>JBAMNC010000511.1:0-434595 GCA_037902135.1 Cetoscarus ocellatus | reverse complement strand
TCATGATGGCCACCTGGCATTTGAAGGGTCAAAATATTTTAATAAGTTGTGAATATCTGATGATGGTTGAAAATATCAAGCCAAGAAAAAGTTTAGAATAAATTCAATGTGTAACATTTTTATTGCTACCTTAATAAAGTCACAGTTTTTGTGCTGAGCAGTATGAGTGTGACTAACATTAGAATGAGCCCTAAGGGTTTTAAAAATGTCTTTGCCGGTGTTTGAGTTTATTTTTCTTGGATCTATAAAGAGAAGTGTTGTGCTGTCACTCCCCATTCAAAAGCGCTACAGTAACTAACTCTAAAAACAGCTCAGTTTATTTGTACTTGTGTAGATTCATACGGACTTCTGTACATTCTTTCCAGACTTCTGTTTGTATTCACGTGTAAAGACTTCTCTTTATTTCAGGCTCACCTGCACCACTACCTGCACGTTGAAGGGATGGAGCAGAGCTTCTTCTCTGAGGCTGTCAGCTCTCTGAGCTCTCTGATCGAAGAGTACCAACATCTGGACGCCACCAAGGCCAGACTCATTCCTGATGCTCCCAGACTCTGCATCGCCAGATGAAGGTCGGCTCTGCTGTCGAGGATTGTGTCTGATCATATGACATTTATATTTTTATGAACAATAACAGCACAGAACAGAAACTTTATAATTTATTTATCATTTTTGGCTATTTATGACCTGATTCAACATGTTTCCTCTCTGTCAAAGAACAAGAACAACATGCTGAAATTAAAGTTTAACTCTATCTGAAGTACAAATCTGATTCCCTATGTAGGCTCCCTGAACAATACAATACTTTATTCCTTAAAAGTGTATCACACCCATTCTTGCCAATTAAAGTACAATTCTTTTGGTTTTAGTCCTGTTTGTGGTTACTGAGCTACATCGCCAGCACTGAAGAGAACTTCATGCAAGATTTGTTATTAATGGGCTAACAGACTTTGCTTTGCTTGGTATTAATTTCAACTAAAGAAAAATCTATTTCTCCAGTTTCTCGAGTTTGTTCAATGAACCTCAGAACTCATATGTGGAAATGGAACTTGGCCCCATAGCTAAGCCCCGCCCCCTGAACACACTTGGACAAACAAACAGCACGCCAGTGTTAATTTTGACAGCACATTTGATTTAGTTTTAGTTATAGTCTTCTGCCTAAAATATCTTTTAGTTTTAGTCATAATTTAGTAATCTAAACTGTTGTACTTTTAGTCTAGTTTTAGTTGATGAAATTTCACAACATTTTAGTCGATGAAATCTGTTGTAAATTTAGTCGACTAAAACATGAAGTGTAAAGGGTGAGGCTTTTTTTGTTTCCTTAAATTTCTGAAGCCATGTTTTACGCTTGGATACAATGAAACATCTAATAACCCTTTACTGAATGCTAGTAAAGTTTGAATGCATAAATTAACAGAAATTTAACTTTTGTGTGAAGTTCAGTCACCTTTATTTAGGCTACCTGGCAGAGCATCTCAGTTACAATACCAGAACTGACAAACAGTGAACCTGCTCTACATGAATATATCAATTCATAAAGAGAGTAGCTCTGATTGGATCGCTCCACAACTTATCCCACCACCACCAAGGCAGCTGTGATTGGATGTCCCTCTTAACTCCTCCAACCTTTCCACACAACCAAAGTAGCTGTGATTGGATATATTCCTAACTTGTCTCTACTTTCTACATGACCAAATTAGGTCTGATTGGATTAAGTCTCTGTCAAACATTTTCCTCTAGTTTTTAACTGTTGATGAAAATGTCAGTTAATTTAGTTTTAGTTTTTGTCCATGTGCACTTGTCCTTATTAGTTACTGTCTAGTTTTCATCAGGGGAAAAAAGGTTGTTGTCGAAAACTACGATGAAAAAAATTAGTCAACAAAAGTAACACTGCAACACGCTGCACTAAATACCAGAGCAGTTGTCAACATCCAAGACAAATCAAAGGATGCTGCACAGGAGTTTTTTGTAGGATACATCTTTTCTGAAGTTCAGCAAAGAAAGTTGGTTTCTTAGTAGTTCAAAGTGTCCCTGGACATCACTGCTTTCTTCTTCTTTTGTTATTTAACAGCATTACAGAAGCACCACAGCCTCCATATGATAGCAGAACCACATCACATCAAGGTGCTTGTTAAAAATAATGGAAGAAATGAAACTTTAAAGAGAGATCACTGTGGCATAAAATATTTTATTTTTTAAATAAATTAATGAATAGACTGACTGTTCAAAAGTCAATGTTCATCCCCTACTTTATGTCATTTTTTACATATTCTGGACCAATCAGCACCAGCCACTTTTCTGTTGTTGGTGTTATTCACCAGCTGGGGGGTAAAAATAAAATAAAAGAAGTTAAACTCTCCACAATAAGCTTCCCCGTAAGTTGATATACTTTGAAAACACTAAAAACGCTGTCCTGGCTCTTGGTCAACATTTAGCTGCAGTTAAGTCAGCCTTAAGGTCATGGCTATAACAAAGACTGACAGACATTGACATGATAAAGAAAAGTTGCTGAATTAAACTTTAAATAGTTAGTATTCAGGGGTGGAAAGAGGACACAAGCAAATTACTCAAATTAATGATAACCATGATAACATTTTGCTCAAGTAAAAGTAGTGTTTCACAGTTTTATTCAAGTTAAATTAAAAAAATGTTTAATGTGAAATGTCTTTATAGTACTGAGTGTTTTGAGTACCGTTTTCTGTGTCCAATAGAAAAGGGAACTCAAAAAGACCAACAGTCTAAGTTATTTGTTCCAGTATATAACTGTATAATATATTTAATCCAGATTATATCAGCATAGAGGAAAGATGTGCTTTGACATACATGAAATTGGTTATAAAATATTTAAAAATATTTGTACACTCTTTGTCATAGTTTAGCAGAAACCAACATGTTTAACTTAATAAATACAGACTTCCTAATATAAATGTAGATTAAACATTTGGTCCTGAGACTATTCACTGTGAGTCGAAAAAGGAAACCCAGATCTCATTTCTTAGGAAGGCAATAAAGTAATCATAAAATTGACATCAGGACATGATAGCACTATGTTTTAACTTTGATCACTACATTGGTCATTCGTATTTATTTATAGGTGCCTGCACAACAGTCTCTTTTGTAAAACATGTCAATGCTTTTGTCCAAGTTTTAAGTTTGTGTAGTTCAGTTCAGTGAAAGCATGTGGTGCATGTTTTGAAATCAGTGAGTAATCATGTTTTATAATTGTGATCACAATATCTACTAAAATAATCATGGTTAAGATTTTTGCAATAATCAAGCAACCCTACTTTCCACCCTTGACAGATTTTCTTCATAAAATAAAAAAAATACTTGGATGCAAAAGCCTGTAATATTATGTATAACATAACCTTATGCTGACAGTTAAAAAATATGATAATAATTTAAAAAAAAAAAGAAGAAAGAAACAGTGGTGGGACAATCTTTTTTAATCTACCTGACTTAATGGCAGTTTGGCAAGAAAAAGAGAGAGAGTTCCAATCCTGCTGGACCCTAAAATGTTCATAGTTTCAAGAGCTGTCATATCTGATGTGGCTGTTGTGCCAAATTGAAGTGTGTCGACCACCTTAGCTGTTTTTACCGCTGACAGGCTTAAAATGTTATAAGTGAGGCGACATTACAGAAAAAATAAAACTCTACAGAGTCATAAAAAAAGTGTAAATCCATTTCGCCTCAGAACCTTGGACATGATGGTCTGCCTTGATTTGAGTCATTGGATCCCAGATTATATTGAAAAAGTACTTAAAAAGGATGGTATCTCTATTTATTCTACCTTATTTAACTTGTTGACTTATTTCTCCTGAAGCACTGAGTGCCCTCTGAAGTAAACTTTAACCTCATTATTCAGGTTTGGTCCGCCGTCTGACCCCTCAGGGTTGTTTCCTGTGTCCGTGTCTCTGCTCCTCCGTGAAGGACCATCAGAGTAACCTCAGCTCAGAAAACATGTCACCGGGGTCGTTGCACTTCCTCTGGCACACACAGGAGGTTATCCACTGCATCTTCCACTGCGTGTTGGAGCCTCCTTTGCATTTGAAGTCGACCTTGATCATGCGTGACTTGTTGGGGACACAGCAGCGTTTGTCGGTGCACACGCCGCAGTACGTGGGCTTGAACTTCTTGGTGGAGGTGCATCCTGAGAGGGTCAGCTTCTCTGCTGTCTTCGCTTGGAATTTGGGCTGGCATGTTTTCCCCTTTGGCATCTGAGGGAGGAGAACAGAAGTTTTAATATTTCATCTATAAAGAAACAATCAACGCTACGATTCTTCCGCTGAACTCATCACCTTGATGCTCTTTAACAAGCTCTTCTGACATGGGCGCAGCAGACACAGGCGGCGATCCTTCCTCATCTCACATTTGCTGTTGTCGTTGTTGACCCGCACTGAGATTCCCAGGCCGCAGGATTTGGAGCAGGGGCTCCAGGGGGTGGTCTGGATCAGGCAGTTCTTCTTCCAGGCTAAAGGAGGATCCCTGTAAGCTTTCAGTATTACAGTTAAAGGGTACTGTGTCAACAACACCCTACGTAAAGACCCCTATGTGAGCCACTGATGCATTGTTTCCACCGAGCGGTCCAGTTTGGTTCAGTACAGTTCGGTACGGTTTGGAGCAATAAACCCTGATTTTGTTTGTATTTCAACTGCGAGCTGTACCTTCACTTGAGGGCGGGGATGTAAGCCGAAAAGTGAGGTTTGTGCCAGGACGTCACAGCCGTGGAGGGCGATTGTGAACAAAGAGCAACAACGGAGGACCTTCAGCACTTCAGTACTCCATGGAGCATTGTTTAGTGCAGACAGTCTTTACAGCTACAGTTTAGTCAAACATGATGAAGAATGGGATTTAATTTTAGCTGCTGTTGCGTGGAAATTGACGATTTTTGTGACCAGTTGGTAGTGCTTTTAGCTCAACCTTTAAAGGAATACGCCAACTTTTTTCTATTCCTGTCTTGCCTCACTCACGAGTCCATGACAAGTAGATAAGACACCATTCTTTTGACTGTACATGCAGTAACAAGGAAGAGATGGGCAGAGTTCACCCACCGCTAACTAGCTTAGCTCAAACACTGGGAGTCAGTGGGTAGTGCTAGCCTGCCTCTGCCTACAATTATCGGATAAACTCTTCAGCAACTTTAAGCGGTCCTGTGTACTTGTTGTGACTTGTTTTTTACCGTGTTATGATATGTTATCTAGTTTTAGACTAAGATTAGTACTTTATGTAATTTTCAAAAGAAATATACAGTATTTATGAAAGTTAGCTGCAGCCCCCTGCAGAAGTGCTTGTATGGGTCAACAAGCACTTCCGTGGTTAAAAAAAAAGTCACAACAAGCGCACAGGATCATTTAGAGTTGCTGAAGAGTTTACTTGATGACTGTAGGCAGAGGCAGGCTAACGCTACCCACTGACTCCCAGTGTTTGAGTTAAGCTAATTAGCGGTGGGTGAGCTTTGGCCGTCTCTTCCTTGTTACTGGACACACAGTCAAAGGAATGGTGTTTATCTGCTTGTCATGGACTCAGGAGTGAGGCAAGACACAAAAACAACAAAAACAGACACCCAAGCCACGATGTAAATAGTTAAACACACCAGTATATGTTATGATTTACTCACTCTGAATATTGAGTGTAGGGTGATTTTGTCCACATGAAACAATGCTCCATTGAGTACTATAATGCTTGGAGGCCCTCATTGTTGCTTTTTATTTACAATTGCACTCTACTTCAAACCACTTCACAGTGTTGGGCTACTGTGATGTTTAGCATTTACGTAGCTGGCGCGACCCTCTCCTCCCAGCTCACATCCCCTTCCTCAAGTGAAGTCACTGCTGCTGATGGTAACACAAACAATATCAGGGTTCACCACTTCAAACCGTACTGAACTGTACTGAACCAAACCAGAACACTCAGTGAAAACAAGGCTTAAGCTGCCGAGGAGGACACAGATTAGAATCCAGAAAGACCTCAGACAGGATGGGGATGCTCTAATTGGTTGGTAATCAATTATTAATTACCAGATGTTTGAAAAAGATGTTACCATCCGGGATTATCTGTTCTTAGCAGTCTGATGTCAGCCAATGAGAGCACTGTGTGTGTGCAGTGTACTTTAGTTTTAGAGGATTATTAAACTGCAGTATAAAGTATTAAGCATGTCAGCATTGTGATGTACATTAAACCAAAATGCAGCACCTTGACTGTTGGCTTGAATAAACAAAACCTCTTATACAACTCTGCTTCGGCTGTGGGTAAGTCTTCCACTCAAAGCAGTTGTTGAAGATTTACAAGTGGTCATATATCTGCCTAAAACAGTGGTTGATTAATTTCTGACATCTCTCAGATTTGGGTATAAAAAGGTGACTTCAGTTTGTAATCCCTTACACCTGTTCAAAATGTATGTCCGATAATAATATATTTTTTGAAAGGTTAATAAATTATAGATGTTTTCTCATTTTTTGTGACTGGTGGTCTAAAAAATTTGTTAAGCACTGCATTTTACTAGTCCATCAGGGCAACATCATAGAAAGTGTTTGGCAATGGGCTGAACCATTCAAAAGCATATCTGGCAGGTGATTGGACGATCGTTCTGTCAGTCGCATTAATTTCATGCCAATCAGATAATCCACCAGGCAGGCGCATAAATGGGAGCCAATATACTTTATCCTTTCTATTGAGAAGTGCTTTAAGTGTTATTTCTTGTCATTTAAATGTGGTCCAGATGTGATAAAACTGCTACTGAAGCTGTTAGCATCTACATCAGGGGTATTCAATTAAAGTCACTGAGGTCCAGTTCATAAATAAAACAAAAGGTTTGAACCAAAGTCCAGTTTGTGTCTTATAGCTTTCCCCTATGTCCACATTTTCATGGTTTCAACAGTATTTATTGTCAATTTCTAATGCAGGATATGTTTTATTGAGTGCACAGCTAGCTCTTTTACCATAAACAAAAACAGTCCTATAGGCAAATTAATTTAAGGCCTTTATTTCAGCTTAAAAAAGAAAAACCTAAAACAAAATAAAAAAAAAACAGTGCAAACAGAGCCAAATAACCCTTTTTCCTCTTAAATTAAAGAGGTCCCAGCCAAGAATTGAAGGCCTAATTGAAGGAATATTTTTTCTCTTCTTTTTTCTTAAATAAGAGAGGTCACAGCCTGAAAAACAAAGACCTACACTTCCAGTAAAAAAGTCAACATCTTCATAATTCAAGAAATTAACTCTTTAAAGTACAATCATTTGTCATCTGTTACTGCTTTTCTGCTTTGTTGTTGCAATATGATGTAACAAGAAAGTGATGGGAAGGTAAATATTTTATTTGTGCAGGTTCCAAATTTTGCTCTCTCTCTCTCTCTTTCACTCTCTGTCCTTAACTCTCTCTGTCTTTCAGTCTTTCTCTCTCTTTCTTTCTCTTTCTCACACACAAACAGCGCTACATGCATTGCATGAACCCACACTCACGTAGGCTAATAAATAAACAGAACAGTGTTGCTAGAACTTGCAAAATGTGACATATTCAAAAACAAACTAGTGCTGAAAACTGTAGAACTGAAACAATGAAAATAACACGAACAAACGATCAACTGGATTAGTAAACAGTTAGAAAAAGAACAGGATCAGCCCCGTGGAGAGCGCAGCGCCCCCACAGCGCAAAAGCTCTCAGCCCTCTCGGCATTCCCCACACACTCGGTCACAATGCTTGCAGGTGACAAGGGTCTTATTTTTTTGCACAGGCAGTTTATTTGGCTCTGCCTCCTGTTTGCTGGTGCTGCAAACACAATAGCAGCGGGTAAATCACCTCCGCTAAATGAATCATTATGTCTCATTCCTCTTTAGTGCTTCGTTAAACAACCTTATAAGCTTCAGAAAACATACAGAACATATATTTAGGAACACTCATGGCATAACCGGCTTGTGATCAGACCACAGTAGCGGTTCAAGTGTTAACTGGAGTAGCAGTGGTTGTTGGAAAAAATGCTCAATTAAAATCTATTCTTGTGAATTTATCAGGGATTGGTCACGGGTCCGGACAGAACCATCACTCAGTACAAGGTCCGCCATTTGGTGATGCCTGATCTATACTTATTTCTGCACGAACAGTCACTTCCTGTTTTCACATCGCTCGTAGCTCCCACCTCTTTCTGCTCTAAAGGACTCTGATTGGACCGTGTCACCTTGGGCTGAGCACAATCGTTGTAGATTGGAGCTTGGCAAAATGGATTACAGTGAATCAGGAGAAATCCAGCTGCACTGCAAGGTTATGCTTCCTACACAGGTTTGCTATTTCTGATGTGCCATAAAACATTTAAACTCTTCACAGATTTGAGCAGCCATGTCAGGGTAAACAAACCAACAGTGTTAGTCTGAAGTGAACTCTGGTGCTTTTAATGAACAGTCCTCCTCTGCTTATAACTGGATCCATCCATCTTTCTGCTTCAGTCTGAGACAGCCTAACCACAGGCAGCCACACCTCTCAGTCATTAACCCCCCTCCACATTCACATAACTCAGACAGTAATTAGCATTCCAGCCCAGACAGACTGCTCCTTCACACGCCTGCTCCACCAACACTCACCTGACATGTAGGTGGTGTCCTGCTGGTGCTTCGCTGGGCTCTGAGCGCTGCGAAGGCCGGCTGGCATGTTGCCCATCAGAGGGGCGGGGCCTAAGAGACCTGCAGGCTTCTGGACGAAGGCGGGGGTGCAGCCGATGGCTCCAGCAATACATGTGCACTTGTAGAGGGGGCTGGGCTGGAAGGCTTCTCCGTTCTCATAGTGGGCCCCATTCAGGTCGCAGCCCACCGCCATCAGGTCTGAAAGAGGGAGGTGGGGGCATGTAAGAAATGTGGAGAACGCTGAGGAAGATTTTTACACAGAGAATTCGTCCGTTTTATAATGATTCAATAAAATAAATATGTTTAGTTAAGTGTTTTAAGTTGCTAAAATCCAAAGAGTTTTATCCCTGGAACGGACATGACACCAGTAGCCTAGAAAAACCCTGTAGTTCTCTTTATGTTTGTTGGCCAAAATAAGAATATGCTGCCCTTCGCCTTTAAAAATATGTTTTTAATAAAGTCCTTCAAGTTAATTTTTGTTTTAAATTTCAATAAGATGCTTTTACCTTTTTTTTTAAATGTTATTTTATTTTACAGAAACCAACCACCCTCTGTCAGCCGCTGTCCTCTAAAGCAGTGATTCTCAACTGGTGGGTTGTGACCTTTTTTTTGGTGGGTGGTGAGCCTTCGCCAGGGCAAAAAAAAAAAAGTGCTTTTGTTTTGAAGGGGATTTTTTTATGCAGTTCCGTCTTTTCACACTCCTTCACAGCAGGTGGTGATAATACCCTGTAATGCTAATTGACACACATTGCAATCGAAGGGTGTTTATTCAATAAGTGGTACTCATCTTAAAGATGCAGTGTGAAGAAATTGGCATTTTAGTGACATCAAGCGTTCAGATTTTGGAATGAGCCCATCCATTACTAAAACATCACATCACTAAGCGTCAAGAGCTGGTGAAGACCAAAAAGGATCGTGAACAGGGCATCATTTACAACAGTTACGAGGTGAGGGTTTTTTCATTCATATTTGTTACTATTATTTTATAGATTATAGGTCAGTTAAGATGATTAATTATAGGTTTTAGTATAGGTTTTAATATAGCGTTTCGCTCTTTTTGTCCCCAAAACCCACCAGTAGACAACATGGCGGATCGTTATGTGAGCCTCCACAAAGAGGAGACCCGCGATACATTAATATAAGAAGCTTTTTCTAACTTAATAAAAAGAAAACAAAAGCTTTATGGGGATGATTGTACACCTATTTCGGCAGACTTTAGATACAAATAGACACATTATATCCTATATTCACCGTTTCTGTTCGGCGAAATGCCTCCAACTTCTACACACTACACCTTTGAGCTACATGTTTTTAATATTTTTTGAGGTGGTCTCTTTCTTACTAGTTGGACTTTATTATTTCATGTTTGTCCATTAAAGCTCCGTGGAGTCTGTTAAAAAAGGCTGAAGTTACTGAAGTGTTTTGTGTTGTGACAGCCCAATGATCACTGGCTTATTTAGTGCTGGTGGTTGATATTATAACTTAAGACCTTGTGTCCCTAAGATGCACTTTATTGTTTCAATTAAAATGCAGCTAATTGAGTGTAAAAGTTATATTTCCCTCTCTAGCATCGCCATATGCAGATCATTTTGGTTTCTCGCTGAACTTTTTTTTTTGTTGACATTTATTGATATTCTGCTCGATCTCAGGTTCAAAGTGTAGCATCTTATGAAATAAATCTGAGAAGTTGAAAATTTCCCTCGATTTGCGTCACAGCCTGAAATTAGGGGTGATGGTGGGTCCTGAAGTCAGACCACCGCTCGAAAGCATGACACAGACAATCAGTGTGTGCCTCAAATTTGCCACATTGAGGTCCATGTGCTGCGTCACGTCTGCACTGATGTGTTTATCCATCTACAGTTATGCATGCCTGCTCGCTTGTACAGGAACAATGTAAAAACACCATGGGAATCACAGGATCCCTGTTTCCCAGGCTTGTACATGTGTTTAAAAACACATACATCCACATACATATGCGCGAGCATGTGCTTCAATATACATGTCTATATCAACATGGCACACCCACTTCAGTCCACTGTAAATGAGCTGGGACTGTGAGAGGTTGGCAGTGTTTTTGGACATGTTTTTATGTAGCTTCCTGTGCAAAAAACATATCACAAGGGATGAACTGTGCCCACATGAAATATCCTCTAGAAATTTTCCTGATCCTTGCAGGAATGGATCCCACAAAGTTTTGCAGCATTATGTCAAATCACAACATATACTGGTGTGTTTAACCATTTACATCATGTCTTGGGTGTCTATTTTTTTTGTTTTTGGTTTGCAAATTCTCCCTGCAGTTTAGTTTCATACATATATCTTTTAAGAAATTACATAAAGAGCCAATATTAGTCTGAAAATAGATAAGGTAACATAACGGGGTAAAAAAATGAGTCACAACAAGCACACAGGACCGTTTAGAGTTGCTGAAGAATTTATGTGATGACTGTAAGCAAAGGCAGGCTAGCGCTACCCACTGACTCCCAGTGTTTGAGCTAAGCTAATTAGCGGTGGGCGAGATCTGCCCATCTCTTCCTTGTTAAAAGAATGGTGCCTATCTGCTTGTCATGGACTCAGGAGTGAGGTAAGACATGAAAAAAAAAAACAGAAAGTTGGCGTATCCAAGTTAAATTAAAATGAAAATTTAGTCTCTGAGAAGATAAGGTGCCATTCTCTTCCTTCCCCTTTGGAAACATTCAGATCTGAGGTGGCGAAGAAGGCTATGAAAGTGACCTCTGTGCTGATTGGCTGCCCAAATGTCTGATGGAGGGTGAAGGAGGGGTGAGACCTACAACAGTCGTGGCATCTGCCTGTGTCAAGCAGAAAACACACAGCTAGGTGGAGGATGTATATCTATGACATCATAAACACCAGGAAGTAAAAACAGAGCTTTGGAGGGGCATGTTCTTGAAAGAGACAGAAAGCATTTCCTCATGAACTGAGTTTGGTGAAACGTGTCATGTTCTCCTGCTCCTAAAGCCCCTTCTAACAACATCTGACAGGACACTGGACCTTTAGATTGAACACAGGATATTTGTGCTTCAATAAAAAAGACAAAAATGGACCCTCCAGTCTGCCTCTAACCCAGGGGTCAGCAACAATGACTACCAAGAGGGCCACATCATTTTTTTGTCAGTGCCTGAGGGCCACACTGCATTGTTGGGCACTCTCAATGAGGAAAAAAGTATTAAAAAAAAAAAAAAAAAACGCTTCAAAAAATATATAAACAAACATCAATATATTTTAACTTAAACACAATTAAAAATGTACAATTTAAGTAGCATGACAAAAAACTAAAGCCAACTTAAGCTTCTTTTCAATATAACAAAAGAGTGAATGTTTACCTTTTTTTAAAGCAAAAATATATTACCTTGACCACTGTTTCCAAATAAAGTTTTTACTTATACTATATTTTATATTTTAATGCCTCAAAATATCTATTTAGAGATACGACTATAAAGAGAAAAGTTCTTTCATGACTTATAAAAAACAAATCATCAGCAGTCTAAGGTTAGCTGAAATACTTCTTCACCTATCCTAATTTGTGCATTATGGAGTACTGGTTACTCATGATGAATCATGAGCAGTTTTTTGTTTTCTTCAAAATTGTTTTTTTTTTTTTTTTTTTGAATGATTTGTGGGTGGATGAGTTAGGTGAAAGACCGCATGTGGCCCCCGGGTCGCCAGTTGCCCACCCCTGCTCTAACCCACCTAACATTCCATTTGTTACCATGTTGATGCCAAAAAAAAAGTTATATACCTCCCCATGTAACCCTTAATCACCACCACATCCTAAAAGACCTTTAATCCTCCCTGTTATTGACCCAGGCTACATATGCACCTTATGACACCTTAATTAGGAACATCTTGATAGTATGCATCGAGTTGCTGCCATGTGATTGGCTGATTAGCTATTTGCATTAAAGGCCAACTGAGCAGGAAAACCTAATAAAGAGGCAGTTAAGTGTATGTTTGCTTTGGTGAAAATGTCAATGTAATACCCTCACCACGTCACCATGAAATTATAGGGACAGGGAGTCCCCACACATTGTCTGTTTCATTGAGCTAGCTTAAAACCATCTGAGCCCTCCTTTGTGCTTCCTCTCACTGCCTCTAAAACCATCAGAGCCTCTCCTTTTGCATTCTTGAGGCCAAGCAAACAAAAGACTCAAACATGCATCTTGCTTTGGTGCCAAAGTCAGAGTAACGAAAAGACAACAACATAGAGACGAGTCTGAGGAAGGATGTGAGCAGAGAGGGCAGAGCCAGGATGAGAAGCCTTTTTATTTTGATTATTCATTTTTCTGCTTTATTTGGAATGAAAATGTATGGTAAGCCAAATAAGATGAAGTTTGGCTATTAAATAAGGAGACTGTGCTTATAATATAATAATAGTGAAAAACATTTGCACCTCTATCAGGGGCTAACCATGAACTACTGTACACCTCATACAGCCAGAAAAAGACCGTTGTATGAAAAAAAACATCTCGGAGGAGCCTCCAAAAGCTTTCAGAAGGTGTCTTACAATACAACAGATAAAGCAACAAACAGCATGAATAATTTATAATCAACAACATTTAGTTGATATTTATAAGCTAGTTCTTCAACAGTAACACCGTTTAAAGGGATACGCCAACTTTCTTTTTCATTTCATGCGTAACTCTCAAGTCCATGACAAGCAGATAGACACCATTCTTTCAACTGTGTGTGTACTAACAAGAAAGAGACTGGCAGAGCTCACTTAGCTCAGTCACTGGGAGTTAATGAGTAGCGTTAGCCTGCCTCTGCCTACAGTCGTCAGAAAAACTCTTCAGCAACTCTAAACTGTGTCTTAAAAGTGTCAGTGTCTTACAAAATACTTCAAGAATCTACTGCATGAGCTCTTCTTCTTCTTCTACTTCTGCTCTTTTCCTAAGCTGTTTACTGGCGTGCATGCGCTCTGCACTTTAGTTTCGTATGTATTTCTTTAAAAAATTACACAAAGTGCTCATCTTCATCTAAAAATAGATAACATAATTTGGTAAAAAAGAAAAAAAAAACACAACAAGCTACAAGCAAACAGGACCGTTAAGAGTTGCTGAAGAGTTTATCTGATGACTGTAGGGAGAGGCAGGCTAACACTACCCATTGACTCCCAGTTTTTAAGCTAAGCTAATTAGCGGTGGGCGAGCTCTGCCCGTCTCTTCCTTGTTACTGCACACAGTTGAAAGAATGGTGTCTATCTGCTTGTAGTGGACTTTTGAGTGAGGCAAGACATGAAAACAAAAAAAAAATGTTGGAGTTTCCCTTTAAGCTTCAATGGTTAGTGTCCACAATTGTCCTAAAAGTGTTTATTGAGTGTTGTGAAAAGGAAAGGTGATGTAACACAGTGGTGAACATGGCCCTGTCCCAGCTTTTATGAAACTTGGTTCAGGCATTAAATATAAAATGAGTGAATATTTTTCTTGTCTTTGAGGAATATTCAGTTGAATATAGGTCAAAAAGGATTTGTAAATCAGTGTATTCTGTTAATTTATGTTTTACACAGCGTCCCAATTTCACTGAAATTTGGTTTGTATATTCAAACAAACCGTGCCACAGGAAGGACGCCAACGCCTGTCCAAAAACCTTCCCAAATGTTCCAGGTGTGAGAAACACCTTAAATTGCTGCAACTGTGTTTCAACCTGTAATCACAATATGTAGAATTAAAATAGTTTTACTGAAATGTCAAGATCAGGACCAAGACTGATCAACAATACCACATACTTCCATTAACAAGGGAGAATGATTTCAGAGTTTTGTTACACTTTTAAGAGGCCATTAAATTATTCTGCCTAAGATCCCTGTGAAAATATTCCTCAGCTCATATCTAAATAATGAATCATGTTTTTTGTCAAGATGTCTTTATAGACTAAAGTGAAATTATTTTTTAAGACACTTATGAAATGGCACTAAAACTCAGCCATAAAACAGGAACGTGGATCATTGAGCCATGATGAAGTGCTGGATACAGTGGTTTAATGTGGCGCCATCATGATTTGCGTGAAGGTTATTTATTGACTTCATATGCTGACACGGTCTATTCTCAGTCTTCACCCAGCCAAGATGCTTCTGAGCACATCTGCACATTGGCTGAGCTGCCTGGGCTGGCTGACGTGCTCTGCTCCCCGCACACATTTTCATCTAATAAATCGTCTCCTACAGGCGTCCAAATGTTATTGGACTGGATGGATCAAATTAAAACAACACGAAATGACATTTTAGTGGGTTTGTGACCTTCACTGATATGTTTCTGACATTTATAGTCACCTTGTTTTCAAATGATTGTGTGTAGGAAATTGTTTTCTGGCTGGTGTCAGTCCTGATATTGATCCCAGTGCAGAAAATAAAGTCAGCCTGTTCCTGGAGCCCTGATGTCAGTACGCTGTTTAAAGACGAGTTTATTACTCCAACACATCTCATTCTGTTTCTATTCTTTTTCTTCTTGTTGCATCTCTGCAGCTAATTGCTTCTTTTGCAATGCATGCTTAATGATCAGAAATCCTTGGTTATCAACCGGGGCCCAGGTAAGGACACGGCTCTGTCATATTTGAGGTTGTCTTAAAGGATTAGTCTGGGTTTTTGAAGTTAGGTTGCTCGAGACCTAAGGCACTAGTACATATGATTGCTGCTATATCCTTCTATAGTTTTGTTACTGAGGGGAGATATCTGGATCTGAGCTGATACAGCAGCACATGGTGCCACCAAAGGCCAGATAATTACCCCCAATTTTGGTTGTGGTAACTGGTTACGTCAGTACTGCTCAGCGCCATGTTGTCAACAACTCTGCATTCATTCTTCTGCCTAAGGTCTGCACCGGGCTTGCTAACTAGAGTCAACGGCCTTAAACTGTGGACAAAGCAACACACTGGTAGGTCCATTCAGGGGAGTGGGAGAGAAGTCCAGATGTCGAAATCTACTGTAAATTTAGTCGACTAAAATATGAAGTGTAACCTGTAAGGCATTTTTTATGTTTTATGTTTTCACTTGAATAAATGAAACATCTAATAACCCATAATTGAATGCTAGTAAATTTTGAATGTATAAATTAACAGACACAAATTGAACTTTTGTGTGAAATGCAGTCACCTTTATTTAGGCTACCTGGCAGAGCATCTCAGTTACAATACCAGAACTGACAACAAGCAGTGAACCTGCTCTACATGAATATATCAATTCATAAAGAGAGTAGCTCTGATTGGATCGCTCCACAACTTATCCCACCAACATGAAGCTAAGGCAGTTGTGATTGGATGTCCCTCTTAACTCATCCAACTGTAGCCCTGTCGAAAATTCTTTTATATTACAGTGCCTATTTCTCTTAAAATACAAATAAAATGCATTAAAAGTTCATTATAAAAGAAAAGAGTTCATAGAATTTTATAAATATGAAAATGGTTAAAATATGTACAGTTTAAAAAGGTAGACTATTTACAGTTAAAAGATAAATTTACATAATGTTTTAGTTCATAAAATATTCCTGATTCTGGAGGGAAAAGCAGTTTTTACGTGTGCAACTTAACCTGTTACCTGTTCTTCTGTCAATCATTGCATTCCTGTGATGCATGATTGATCATGATCATGAGCCAATCAGAGTGGATTCACTGTGTAAGGGGCAGGACAAGTGGTGCAGGTTAGTGTGTGGTTTAGGTGCATACACGAGGAGAGACCGACGCTATCGATCTGAGAGCCAAGGAGGAAGCCTTGTGGTGTCGGGAGCATCTAAGTTTATGCTGTGGAGGTCGACTAATCGTTCGTCTGCTATAAACTTCTGTGTGAACGGCAAGAAGGAGACAGACGTTGGAGAAGAAGAGAGGTTGAGATGGGTTTCTATCGGACGGCCCTGCTGTTCTTCTTCCTTGAGGACATCACTGCCGTGTGTCATTGCCTGCCTGCGTGTGTGATAAGACTGACTGCCCCTACCATTTGCCATCCCCTGGTTGCTACCATCCTTTGCCCCTACCCCTACTAACCAAACCCTGGATTTGTGACTACTAAAAAGTTGCACATGCTTTTATTTTCTGCTCCGCTTGGAGCGAAGCGGCCATTTTTACGGTGGCTCCGTTTTCGGCCGAATCCAAAGAGTTTTCATTGCATTTTAGCCTCCCGTTTACATGAGAACGGTACCTGGAGCGCCTGAATCTGCAAACTTTGAAACCAGGGTCCAAGGCGGAGAGTTTTCAAAACGCTCCGCCACCCGGTCTCACGTAAACAGAATTCAGCGTTTCAGGGGGAAACGCTGACGTCACTACATGCGCAGTACTCTTTCACATGAAGGCTGCGCACGCATACCAGGAACAACAACAGCTTCGGCCGTCTCCCGAGTAACATGTGTGCTGCTTCCCGTGCTCGGTTTGTTATCCAGACAAAACTATCCAGACAGATTTGTTGTCCCAACAGATTTGTTGTCCAGACAAGAGACTCCTGCGTCTTCATGCGTCCACTCACCATTGCTGTTTGTGGAAAATTTTTCTTCTTCATAAGTGTGTTGTAACTGCGCTGTTTCTCTGCAAGCCTACATCGCCATCTACTGGACTGGCATGCACACTACAGCGTTTTCAGTCGTTCTCGAGTCTCCGTCTGAACGCAGATCGTTTTTGAAGACACAAAGGAAAAACCTTTGCGTTTCTGGTGGAAACAGAGTCGTGTAAACAGCCTCTAAGTTTCTAAGCCTCAATGCACCCCAGCATCATCAGGCCTGCAACGGGTTTACTTTCATTCAGTGACTATGACATTTAGGTGTGTGTGGGCCCACAGGTATAATCTAAGGTGAGTTAAGAGTGTATGAATGGGAAAGACAATTGTGTGAAAAAAGAGTGAGAGCCAAGTATTTTTTGTTTGTGAAAAGAAAGTGTGAAACCACAAGCGGTTTATTTTGGAACACCCTCTATATTTATTTTTGGAAAAATTTATGTGTTTCTGTTACATTTGGGACAATTAATTGCCTTTAAATTTAATTTCTGTTTTTGTAAATAAATGTCTGTGAGGATCATTGCATTTAAAATACAGTTGTGGTGGTCATCATTAAAAACTTAATAGACATTTTTAGATTAACATATAAAACACAGTTGTATATCTTACAACGAGCCCAGGCCCAGTCTCATTGTATTAACTACTCTAGATCAACTTAACTACATGGGACCTGGGTTACACAACCTTTCCACACAAGCAAAGTAGCTGTGATTGGATAAATTCCTAACTTGTCCCAACTTTCTACATGAACAAATTAGG
The DNA here is from genome assembly GCA_037902135.1 of Cetoscarus ocellatus. NCBI lineage: Eukaryota > Metazoa > Chordata > Actinopteri > Labriformes > Labridae > Cetoscarus > Cetoscarus ocellatus. The sequence continues at coordinate 416,741 of JBAMNC010000511.1, read as the reverse complement.
TCTGAATGGATTAAGTCTCTGTCAAACATTTTAGTCTAGTTTTTTTTGTTGATGAAAATGTCAGTTAATTTAGTTTTAGTTTTTGTTCATGTGCACTTGTTTTTATGAGTTACTGTCTAGTTTTTGTCAGGGAGAAAAAGGTTGTTGACGAAAACTATGATGAAAATAATTAACACTATTGTAATGGTGGCTAATTAGGCTTCCAAACAGTAAAAAATACATACTAATGGGTATCATAAAAGTGTATAAAATAATCAAATGAAATAACACTTTTCAAATATTTTTTGAGGAGTACACATGGTAAATGAACTTAGCAATTTTCAGGTCATTCACCCTCATTCATTCTGACATTCACCCATCAGACCAACATATTCATGTGCTTTCATACCCATTTACACACCAGTGGGAGCAACTTGGTGTTAATTGTCTGCCCAAGGATACATCGACATGTGACACCCCTGAACCCTCGACCCTCTAATCAACGGATTTTCATCTCTCCGAGTTGAGCAGCTGACTCCTTAACCCCATCCTGCTGTGATCATTTCTCTCTAGTCTCAAAAGTTCTAGTAAACTTATTATTTCCTGTGCATACTTTCACATTTTCAAGCAATCATTTCTCATCACATTAAAACATTTTAAAAGATTTGATCAACTCACATGCACACACTCCGACCTCAAATCTGGGCTTGTCGGCGGAGAAGTCACAGTACATGCCCTTGTGTGGGTCGCAGACGTCCCTCTCATTGCACGGCTCCCCAATCTGCCGGGCGCAGCTCTTGCAGCAGCCGCACCCGTCCAGGACGGAGCTCACCCCAGGGGCGCAGTACGGTCTCTGCCGACACTTGCAGGGCCACTGGCAAAACTGCCGCCTCTCGGACGCAGCTCGCCCGTCTCTGGTGGCCAGCTGCCCATTGTTCTGAGCCCTGCTGAGGCACTGAGGGGGAAAGAGGCTCATGTCAGTGACTACAGAAAAACTACACAGGTGAAAGAAGAGGGTGAGGAACAGTAACACACTGAGAAGGAGTTTTATACATATGTAGGAGCAAAGCTTTTCAGTATACTGAGTGTTACAGATAAATAAATTTAATATGACATGAAGTCTAAGACAGAACTGTTTCTGTTAGCACGGATTTGATGTTTACTTTTACTTGTTTACTTTTTTACACTTAATCATTTTAGATTTAATTTATCTTTTGACATGTTTTTCTATTCATTTATTTGTTTTAAATGTATTTTTAGCGTTTTACTTATTTCTGTCTAATGTTTCTTTGTTTTATGGCTTAGTTAAATAAAAAAAGAAAACAGCAATGGATGTCCTTCTGTCGATTCAACTGACCCTTCGCTAAGCCAGAAAACAGTAAGCCTAAGTGGTGTGCATACGGGACTAGCAAGTCTGACAGTTGATAGCCGAAAAATTCGGAGGGTGGTGTTGATTTTTTTGCCGTCCCCAAACTCAAGACACAAGAAGAAAGATACCGGGTGTGGATAAAGTACAAGAACACCTACGTTTGTTCTAAAGTAAGGTGCTAACTAATGTTAGCTAACCATAGCTCTGTGTGTTAGGTAAGAGAATGTTAGCAAACAAAGATGTCTCAAAAGTAGGTTACTTCTGTTAAACCTTGAGCCACTGGGTAATATCTGAACAAAAGAAATACTAGTAACAGAGACAAGTTCTGACACACTGTTATCTTTTAGCATTTTGTGACCAGATGGCATAGAAATGGGCAAACACAACGACAATGGAAGCTAACTTAACATTCATTTACACAATATATATCGACTTACCCTGCTGTACAAGAACATTGCTGTTCTTGTATGTGATTGTTTTGAACGTCAAGTGTCAACACATGGGGTGCTTGACTCTTGCATTGAGATCTGTCTCTCTTTTAATGTCCTCTTCATTTGAACTCTGACAACATTTGACTTGTATCTCTCAAAAGCATACTGGAGACCTTTCTGTCTGCTTCTTTCTGATATCTCTGATATAGAATTTGTTCAGACATTTGAAGATATTTCCTTAGGAATATCACTCACCTGTATCGCTAAAAACTCCATATTTCTCATTCTAGGAGGGAAATCTTAGGCGTAGCAACAGTAACTAATGGGAGCAGGACTTTGCGAAGGGTCAGTCGTGTTTAAATAAGCATTTCTATAGGCTTTGTTGCATATTTTATAAGCTTTTTGTTTTACAGCTTCTATAAGCAGGTCAATGCATTCAGTAGGTTGTTTCACTTGCTAGGTTCTGTAAATTCATTGTGGCAACAATACAATGATGCGTTGACATTAAAACAAAAATGTCCTTGAATACTATACTCCAGTACTTTAACTTAAGAAAAAATTTGACTGAACAACTTTCATTTGTATTGGAGTATTTGACCAGGTGTATTTATACTTTGACTTAAGTAATGGAGGTGAGTACTTTGTCCACCACTGCATATATATCCCTTTTGACAATCATTTTTTATCTTGATGTGAAACACGTTGAGCTGCACTTTAATTTGTATGAACTGTGCTATATAAATACATTTTGATTGACTGATCGATTGAAAAACATAATTCATCAAAGATGATCTGCTCCACTCACTATTATAAGATATTTGTGCATTTTGATGTATGCTCTCACTTTTTTGGTTAAATTATTGACTGAACACTATCATGTTTTTGTGCTTTTTGACATCATTGCTTATAAAAAATTGAGAAGATTCAGTCATTTTGAAACACATGGTTTGTTGGAGTAAAGACATTTTTGACTTCCTCAAAAAACAAAATTTGACAGTAAGTGGACCTCGGCTGAGCTGTGTAGAAAATTAAGTATTTTCATTTATTTTAATCTTTTGTCAATCATTTTTCTTCCTCCATGTGAAGCACTTCAAACTGCATTTACATTTTTAATAAAAGTGCTTTATGAATAAAGTTTGAGTGGTTGAACTCAATGGGACATGGTGATGCAGCAGGTAGTGCACATGCCTCAGAACAAGAAGGTCAGGGGTTCGATTCCCCGGTCGTGCAGTGCCTTTCTGTGTGGAGTTTGCATGTTCTTCCTGTGCATGCGCTTGACTGTGGCTAACTCCCACAGACCCAAAACATGCTTATTGTGTTGATTGGTGACTCTAAATTGCCCTCAGGTCTGAGTGTGAGAGTGAATGGTTGTCTGTCTCTCTATGTGGCCCTGTGATTGGCTGGTGACCAGGTCAGGGTGTACCCTGCTTCTCGCCCAATGTCAGCTGGGATAGGCTCCATCCCCGCGACCACTAAAGGGATAAGCGGTATAAATAATGGAATTGATTGTACTCAAGTTTTAAAATCAAGCAAACAAAGAAATCTCTGCACTCACTGATGTCCTCAAAGCTGTTCAGTTCGGTATCACAAAACCTGGTCATCATGAACACCATTAAGGTTTGGTCTCAATTTAGGAAACAGCAACCATGCTTTCCTTCCCTCCTGCACTGACTCTGCTTTCTGCACATGGTCATGGTTCGACCTTTAAGACGATGATATCCTCTCATCATCTCATCTGAAAACACTTCTCACACATCCCTAAAGCAGAAATCGATCAGTTAATGACTCTTGATTGTGACCAAAGGCAACTTATATCCATCTACTACAAAACTGCCTCACTGAGCTTAATTTCCACCACACGGATCAATACTTTTGGAAGCAGGAAATATCAGATGACCAGTGGAGCGATATTTTAAAACTGGTCCACTCTTCATCTATATGACAGCTTGCTTCGATGTAAAGTGCTCCGTAGAGCTCACTTGATGAATGCTAAGCTAGCTCAAATTTATCCCAAACATTTTAGAGCAGATGCACCACAGAACTTTGAAGATGTTCACTGAAAACAACACTTTTAAATGTCCAGACGCACATTTGAGTTTGTTTTACTCTCCTTACAATCAGATATATCTCTCCTGCAACAACAGCTGTTGTTTTTATCGATCCTGTCAGGTCTCTGCTCTGTCATCACCCCTCCCCACTCACCCTCACTTAGGCTCACCCCGACTTTAAAAATTCAAGGGGTGCATGAAAACTACCCGTGTAAAGTCTGGGTGAGAAACTCATCTGCTTGCATTCACACATACAAGCTCAGCCTCATAAAGTCTGGATAATATCAGGGTTTTTATTGCAGGTGTGAATGGGTCGCCCTCGGGCAGCCTGAGGTGGCTGCCCTTAAGTGGGGTACACAAAGATTATCGAGCTGTTTTTGTCCTGACTTTCCCCCTTCCTGCCTCAAGGAAGGCAAACGCCACATTATTTTATGTTTTATAAGATTATCCTATCAGATTATCCTGTGGTCTGAGGTGTGTGAAGAGTGAATTTGTCTTGATAATCGGCTCTGAAACGAGTCGGGGCCGACAATCGTAAATATTAAACCTGTTCAATATTTACGACCAAAATCTTCATGTGTGTGGGGAAAGCCGACGACTCCTGAGTCATGACTTGGTGAATTGTGACGTGGAACAGAAAGTAGCCAATCGAGAAGCGAGCTGACTGAGGAACAAGGAGGCAGGCGTGAACAACAACAAACATGGCTGACATGAAACATAAAGTTCAGAGGACCTTAGAAATGGAGGACCAGCTCAGGTGTTCACACTGTCTCCAGGATTATTTCCACAGTCTTTTCTTTTTTTTAGTTCTTGATTTTTTCCATCAAAAATAGTCCTAAGACCCTCAAGTATGTCCTCTTCCATGTTGCGTGTTGTGTTTTTCCAGTTGTTGCTCTTTCTTCATTTTCGTTTTAGTTAGATCACCTTTGATCACGTGAGATTTCTGTCTTGGAGGACTACATTCTGGATCAGTAGTGGAACATAATTGTTATGTGTGTGGTGTGCTGTGTTGAGATTATCGGAGCACACCACACACAGTACGATCAAAACTGTTCAATGCCTGATTTTTTTTATCTTTGTGTGGGGTCTCTGACAGATTAAAAAACCTCTTCGGATTTAGAAAATCCTTCTGTGTGTATATAAGGGACTGGGAGAACTGGGCCAGGGTGCTCCCAGTCAGGCTGATTAAACAGCCATGCCTTCTAATAACAAGTACCTGCAGCACAAGAGCAAAGAAGGTAAACCAAAGGGGCCTCATAGGACCGTCACAGCTGTCAAAAATAATGTTAATGCTGCCCTCAGGTCCTCCAGATAAAACCTCTTCTGTTTTCTTATCATCTGACGCAGGAGGCTGAACTGCCCTGAGACTGTTCTGTGGTGTTCATGGAGTTTGTGTCCATTTATTTCCACTTGAGTTCACTCACACAGCTTTCCTGTGTCACCAAAGCAGTTGGGACTTTGTTACACAGAGCTGCTTTGATTGGTTGATAAGATTTGGGCTAATCTGCAGCTCTCCTGTTCACTCGGTACTGCCTTTATGGTGGACTGAAGCTGGCCTTACCGTGCAGGGAGGACTGAGTCTCTGGTTGTTCTTTTACAGTTTGTGGTTCACATCCACAAAAATATTTCACCACACAGTCTCTGCATAAACCTGTTGTAGCCAGAGTTTATTCCAGCTGACACTGTGAAAGAGGCAGGGTGCAGGATGGTCACCAGCCAATCACAGAACTGACATACAACCAACAAGCATGTTTTTGGGCTGTGGGAGGAAACTGGAGAACCCCTCCTTGTATCTCACGAATACGAAGATGGCAGAAAATGGAGGGTTATCATTGCGTTTTTGCCTCCCGTTTACACGAGACTGGTGCCCGGAGTGCCTGAAGCCGCAAATTTTAGAAATCAGGGTCCAGAGTGAAAAGTTTGAAAACGGATTCATGTCCAGCTCCATGTAGACAGGATTCTGCATTTCAGGGTGAAACGCTGAGGTCACCACAAGCGCAGTACTCTTTCGCATGAAGCCTGCGCGCGCATACCAGGAACAACAACAGCTTCGGCCGTCTACAGAGCAACATGTGTGCTGCTTACCGTTCTCGGTTTGTTATCCAGACAAAATATCCAGACACATTTGTTGTCCAGACAAGAACTCCTGCTTCTTCTTGCGTCCACTCGCCATCGTTGTTTGTGAAAAGTTTGTCTTCACCGGAAAGCATACGCGTGTTGTAACACCGCTGTTTTACTACAAGCCAACATCGCCAACTACTGGCCTGGCATGCACACTACAACGTTTTCAGTCTTTTTCACAGATCTGTGTGAACAAGGAACGCTTTTGAATACGCAAAGAAAAAATCTTTCAGTTTCTGGTGAAAGCATTGTCGTGTAAATGGGGCCTTAATTTAAGACCCTCACTGAGTCCAACTTTCCTTGTTTCACTGGCAGATATTTTCTTAGCATGACAAGCATTTTGCCTTTTATTCCTTAAAGTAAGATATTTTTCTCCGCTTGTTAAGTGAATGTGGATTAGAATAAGAGTTTTGGATATTTCTGAATTGAAAACAGACAAACATGCATGCATAGATCTGTGAATCACTATTGTATTGTCCTAAAACTTAGAAATGAATAGTCTCCACTAACCAACATAGAAGCTGACTTTTAACACTGTTTAATAAAAAAATGAATGAAAATCAAAAAAAAATGGAGGTAAGAGTTTTTGTCTAATAGCAACAACATGCAAACTGCACACAGAGGCCCTGCCTGACCAGGGAGTCGGATCGGCAACCCTCTTTCTGCGAGGCACAAGCACTACCTGCTGTGCCACCACTTTATGTCTCAAGAAAGAAAGGCATTTATCAGAAACCATAACATAGTTGTCACAAATTTAGTTATTTTTGCCATAATATCACACAGCACTTGAAGACACAGTCACGTCATAGCAGTTACGCAGACTGTGTAAATGTACAGAGATAAATGCAGAGCATCAGCTAACATTTCATGTAAAAAGCAGTCCCTCCAGGAAATCAGGATAATGTGACTGCAACAATCAACAACAGTTTAGGCAATCCTTGTAAATTCAGCGCATCCAACTCTGTGAAATCACCTAAACTGCTCAACTGTGGCCGATCATCACAGCTCTCGCCCTCTCCCAGCTCTGCACGTCACCACACTTCAGCTTGACCTCGTTGTCTTTGGTTGAGAGGATGTGCGGCACAAACTGCGCACACTAAACGCTAAAACACAGCTAAAGTCTGTGAGAAGCAGCTACCTGTGATCTTCACGGGGGAACACTGTTTGCATCAACGCAGATGTGCAGCGTCAATGACAGTCATCATTTCACAAGCTCCCTTCTACTGTAACCAGTGTTAATTTTGTTGACTAATTATTTTTCAACAACTTTTTTTCCCCTGACGAAAAGTAGACAGTATCTAATAAATACAAGTGCACATGGACAAAGACTAAAACTAAATGAACTGACATTTTCATCAACAAATAAAAACTAGACTAAAATGTTTGACAGAGACTTAATCCAATCAGAGCTACTCTCATTATGAGTTGATATATTCATGTAGAGCAGGTTCACTGTTTGTTGTCAGTTCTGGTATTGTAACTGAGATGCTCTGCCAGCTAGCCTAAATAAAGGTGACTGCATTTCACATTAAAGTTAAATTTGTTTCTGTTAATTGATACATTCAGACTTTACTAGCATTCAATAAAGGGTTATTAGATGTTTCATTTTATCCAAGTAATACATGATTTCAGAAATTCAAGGAAACATAAAAAATGCCTTACACTTTACACTTACGATAGATTTCATCGACCAAAATGTTGTGAAATTTCATCAACTAAAACTAGACTAAAATGAAAACTATTTAGATGACTAAATTATGACTAAAACTAAAAGATATTTTAGGCAAAAGACTAAGACTGTTGAAATTAACACTGACTGTATCAAGTCCAGTGGATCACTGCTGTATGTGTGTGTGGACACGTGTGTGTGTACGGCGGGGAATGGCACTGTGGCTCTTAGCTGCAGCATCAGTCTCTGTGGATAAGACCAATGCAGGAAAGAATAATCAGTTGCATACTGTCATGCCTGTTAAACATGACTATCTGCCTAAATTTTGACTACCTGTCCATCAGTAAACCCTCTCTGTTCTTTCTGCCTGAAAGAAACGAGCCTGCATGGACATTTAGTCCAATAGATTGGACGGTCCATCTGGTGTGTCAGGTTATAGTAGCTTAGCTTTCCTGAGATTCTCAGACCACACAACTAGGCCACTTTCAAAGTCACTGAAATCACCTTTTTCCCTCTTTCTGCTGGTGGTCTTGACCTAACCTTGCACAACAGCTGGATCAGCCTGATCGCAATTTAGAAGATCAATCTTGCCAATCTCAAATTGACAACGATTGTGAGCAGCCCCAAACTGGAATGGCCGAATCAAAATCCTTTAGAGCAGGAAAAGTTACAAGTTATGAGTGAGATGAGAGTAGGAAGTGACTGCGCATACGGGAATTAGCATAGATGCTACCACCTTCAGTAGCAGTTATCAGATCTTGACCATATTTCTTTATTAAATGAAAAATAAATACCAACACTACGAACTTCTCTAAAGTAACTCCGCTTCTGTGACGAGAGCTTATTGTATGTTCTGCAGCACATTGGCTCCCACCTACTGCACTTTCTGATGGGCCTGTAATAAATGCTGACTGATGGAACGATCGTCCAATCATCGCCTGGATATGCTTCTTAAAGGTTCTGCCTTCCCCAAACACTTTCTATGGGCTCTTTCCCAAAAGGACTAGTGAGATATATAGGACGGTCCATCTGGTGTGGCAGATTAGTCTTGAACATGTCTATATGCCAAAATGCATTTAGTTCCTGCCATGTGATTAGCTGGTTAGATATTTGTGTTGAAAAACAGTTGAATGGGTGTACCTAATAAAGTGGCCAGTGTGCAAATAGAGTAGACTTTCTGTGATTTCTTCCTTAAATAAAGTATACCTATATCTTTAAAGCTCAAATAGCTGAAGTAGCCCACACAGCTGGACTCTGCACATGATGCTCCCTCGTCGGCTGCACTCACACTGAGACAACAATTAAATCAAGACACTTAATTGTGGTTCAAGTCCCAAATAGTCCGACTGCTCCAAGCACTCGTGTTTTCCATTATCCCTCCGAGCCTCTCGTGCTCCAATTCCTCTGACTGCTCCGAGCTGCCAAGGGTCAGGGAGGGTTATGCCAAAAATCTGAAGCCTATCTGCCAGGTTTACTGAATGAGCTCATTTCATGGTGTGAAAACGGGACCTCAGAGGCTTTAGACGCAAAGACCTCAGACTTCCCTCGCCTGTAGTTTTTCAGTCTTGAGGGAAAGAGCAAGCACGAGACAGAGAAACAAGCTTTGACCCGATCTTAAACAAGCATTATCAAAAATATTCTAAGATTCAACAAAGAAAGCATCCCTAACAAAAGGTAAACAGAGCGAGATCAGGCTGTTTTCTGAAGGATTCTCTGCACCCAAGAATCTCCATCATCTCCCTGATCCTTCACGTGCAGCAGGTGTCACAGATCCATCTCTTGTCCTAAAACAGAGAAGTTAAAGCTCCTCTTACCTGTTGAGCAAAGATGAGCAGGAGGGAATGGCTGAGGAGCGATAGCATCTCTTGTGTGAGGAGGTTTGTGAGAGCTCCAGGAGGGCGCAGGGGGACGAGGGAGCTGGAAGGTGGGATTTAGGGAGGACGACTGGCAGAGGGAGAGAGGGAGAGAGGAATGGGGAGGAGTGGGGGGCAGAGAGATTGGGAGAGCTGACCTGTAGGGGAGAAGGGGACAAAGCGCCCCTCTGTCTCCTCTCCAAATACACCTTTCCCCGCCTTACTGATCCAGAGTGGAAATATTTGTCTTCATAACTGCCGGGCCGCTCCGAGGCCTTCAGGTCCTGCCCACTTGTTTATTCTCAGTCTGAGGACCTCCTCACATCTATCTGGGTTTCATTATGAGTTAAATCTGTTGCCATGATGGACTGCAGGGTTAATCATTTAGCCTTGAATGATTAAGTCATGAGTTAAGTTCTAGCATATTTCTGCCCTTACTTTACCAGGTTTGTTTAATCTCAGATCTGATATCAGGTGTTTTTTTCACAGGCTCTGAAAAAAAGTACAGTCAAAGGGTTAGTCCTGGTTTCTGAAGTGGGGCTGCAGGAGGCCCATGGCACCAGAAAATATAAGTGTCAATAAAGGAACTTGCGAGCTTTTCCCTGGGGGGTGATATTCGTTACGTTAGCTGGTTCAAAGCAGTACATGATGCCACTGAAAGCCTCGTAATTAACCCACTTATAAGTTAAAACTACTACAACTTTGTTGGCTCGACAATATCCTACAGTAAGATTCTTTACAGTGTTTAACTTTTCCTCAATAAAGCTCCTAAACTATTTTGTGATGCAGCGAAGGACTACGTATCCCTCCACTAGCAACAAACCAATATGAATCTCTAAATTTGTCTTGTTGTTTTAAACATGAACATCAGGACTCACCTCTCTGCAGAGACAGAGCGTTGTGTTTGCCCATTTTATCAGGACTATGACACAGGACAGCAGTTTGAAGGCTCACTGAATTTAAAGAGCTCTGATGAAGGTCCAGGAGAAGCCATGTTACTAAGGCTCCGTTTACAGGACAACGTTTTCACCAGAAACGGAAAGGTTTTTCCTTTGCGTTTTCAAAAACGCAAATCCATGCCAGATGTAGGTTTGTAATGACACAGTGGCGTTACAACACACGTACGCTGTCCAGTGAAGACAAACTTTTCACAAACAACAATGGCGAGTGGACGCAAGAAGACGCAGGAGTTTCTTGTCTGGACATCAAATCTGTCTGGAAAATTTTGTCTGAATAACAAACCGAGCATAGCAAATAGCACACAAGTTGTTCGGTAGACGGCTGGAGCTGTTGTTGTTGTTCCTGGAATGCATGCGTAGCCTTCATGTGAAAGAGTACTGCGCATGGGGTGACGTCAGAGTTTCACCCTGAAATGTCTAGGTGGAAATGGATATGGATACGCAATGAAAACTCTCCACTTTCGGCCGCATTCGTTTTCGTGTAAATGGGGCCTAAGTCCCACTCGTGACAGCAATGGGCCTCTGAATTATCAGACTTGGCCTCACAGTGTCATGTCCACCCGTTAGTTTTTTTTTTGCTCTCATGTTTCACTTTTTTTGTTTTGTGTTTCCTGTTTTATTTTGGTATGCTTCTAACCTCTGTTTCTGTCCATAGGTTTTGCTACCTGTCTGGTCTTGTCACACCTGGTCCCTGATTGTTCCTCCCCAGCTGTCTCTAATCATCTCCAATCACCTCTTGTATAACCTCGTGTCTTCCTTTGTCCTGTGCCAGTTCGTTTGTACCCTTGAGTCACATTCCAGCATTCCTTCGTGTTCCTAGTTCCTAGCTTTGACCTGTTTCTTCGCTTTTTAGACTTTGCCTCTTTGCCTTACGCTTGTCGGACACCTCTGCCTGCTTCTGACTGCCTTTTTGTGTACCGGACCTTTTTTTCCAATTAACAGACTTTGAACTTTGTTACATTGTGAGTTTTGGTTGTGCTCATGGGTCCTTCAACCCAGTTCTCACACACAGTTCATGCATCTGCTCCACCAGGTGAACTGTGATCTGTCCTGCTCCTCTGTTCTCCATCCCTCTTTCTACCTGTGACTCCATCTGCTAAAGTTCTTCCTCTGTGTGCTCCAGTTCATAAAGATATCCTCTCATACCCACAACTTACAGCACATTGTCATCACTCCATAGCTGTCAAGTCTCACGTTTTGGCCGGGAAACTACCGTATTTTACCCCTCTTTCCCGCCGTCCTCCCAAATTAGTATTATCCCATAAATCTCCTGTATTATAAAATAATAATAAAAAAAAATCCTCTGCCTCTCCAAACTGAACTCTGTCACTAGCCTCGCAAGAATGGGGCAGTAATGTACCAAAATGATGGATGACAACCGCCGTAATACTGAAGAAGAAGAAAAAGCCTCGAGAGAATTGCTACCTTCAGTAGTCTGGGTGGCACGAGGTTAGTGCCAACAGAGGGAACAAACCAAGAAAACAAAGTGGTTGTTTTAGATTTCTTGTACACCTGCAGAGGCATAACCACTACATCCTAATAGTTCCAAACACAGTGGTTTTGTTGAGGAAATGTTAAAGTAAAGAATATTACTGTAGCGTATTGTTGAGGCAACATAGTTTTTTGACTAGTTTAACCTATAAGTGGGTTAATTACAAGGTTTTCAGTGACACCATATACTGTTATGTACCGGCAACCATCTCATCTCTCCCCTCAGGGACAAAGCTGACAAGTTCCTTTACTGACACTCATATTTACTCGTGCCATGGACGTCCAGCAACCCAACTTTAAAAAACCTGAACTTACCCTTAAACGGTCTATTTTCTCAACCTTTCAGCTAACTTCATCTCCTATCCTAAAATGAGATTCAGGTCATTTTTTAGCAAAGAAGAATCACCAAAATGACTTTTACCTCAACATGACTTTTCTTAGTGACATTTGCAATACTTCTTGTGAGGTGGAGACAGTTGTACTTGACTCTGATGTGAGTGACTCTAAAATCTGTGGTGTCACTGCTGTCAAACCAAAAATATGAAGAAGGGGCTCAGTATATAAAGTTAAATTAATGCACCAGGAAGAAAAAATGTCCCAAAATGTGGCCTCCACTGTATTGAGGAAAAAGTGCATTAAAGACAGAGTCCAGACACTGGTGGGGAAAGGACTGACTAAAAAGTCTTCTGAAACAAGGAGATAAGGTGGATCTGTTGGTCTTGGTTGGTCTTGGTCTTGGATCTTGGTTAACCCGATTATGTCTGAATAGGTCCATGTCTGAGGCCAGTAGGTTCTGGTGTTGGATCTATAAGGTGTTGTCTACATGATGACTGAAGATGATGTCAGTCATTTCACACTGGAAGTGTTTTATGTGCATGATGGTGGTGGTGAGTGCGTTTTTTCAGTTTATCAAGCAAGACATTAACTCAGAGCTTTCAGACTGGAACCCTGAGTCGTCTCCCGAGCCGAAAATCTCGAAACTAGGAGGCTCACCTATTTTTTTTCTGCAAATTGCTCTTGTTTCTTGGTCAAAACAGACAGAAAATGAAAAATAGAGAGAGCCATGTTTACCATTGTCCAGCTGGTATGTTTGTCTGCAGCGATAGAATACGTCAAAGAAAACATAGAAACCATTGGGTCACTATCCCTGTCTGTGCCCCTCAAAGTTATAGGGGTACACGTGTCTTGCCTCACTCAGTCCATGGCAAGCAGATAGACATCATTCTTTCAACTGTAACACAAAAGAGACGGGCAGAGCTCACCCACTGCTAATTAGCTTAGCTCAAACACTGGAGGTCAATGGGAAGATTAGCCTGGCTCTGCCTACAGTCATCAGATAAACTCTTCAGCAACTCTAAGTGGTCCTGTGTGCTTGTCATGACTCGTTTTACAGCATTATGTTGCGTTATCTATTTTTAGACTAAGATTAGCACTTTCTGTAATTTTCGAAAGAAATATTAACAAAACTAAATCCACAAGCTAACGCTGCCCATTGACTCCCAGTGAGCTAAGCTAACTAGCAGTGGGCGAGCTCTGCCCATCTCTTCCTTGTTACTGCACGCACAGTCGAAAGAATGGTGTCTGTCTGCTTGTTATGGACTTGGGAGTGAGGCAAGACACACACAAAAATGTTGGTGTATCCCTTTAAAGCTTTAGTTTGTCCCCTCTGTGGTCAAAATGCTTTCACTCTGCAGGCTTCCAGGTCAGTTCTTCAGGTTCCTTGTGTATACATGGAGACAGAGCTGTGACACCCTGAAGCTGCAGACATTAACGTGTAAAAGCTGTAGCGACACTTGCCAGACCTGACTCAAGCAGCAGATGCTTCCAGTGTGAGCTTAGCTTAGCTAATGTTAAATCCATGATTTGTTGTTCAGGTGTTGTCCGAGGCTGATGGAATGAAGAGGTTGACCAGAAAATGGAGACTGATATTGACCCCAGAGGTCAGATGGTGTTGTGTTCAGCTGAAGAAGGTGAAGAAGAAGAGGAAACTGTTGGTAATATAACTGAATAATGCTAAAGATAATATGCTAAGTTGCAGTCATTAGCTATACACTGAGGGGGAAAACCAGGAATGAAAGAGAACCTTGTGCTTGTTACTTAGGGGGTATTAAAGTTATTTTCAGCATGTAATCAGTAAGGTCAACAATATTTTATGAGACATTAATGCATATTCATTAAATTTTTGTAAACACAGTATTACCACTCTCATTTCTGAGTTGTCAGATATTTATCCAGGTTGTGACAGGTTCACTGAGCTGCACAGCAATGGTTGAAGGATCATTTTATCTCCTCCCTCTGCCATACATTCGTGCTACTGTGTCGAAAAATCTAATTCTAGATCTGTCTTTTAAGATTTTGGTACTGCAGAACTTAAGATTCAATGGTATCGCACCATTTTAAAATGTGGTATTGAAAAAATATTGATCTTCTTTTTTTTGACTGCCCTTGTTTAATGTGGAGTACCGTGTGCTTAAGCTACATTCCATCATTATTTACTCAGCGTGAAGAGGACTCTCTCACAGAGCTGCCCCTCAGCCTACAGCCAACACCTCCATGAGAACTTATCCAAACTGAGCAGAAACTTCAAGGGCTGGTAATGAAAGAGCTGCACCTCCCTGAATGACCTCTTGGGGCCGACTTCAGAAAAGGGTCAGTTTCCCTTGTGGACCATGTTCTCCCTCTTAGATCGTCTCTTGGAGCGTCTTGGCAGGGAAACGCTGAACCTTCTTATCTTGCTGGTTACAGGAGGGTCATCTGAGTTTGCACATCCAATCCACATGTGTTTTGAGATTTGAGGAAGGCCTTAAAGGGGATACATTATGCAAAAATCACTTTTTGAAGACTTTTGAACACATTTTTGGGTCTTTGGCCTTCCTCCCAGCAAACATGTGAGATTAGACAACAAAACCTGCATTTAGCAGGCTGCATAAATGTAAACTCATGGTACCTGGCGAGCTGTTGAGTCTGTAGATATACAGTTATGTAACAAGCATTTACATTTGCATAAGCCTACCTATCCCACCCCCCGGCTTGAGAAGTTTCTTTGTGAAGTGTGGTCGTTGTTGTTTTCACTGTTAGCAAGAGATCAGCATACACCATGTCTAGACTATGGTGAACAGATGTCCTCGATTTCCGGGGACAGTCTCCGTTTTGGATGACCTGTCCCCGGTTAAAGCTCTCCTCGAAAATGTCCCCTATTTCAGCATTTTACTATTGCGCGTCTACTAGAACAAAAGTATTCCTATAGCCACGTAGGAAGCAGAAACCGGGAGGGAGCCGGTTGCGCGCAGACTGGGACAACGGTTATTCCAGTGTTGCCAAGTCTGCTTATTATAAGCGACTTTGGGCTTGCTTTTCTGTCTGTATGAATCCCCCATGATTATCACCCAGCTCCCCACAACAAAGCAAGACATGAGTGTGGTAGGTAGTTTGTCCTTTCCTCACCTCTGTTTCCTGGTTACCGGGCCTGCATGACTCTACCTGGCACACCCCCAAACACGCTCATGCACAACTACGCAGGAGCCATAGTTGCCAGGTCTGCTCATTATAAGCGATTTGGGCTTCTTTTTTGAAAAGTTGCTTGTAAATTTTGACAGTTGTGGGTTTTGGGGCTTGCTCCGAAAGTACAGTTGCTTGCTTTGCCCCCAAACCCAGGAGGGATCTGATGCACACTATACTACCAATATAAACTCAACTCAGAAGTTACACAAATTATTTTCTCCCACTCTAAACACAAATGTCAATTTTCCTGTAAAAAGAGGGGCAAAAATGATGTTCCCATCAAAAACAAATCCTTATGGCCAGAATAAAATTTATTTCTATTAAATTTTATCATATGGCTGTTTCTGTTTTCACCATAGTAAAGCTGTAGAGCAGGGGTGTCAAACTGATCCAGTAAAGGGCCACTGTGGCTGCAGGTTTTCATTCCAACCAAGCAAGAACACACCTGATCCAACAAATCAACCGTGTAAAGACAATCCAGTTGATTGAATAATTTGCATCAGCTGTGTTCTTGCTTGGTTGGAATGAAAACCTGCAGCCACAGTGGGCCTTTACTGGATCAGTTTGACACCTGTTCTGTAGAGGATCAACATAAGACTTAGATAAAAGCCTGACTATGTCTTTTTGGTTACAAAAATCAAGGTTAGACAAACTGTTTGTGATAACAGAGTTATAAATAACAGGAGCCCCTCCCTTCACTTCTGTACAAAGACAAGGATGTCCTACCTCCAAACAAAAGGATGTTTAATAAGCAAATTAAGAGAAAAAAAAAAAGAAAAAATGTAACAGTGAAATTGAAATGTAATGTAGATTGAAATCAAAACTTTATACAGATTTAATATATATATAAAACTGTAACTGTCCCAGTTTCTTAATTTGATCTTGTTAACTTTTAATTAATTTTTATTGCCGAGTTGGAAATGTCCCTAGATTTCATTTCAGAAATCTGGTCACCTTAGTCTAGACCCAAAACCTACTGCTGCTCAGGTGTTGTAACAGCCACACATATCTTCACATATAGGCTCCCAGCCTCGGAGGACCAAAGGGCCCAGTGGATTAATTTTATTTTTGAAGGAAATGAGCAGCTACAGTCGGCTAAAACCTGTATGTGTGTGCCAGTCACTTCTTGTCCAACTGCTTCTTCAACTTCAGTTTAGACTTTTCCTGAATCCGGGCTCAGTACCAATACTCCGTCACCAAACCTGATGATGGAAATGTGAGTATTTTAATGCTGTGTATTTATTTTGCTCATTGCTAAGAGCTAATGCTAACAGCAAGGGGGGAATGAACCAGAGGTAACTACACGTTTGTCAATGTTCACGTTACTTGTTGAAAGTCGGAAGGGTAAACTTCAAAGTCTGAACATTCCTACATTAGTCAAGAGAAGTTTAACAGTTGGCTGAATATAATCAGTCCTTTACCCCTCCATTTCTGCTAATGTTAGCCCGGAAGGTAGGCTAAGTTACGGCTGTGTCCCACCAGCATGTTGTGCATTAGCCTGTGATGTTTGGGGAAGTGAGCTTCGCTGTTATTTGGTAACCAGCATGAATTTGAAGTTACTGTGTTGGCCACTGTTAAAATGAAGAGATCTGACTACGAGACAAAATGCTAAGCTCTGGCTCATTAGCATATGAGGGCAACTGCCCTCAAAGCCAGCTGTTCTGAACAGAGGAGTTATGTGAGGGTGGACAGGATGCAGCTGTGCTTGAATTACTAACGTTTCATAAAGACATCAAGGATCCACGTTAGATTGCAGAAAAGGAGAAAAATATGTCCCCTTTAAAACAGGGGTCTCAGGCCCTGTCCACACAGAAACAGAAACTTAAAAGCAAATTAAAAGCGATGACTTAAAAGCATTTACAGGTAGCGTACTCCTAAACTGTGGTATTATTTTTTGATGGGAGTTCTTGTAGGAGGAGAAAATACCCTCTGTTCTTGGTACGTTACTTCCCTGTTTGCGGCTATATCTACGTAACAGACTCTCACAGACTGGCTTACTGAGGGAGAGGAGAGAACTTTCTACTGCATCTAAGGTACTTAGTGGCCATATGGAGCTCCTACACCCCCACTTCAAAAATACTGAACTATCCCTTTAACTTAGGTAATCCATGGTGTATTTCAAAATTAATTGATTCTTATCATCTTTTAAGCCTTACCAATGTTGTGCATGTTTTTATATTTTCAGAAGAAGAACTCCACAAATTTATCCCTGTAACTGACAGACAATGAGATTTTGACATTGACTGATATTTTTGGTTTTGAAACATAAATGTTCCTCTATGGTTGTATTGACTATCTCTCATCATAAACAACTTCTGGGTATTTTCTGGTAATTGTCCAGTTTTAGCTGTGTACATTGTTTGTATTATACTGTATTCAACTTAATCCGAAAATTTTAGAATTTTTGGCTGCAAAAATAGAGGATTGCTTGGTTCACAATAGGGTTTTTTACTGATAATTTGTATGGCTTTTGTGTAACAGAAAAATAGAGGTTGTATTTGTTTCATAAGTGTTTCCCCAAAACTCTACACAGTGGGCTCTCATTTCCTGGTGCAACTCAGGGTGGCGCAGCCTGGCGCATCCCGCGCATCCCGCGCAGTGCTAATTTTGTCTGGCGCACCGCTGTGTGCAGCCAATTTGGTAGACCGGCTGCGCCAAAATGGGTGTGAGGGCGCACCAGTGGGAGATGTCAACAGATTCAGCTTGGCGCAGTGACAATTTCATGCCAAAAAAATGCGCGGAAGGTGCGCTGACAGCTCGCCAGCTCCAACCTGGTCTATTCTCGGCGCAGGCGAGGCGCACCCCGGGCAGTGGTAATTTGACTGACAGGCACACAGTGCGCACACGTCACCAAAACCTCACAGGCAGGTATCCAGAGTGTCAGGCACATTTCAATGCGATAAACAATCACAGCAACCACTATTTAATGTAACCCTCTGAACCAGCACATACATTTGTATCTATATTAATTGTCCCGTCACATCTGATGTCAGATCAGAGACGTTTGTCATAACTAACGAGTTCACATCCCTCAGCCAACCACAAACAGCCACATCATCCGATACGGAGTATCCGGCTTCTCTCATCTCATGAAATTCAAAAGAAAAGAAAAAAGAGAGAGACGCTCGCTGTAAGTCACTCGGTGTCTTAAGGATTTACCTGTGACTGCCCATATTTCTCTGTTTTAATCTTTATTCGTAACATGATCTAAAAAGATGGAGTACATTATTGCAAGGAGGATGAGGAGGAGATATATTTTCACCTAAGGTTCTGCTATTTGGCGATGACAGACCAGGAATGCAGGTGGATCACAAGCATGATGAATGGATTAGCCTGCTGCTGTGTTTAAATGTAATTATCGCTTAATTTTGTACTCCTACTTATGACACAGGAACAGATTACATCTGTCCCAAGAGGTGGTCCACACGGTGACGCGCATCATGGCCTCTGATGCGCGGCACAGTGGCCCCTGCGCTCTCCCAGTTGTTGCAAAAGTGACAGCGGCTCTGACCCTCTACGCCACCGGGTTGAAATTGTCACTGCACCTTGCCCGCGGTGCATTTAAAGGCGAGGAGAGGCGTTCATTTGATTGGTGAAGATTACCCTCGGCTGTGTTAAACCCACTCACGCCTTCTCTCCTCCCTTTCTGCTACTTGGCCGGTAGGAGGGAAGAAGGCGTTGGTGCGCCAAACTGCGCCGTGCACGAAACTTGCAAAATGCCCTGGACACAGGTGCGCTCCGCCTGCGCCTGGTCTACGAAATTAGAGCCCAGTATGTCATGTATGGGACAATGAGTGAGTAATAGAGAGTGCATAAAGATTTCTGGCTAAGAAATCTTGACTTTTATACAGAAGTGCAATGGATCTGGACATTTTGGCTATAAGATGGTTTATATGAGATTTCCAATTTAAGTTATTGTCAATCATTACACCTAAAAATGTATTTTCAGACACAGTTTCAATTTCACCTTCATTTATTTTGATCTTATAGCTGAGGTTTGACCACTGGTTTCCAAAAATTTTGTTTTACGAAGGTGAAGTGATAATTTATTAGCATCAAACCATTTTTTAAGTTTCTGAAATTCACTCTCTACTGTAACCAGAAGTAGTTTTAGATGTTTCCCACTACAAAACATCACATCATGGTGGGGATTTCATTAGAGCCATGAGGTTGGACAGGTCCAAGTACTTTCCTGTCATGGAGCAGCCAAAACTCTGCCAAGGAAATAGGAGAAAATTAAAGTGGCTCTATCTGTAGTTTTTGAGTAGTTTTAATCTATAAGTGGGTTAATTACAAAGCTTTTGGTGGCACCATGTACTGCTATGTATCAGCCCCCAAATGTCTCCTCCCAGAGCGAGTTCTTTTACTGGCACTCATATTTACCACCTTGGGCCTCTAGCTACCTGACTTTAAAAAACAAACTAGCCCTTTAACGTGAAGGTTTTGAGGTGTAAAGATGATGGAGCTTCTTTGCAGCTCTGTTGTGTAAACACACTTTCACTGATTCTCCATCTCAGCGTCAAGAGCAGTTTCTTTAATTATTCAGCACATGAACAGTCTTGACACATTTTTGATTTTGACACATTAATATAAATCTATTTGGACTTGCCTGCTTGTGCCTCTTTACATCATACCACACCTTATGAAAGATGTTATGAGAGTTGACTTTGGTGGAGATGTTTAATTCTCATCCTGCTCAACAGGTTTCCAGGTCATGTTTCATAACCTTCAACCTTATAATAAAAACAGGTAAACATTGAAGACAGCTGTGGCATGCTTTATATTTTCCATCTCATCTCAAACTAGCTGGTTCACCACGCTACATTCAGATGTTAAACACTGGTAACTCAATAGCATCTTTTTATATTGAAATGGAGGCTTTAATTATTCAGACTTTTTGTAACTGGTGAATGGACTTGGGCTTATAGAGGGTTTTTCTAGTGTTTTGACCAAAGCAGATTTACACCACAGGTCACATCTACCCATTCACACCCATTCACTCTCACATTCACTCACTGATGGTTGGAGTTTCTATGTCAGTTGTCCATAACTGACTCAGTCATGCCCTTTCATGCCTAGTTACACCCTTATGACTCAGCAGTGACAGCAACCATGGGTTAAGTGTGTTGCCCAAGGGCACATCATCAAGTGATGGCTGGAGCGGGGTTCAAACCTGCAACCTTCCGATTACCAACCAGGCACACTATCGAGACCATTTACCACTTTTCAGAACAAGCTTCTTAACTGAAGGTCTACCATGACATCACCTTTCTCCTAGACCTGATCAGTACTTCAGTCCACTTTTGGTGAGCAGTCAGTGGAGTTAAACTTGTAAAAAACTGTTTGGTATCAGAGTTGCAAAAATATAACTATCCTCAGTCATGTATTTTTAACAAAAACAGAGAAAGAGCACTGAAAATATGCGCTGGCATAGTTTGGAAAAATGAGAGGAACTCACAAGAGCTCGATCTGGCCTACCCTACCCTCAAGGCATTTTACAAATGGGGAAGCGTTAATAAGTGTGCCTTGAATTTTTTTAATAATAATTAAAAGAATGAATTAGCGAACACCTGATGTCCTACACATTTATTTATGTTTGCACGATATAAAACAGGTATCTGTAGAATTATTATTATTATTATTTTTAGCAATAATAAAAATGCTTCTACATAAAATTAAAACCATAAATTAAAATTTGACACACCATTCACACACTGGTGTGTCATGATCCTGCTCTTGATTTAGTTAAGTTCTCCTTTTTGTCCTTGTGTTTTATGTTTTGTCTCATACTTCCTGTTTTACTTTGAAAATTCACCCGCCTCTCCTTGTCTCCGTAGGTTTTGCTTCCTGTCTGGCGTTGTCACACCTGATCCCTGATTGTGCTTCCCCGGCTGTTTCTCATCTCCCCATCACAACCTCATGTATTGAACCCTCGTGTCTTCCCTTGACCTGTTGCCAGATTGTAGTACTTCATGTCTCAGTCCAGCATTTTCCTGTTAGCTCTCGACCTGGTTATTGACCTGTTAGTTTTCACTGCCTTTTTTTCCTGCTGATTTGGATACCTTTGCCTGGTCTGACTGTCATCACTTGTACTGGACTCTGGTCTGTAATAAACCTTGTCTTGGATTTTTGGACACTCGTCTGCAATTGAGTTTGTTTTGAGCCTCAGAACCAGCATTCTGTCATGGTGAATAATCATGTAAACTGTAAAGAGTTGTTTCTTTGTTACTGCAATCACTCGGCATAGGACCTCCCAACTTTTCTAAGTCAATATAACGAAAGACAAATAAAGAATAATTACCTCCGCCAAGGAGGTTATGTTTTTGGGAGGGTTTGTCTGTCTGTCTGTCTGCTAGTTAGTTAGCAACATTACTCAAAAAGTTATGGACGGATATTGATGGAATTTTCAGGGAATGTCCGGATTGGGATAAGGAACAAATGATTAGATTTTGGAAGCGATCCGGATCTCTGTCTGGATCCAGGAATTTTTTAAAGGATTCTTTAACATTGGGAGATAGGGCCTTTTTCGACATTTGTGCATATAACTCCACAAATAATGGTCAGGGCACTTTGAAAAAAAAAAATACAGGATAAGTGTCTAACATGTTCTACAAGATAACAAAAAACTGATCCAGATAATGGAACTATTCTGGATACTATGATCCAGAATATGAAAAAATAGGAGACCTTTGGGATTTTTATCATAGGAAGAGAACAAACGAAGCTATAAACACACAACAAACACCATTAAATAGCCAAGAAACTGTGGAATCTGGAATATGCCAATGGATTTGCTGTATCTTCTGTTTTTGTAGTCATTTATTTATTGATAGATCAATTTATTAATTATTTACTAACTATTATTTGTCATCCAACCATCCATTTACTTCGGCTTATCTGGGGTGGAGGCAGCTGGTCAAGCAGGTCATCCCAGACGTCCTTCTCCCCCCGAAACACTTTACAGTCCCAGATAGGAGATACCGAGGCATACCCAGGCCAAATAGGACATATAACCCCTCCAGCAGGTTCTGGATCTGCCTCGGGGTCTCATACTTGCAACACTACAGATGCCAAAGTGAACTGAACCGCTTGTCCATCTCTGGGTTCATTTTACCCTCACTCATAAATAAACCCTGAGATACCTGAAGTCCTTCACTTGAGGCAAAGACGCACTCCCCACCTGAAGAGGGAAATTCACCATGTTTAATTTATTTAATTACTGACTGATTCATTGATTTTTAGCTATTCATTTATTTGTTTGGATTCTTTATTTGTTTTTAAATATTTGTATTTATTTGCATTAATTTATCTGTTTTTCTGATTATTGATTCCTATTTTGTTTGCATTTATTTTTTATTTTAAATTATTTATTTATTTTCTATCTTTCTATTCAATAAACTATTGATTTATCTGCTTCTGTAATCTTATATTTATTTGTTTGTTTTTAATAATTGTATTTGTTAAATTATTTGAGAGCCAACATTTTCAGAGACATCAGTTTCATTCTAGGTTCATGTAATTCTGAGAGCTGCGCTGACTCACCTCACTTCAGTTTGACCTCAGGGTGTTTAATCATAGGCTAAAAAAAAAAGCAATTACATGATTATTTTATTGACAATCCTCAGATCACTTTAATATGATAGCCCACTGATTGTGAAAAATTGTCATCCCATAATTTTTTCATGTTTAACGCTCTGAGAAGAAGAAAAAAATTAACTCAAATGAACAGTAAAGGTTTACATAATAACAGAATGTTACTGTTCATAAAAATGAATAAATATACACAAATGAACTGTTTTTAAAGGTAGATGATGTTTGACTTAAGGCAGAATTTAACCACAAACATTTTCCACATGACAGTCAAGTCAGTGAAGCACCAGGAGGGTGCAGATGTCTGCAAACGAGTAACATCAAAGTCATTATTAGTTCAATATTTATTCTGATATGTTGTCATTTCTCTGGATTCATTAACTCTGTTGACACTGTGCTGACTCAGCAGAGCCTCAGATACTCTGAGGTGTTAGATGCATTTCTGTAACTATTTGTTATCGAACAGAAGGCCATTTCCTCTGAGCCTGATAAATTAAAGCACTCTGGATCAGCAGATTTGGAATATTCTGAGTATCCAGATCAGTCTTTATTGTGTCAGCAACGTCATAAAGTTATCCAGTAATATTTTATTGCCAAGCATTGAGAGTATTGTTTGTGGAGTTACAAACAAAAATGTTGAAAATGGCTCTGTCACTGTCAAAGAGTGCTTTAATAAAATTCTGGCTCCAGATGGCGATCCAGATTGAGGTGTGGCATTACGGACAGGCTTTAAGGGCCTGGGCCCACACCCTGATAGGCTGGGATATGAAAGCCTTTTCTTGGTCAGACCATATTGAGTTATAATTCAACGACACTTTTGGACGGTTTGGTATATCAGACAGATTTGGTACATTTGCAGATGGATCTGCCTGATTCAGGGTCTACAATAAGGCAGATTGTTAGCGGGTCAACCCGGGTTGAAAAAAACCGGGTTGACCCGCTAATTTTAGTGAGAAAGCGGTATTAGAGCCATTGTGAAGACAGGACTCCTTTATTTCACACTTTTGATGGTAAAAGGGAAAAAGGAACATGATAAAGTCGCAGTCTGCCTGTCACTCTCCTCTCACTTGGCATGGAGCATTTACTGAAAAAAGGTTCAAATACTTTGCTCTGCTGTATTTTCTCTTATTGAACTTAACTGGTACCAAAGTTCCTGAATTCTGGCATGATATATGCGACGCACTGACTAAAATCATGGATATAGCTATTCCATTAGGTCCAGGACTCTAGGAAATGTAACACATTAGAAACTAAGTCAGAGTTCTTGGAAATTTATTGATCGAGCTCTTGCTGTCTCCAGAAATAGTATGTGTTAACCTGGAAGTCAGATTCCACCCTTTCCATGTCAAAATGGATATCAGAAATGATGACCTGTCTGCCTTATTGACAATTGAACTTTGAACTGGTCCAATACTAACGTTCAGGTACAATGATTGAGACATCTTGGTGGCATGTATCACAGTATAATATGTGTATGTGTTTTCTTTTAATTAATTTGTTGTTATATGTTTGATTTCTCCTAAATTATTGTATCAATTATTTAATTTATCTTATCTGTTAATTTAGTTACTGTTGTTATTCCTTTACCTTATTTTTACTGAGTTTAGTGGGAACAAGTTGAACTGTTCTTGCATAAATGAAAACTGCAAAATAAAGCAATCCAAAAAAAAAAAAGAAAAAAAAAAAGAATGGCACTGAGCCACTGTACCCTGGAAGTTTAATACATTTCATTCATGACTTTATGAGTCATCCTGTTAATTAACTAACAACCTCTGCCAAAAACACAGTCTCCTTGGGTTTAAACTTGCATTTAACTTACTATCATAATTGTGGCTTTCAAATCAATAATTAAACTTTAAATGAATGTAACCAGTTTGATCAGAGGAAAAAGTGTCTGGTACATTAATCACAAATGTTAAAATTCAAGTCTGACCTGGATTTGTCTGTCAGAAGTGACACAGTGAGGGTGACCTGCCCTGTTTTAGGAAATGACTCATAGGGAGGAGGATTTATGAGGATGAGGAAGATTCTCCTGTCCTTGGTAAACCTGTTGAGACGACCAGCAGACCAAACGCAGAGTAATTAAAGCTGACAGGAATGTAAAGAATGCTCAGCAGCATGCTCCAACAATGCCAATACACATCTGTCGTTTGTTTTACTGTGTCACTGGTTTTATCACAGACCAAAGGAACTCATAGTGGTCTCAGCTAATTGGGTCAGGTTATTATCTGAGGACTAGAGGGGATTCACGGAAAGGAAGGAAAAAATCTTATTTAGTCCAATAATCAGTCCATACTGGGTTTTTTTTTCACCAGTCCAGTGTTAAGGGTCCAGAGGGAAATTTTTGTGCTTTAGCCGCTTTGTCACATTAAACACAGGGTCCTGCTCACTATTTTAGTGACTTCTGGAAATTACGAATGGTAATTTGATCAGGAGTCACTTAAATTTCAATGAATTTTTACTTGTTTTTCAGTTTTGTTAAATGATAAACTTGTATTGATTTGAATATCTTAGGCAGTTAGTCCGGTTGATGTCTTTATGTACTGAAAGCTTAAGTGACCAAGCTATTTTTGCAACTAATCTGACTGAGCAGTTCATTTATGACCCCAAAGTACTTAATGAAGAAGTGGTTTAAAATCCAGTTCTTGTGATTTTAAGGTTTGGGGGATGAGATCTACCATTTCTGTTCAGAAGAAAGAAAATGTAGACTAGATGTTTTCATTGTGAATTGTTTGTAATGCCTGCTGGTTTCAAGATGATGTCCTTCGTCCCAGAATATGAGCTTCAATATGCTGCCAGTAAAAAAAAGTTGACATTTGATACCAGTGTTTTTGTTTGTTTTTCAGTTTGGTCCAGATCTGATTAAACTGCTACTAAAGCTGTTAGCATAGGGTGACCATACATCCTCTTTGGTCCAGTCATGTCCTTCTTTTTAGTTGTAAAACTATATCTGTGGGGATTTTGTAAATTCCCTAAAATGTCCGGGTTTTGCTCAGCTTGTTTGACAGACCATTAATATTTATAATAAGGCGCTGCACTTGACCACTGGCATTATTCCAAAGTACCATATCTGTCAAGATGCTGAGCGTGCACGCTGCATGCATCATGACGTGAAAGACCCAGGCCACTGCTTTTCTCAGATCAAAATAGAAAACATGCTCTGACTGCCTGAGCTGCGCCCTCAGACAGAAAATATAAAATAAATGCACTTTTACATACAAACTGCAGGTCGTGACTGGTGGGAAGCACTGCGTACTGTCTGCAAAGCTGGCACCTATGTGTCAGTTGCAATAAAGGTTCTGGAGACCTGAAAAAACCACATCTCCACCGATAAGCACAGGGCTGCTGTGCGAGGTGGACTTCTTTGTACAACCTGGCAATTCAAAGGATGCAACACATGCTGCTGAGGGTCCACTTTTTAACCCTATGAGTGCATTTGAAAAGGCCTTTGTAAGTCCTTTCCTATCCACTTTACCTTAACCCTGATGGAAAACGTCACAGGGTCAAGGAAAGAAGGGAATAAAAGGAGAGGAAAGGAGAACTGCAGCAAAAGAAGAATTGCACTTTCACTTTGGTGTCATATTAATGACATGATTTTTTGCGATTATTTCTTGTGACGTAGGTAAGCCATGACGAACTACAATGTTCTGAAAATGAACTACATGAAGCATCTTTGTCCTCTGCTTTACCTCACTGCGTTGTTTTGTGTCGACTTCACCTGTTAACATTAACAATCCACGATCAGAGGATTTACCTGTGACAGGTGTTTTGTCCTTTGGTCATGCAGTGTGTGTTTTCTGCTCACAGCTGTGAGGTTAGGTGAGAGCATCTATAAATGTCGACATCTTTGACAGGGCACTGAAAACTTAAAGTCTGATAATACATGTTTCAGAAGCACTATTCTCCCTGTTTCATTCACATATACCATTATGTACATTGTTTAAATTTGTTATATTTGAAGTGTTGCAAAATGCCTCATTGGTCCGTTTTTTTATTGTTTTTAATAAATGTTATTAGAGACCCCATTATTCTGTCTTATTACTGGCATGATTTCATTCATAAATTAAGACAGATGGAAATGTGGTGATTAATATATAATATTAATATAGGAAACAAGTACCACAGTTGTATGTTTAATATTCATCAACATTGTGGGCGGTTATGGAGAAAAGAAATGCTTTAAAGTAAGTGCTTTATAAATTATAGCATGCAATTGTTCATCCGTCCACCAATTTACAAATGATTCTTGCATATCTCTTTCTCTATACCTGCCAAAAATGTTTACACAGTCTTATATGCATATCTTCACAGTCCCACAAAACTCATCCTTTCTCCATCGTAAGTTTCCGTAAACGTTTGGCGGGTGCTGTTTTTATATACGTCACCTGCTGCAAGGCATTATAGAGCGCTCTTTTCTCCTTTCCTTTCGTAAAGGATGGTCCAGTGTTTCCTAAGCTAAAGGAGATAATAAAGGAAGCAACGACCTTCCTTTCCTTTACTTTTGGAGAATTCGAACAGCTCTTATCATGGACAGTTCTTTACCAAAAAGGACTATTCAAACGCTCCTTATGTTAGTGTCTATGCTAATCCTGGTGTGAGCAGACACTTCCTGCCGTCGTCTCGCTCCTCTGCAGCATCCTGCATTGAGGGACTCTGATTGGGCCGTCCCACTTTGGGCTGCTCTCAATCGTTGTAGTTTGAAGCTTAACAAGATGGATCTGCCTGAATACAGACATTGAATCAGGATGATCCAGCTTCACTGCGTGGTTTTAATTTTTCAGGGTTAGATCTTGCTACTCTAGACCTGCTGGGCATGGCCCACTGAAAAGAAGTACAATGTGTTGTTCATAAATGACAATTTACAATCTTACACCCACAAATTTGGAACATACATGACCCCAAACATTTTTGATAATCCACACCTCACCAGTGGGCTGATCTCTACAGAAAACAGAGAATATAGCTACTAAACATTTAAACTGACAAATTCATAGAAGGAAGATTTTTGTGATTAAGAATATAAAAATGGAACACTGAATCATACAGTTAGGGTTGTAAATGACCCCACTTTGTCCCTTGGGGTTGAAACGGTAGTGAGGTCGACAGCAGGATGCCCCTCTTGGATATAGGATGAGATGAGGGATAGTCTTTGCACACTAGAAATGCATTTTTTGTGCTGTAGTTCTCTGAATTTTGTTGCAAGGGATAAGAGAAGAATTGCCTGAGTGGTTTGAGATAATAGAAGCAACAGTTAAGGTCTTTGCACACTAGACACAATTTTTGTGCAAATAATTCACTCAGAATGTTTCTTTAACCTTTGGTCAATTGACACAACCTTACACACCACCAAGAGTTAAAAAGCATCATTAAGTTTTTCGTACTGTGGTCAATTCCCGACTTTGTCACTTGCCGGTTAAGAGGGTGGTGAGGTAGAAAGCAGGATGAGCCCCTTAGAGTCTTGGCACTGGTGGTGAGGGTGATAAGTAACAGTGGCAACAGCTGACAAGTTGAAAGTCCACATCCGTCCAATGAAAGCACTCATTGTTGGCATGTACGCCGCAGTCTGTCGAAATGCTAAACATGGCAGCAAGCTGGATTTTGTATCACAGCAGTCTTGTTTACTTTAGCAAAGCCATAGAAATGTCAGGATAATAACTCTAAAGATGATGTGTGGAGGAAGACAGTGTTGAAGCTGCATTGTGACGATAGTGTGTGTATACTTAAGCCTCTACTGTTGTGATCAGTTGGTCCTGAAGCTGCTGTGGTTCAGTTTCAGCTTCAGCTTGACTAGTTCTCCTCTCCTTTACAGAATCAGATGAACTCATTGGTTTATGTTCAATTAAAATGATCACTGAGGTCAAACCTACAGGATGTTGGGTCCAATTTGGCTGCCACAGTTTTAGAATGCCCACATTTACAATGTACACTAAAATGTGTATTTCTTTTAGTGAGAATTGAAATGGTTGTTCAAAATACAATCAACTGAGGCTGTTAATTCACATCGCCTTCAGTGTCTACTTCTGGACCGGGACACTGATGAGTTGGATCTGAGGGAACCTGAGATGCCTGGGTTGAAGGAGGGTTACTGAGATCACATCCCAATGATTCATTGACTGCAGGAAAGAAAAAGAAGAGAACAGCAGCAGGATGGTTGGCCAAGCAAGTCTGTGAAAGAATTTAGCAATTTCAGTGCCTAACCAGAGCTTACAGAGCTCAAACCTCAACCACTTATTATCAAAAATGTGGAAATACCTATGATCTACATTAGAATTCAGATCACAACCAGAACCCAATCACTTCTTCCTTGTGCCATGACCAACATTCCCTGAAAATCTTATCAAATCCATGGAAAACTTTTTGACTTCTCTTGCTCACAGATGGATGAACAGACAGACAGACATGTAAACAATCACCAGCAAAAACATGCCATAGGTCTGTGCTCTCTGGAGCAGACAGTACTGCAGACCTATGGTGACAGCACTACATTTCATTGTTCAACTTTGTAAATATTATGGTGTGTAAAGTTAAGAGTGTGGAGTCTGATGCTTCATTTGGGGTTATCAAATGACAATGTGGCCTGGACCACAATTCCCGCTGAGCTTCTGAGATATGCAAGTCCAAGGATTGCTCTTTTTCTTTCAATGTGCCTTACTGGCTCTCTGATACGAGGAGTATTACCTGATTCAATGCTGTCTTTTCTCTTAGTACCAGTCATTAAAGAAAAGGTTAGCAAGCTATGTAGTGTAGATAACTTCAGACCCATAGTTTTAGCTAGTATAATATATAAAGCCTTAGAAAGAAAAAGTTAGCATGCTATGTAGTGTAGATAACTTCAGGCCCATGGCTTTAGCTAGTATAATATCTAAAGTCTGAGAAAGAAAAAGTTAGCATGCTATGTAGTGTAGATAACTTCAGACCCACAGCTTTAGCTAGTATAATATCTAATGTCTTATAAATAATTCTGCTTGATGGATTGATGAATCAATTTACTGATCTGAAAAACAGTTTGGGATTAGAGCTAATAATAGCACTGATACTGTTGGTGTAATTAGATTGAAAGATAGACAGAGACAGATAGACGGGTGTTGTTCAGTCTGTGCTGCGTGTTCGTCTCTCCACCACAGTCCCAACTGAGTCCAAACTCCTGCCAAGCACAGAGCCAGCCTTCTTCACCAGCCTGTCCAGCCTCTTGGTGTCATGCTGCCCCCCAGCAGACTGCAGCATAGACCAGGACACTGGAGACCACAGACTGAGAGAACATATACAGCATTTGGTGAGCTGAAGTCGCTTTGAGAAACATCAGGTATGTACCCGATTTAGGACCACATATAAATCAATCAACCTACCAGTCAGTCTTTATTTGTATAGCGTCAATTCATAACAAGTGTTATCTCAAGACATTTTACAATAGAGCAGGCCGAAGACATACTCTTCACTATATATACGCATAAATACAAATAAAATGCACGCACACATCTATACACATGCATACATTCAGAGATGTATCCATCCAAGCAGAGACAAAGAGACTAAAATTAGGATTTGACGATTGATAGCAAAAACCTCATGGACGCCCAGATCATAAATCTGTCCTCATCATATTTGTCTCTGCTGAATATAGATTTATTCAAGGTCAGTCCCTTGAGATATGATATCTTGTTTTCAAGTGGGTCCTCATGTTTATATGGTAGTAAAGGTATTTATTATGGATGTATAATCAATACAACCATGGATAGAGAGATCAATCTAATAACGTTAGACATAATAAATTAACATTAACATCTATAATGAATCTAATCTGGAGAGGATTGATTTTAAATAGTATAACATCTATCTATCAGCATCTAGCTGAACTGCCATTAAATTGGGTTTAATTGGTCTAAAAGTATGCATTTATGTTATTTCTGTTGATGGTTGATGCAGGATAGAGCTCATTGAGTTTAGCAGGTCCACGAAAGCAGGTCATCTATGATTGTTAGTCAAGGTTACACTAATATATGTGAGCTGTCTGCAGGAACTACCATGTATTTAATTTTGTTGATCTCTCTAAAGTTAATATCAGGAACTGTGATGATAGTGGAATGGGTCTGATATGAAATTAAAAAAAACAAAAAAAACAAAACAGATTTGTGCTGTTTAGACCGTCATTAAAAAAAATCAGATTTGGGTCACTGTTGTCTGCAAGTGTGATCGTTGCCTAAAACTGCTGTGCTAATCTGTTGCACAAAGGTGGATCAGAGTGTAATGTTTCCTCTATTTAAACTGTCAAACAAACTGCACGCACAGTCAAAAGAATTGTGTCTATCTGCTTGTCATCCACGCGAGTGAGGCAAGAAATGAAAACAAAAAAATGTTGGCGTATCCCTTGAAGACCTGCAGTGTGAATGTGGCCTAAAACAAAGGGAAAATCGTGAAGGCATGACTGTGGGTGTCTAATTCTTTTTATAGTCTCCAGTCTTTCCTCACCATCTTGTCCTGTTTTGGTTACGAGCCCCTTGGCAGCAGAACTTTACATACTGCATTTAAATAACTTACAGTGCAAATACAACCGTGGATAACCTTTGTGACGGATGACATGAGGACATGGTGTTTAATACATAAATAGAAAGCTTAAACAGCCTCAGAAATATGAACCCTTGAACATTATTTTAATGTATTGCCCCACCCAGTCTGAGACCTGAACACTGGATCCTCCCAGCTCATCGAAGAATGGCAAACGTCAGTCCTCTCAGATTCCCCCCCCTGCAGCTATGCTCCACATTTGTGAATGGTTTTGATGGCAAACTTGGCCTTGAGCCAAGAGAGCAGTTCACACGCAGAGAAAGCCTTGCTGGTCTGTGAACTGTTTACTGAGGCCAGGGGATGAGGAAAAGGAAAAAGAAGTCGGATGAGGATGGCTGCAAGCGGCAGAAGCTGCTTTAATCCCTCTGCACTGTTTTTATCAGCTGCTTTTGTGTCACAGCTTTAACGCTCACTGCCCCCACATGGCATCCAATGTCAGAGGAATTCCTGAATACCGGCTGGAATGTTTGCGTCTTTTAGCCGGTGTCCCCCCTGAGCCGCTGAGTGACAGCAGAGATACAACTAAGCTAATGAAGTGTGTGAATGGGTGCTATGTAAATAATGGAGCGCTTCTCTGAGAGGGTGACTGCCAAGTGCAGAACTTATCAAACTACTTTTCCCCACCCAAAGCATTATGAAATCAAAACGGAGCCTCAAGAGCTGTGTGCATAATAGGACACCCTCAGGACTTGGTGTCAAGTTTCTGCATCAGCTCTTAGAAACTGCAGTCACAAGTCAATATTTATACAGAAGTCTTCAGAAATAAAAGCATCAAAAGCAAAGCCCTGTCCAAAAAAAGGACTCAGACAAGAAGTCTTCAGATGAAAGGTTACAGAATAGAAAGGATTCAGAAAAATGGGTCTATAAGAAAGGAATCAAGCAAAAAAGACTCATTCCAGACATCAGATTAAAATGGGTAAGAAGGCCAAGAAAAAGGAAGTCAGACAGAAATAAGTCAGAAAGGAAGTTAACAAAAGTCTGGAGAAGAGTGAAAAATGGAGACCAACAAAAGAATCAGTGTTAATTTTGTCGACTAAATATTTTCATCATAGCTTTTGTCAACAACCTTTTTTTCCCCTGACGAATCTAGACAGTAACTAATAAAAACAGGTGTACATTGACAAAAAACAAACCTATTAACTGACATTTTCGTCAACAAATAAAAACTAGACGAAAATGTCGGACAGAGACTTAATCCAATCAGACCTAATTACCTCCACCAAGGATGTTATGTTTTTGCCGGCATTTATCCGTCTGTCTGTCTGTCTGTCTGTTTGTGTTCAAAATTACTTGAAAAGTTCTGAGCCGATTTGGATGAAATTTTCAGGAATTGTCGGAAATGGGATACGGAAGAACTGATTAAATTTTGGGGTTGATCCGGATCACCATCTGGATCCAGGAATTTTTTAAAGGATTCTCTAACATTTCCAGGTAGGACCATTTTCGCCAAAGTGGACCGAAGCTGCTTGGCGAAGGTCTGCGCTCTCTGATTTGGTCATGTAGAAAGTAGGGACAAGTTAGGAATATATCCAACCACAGCTACTTTGGTTGAGTGGAAAGGTTGGATGAGTTAAGAGGGACATCCAACCACAACTGCTTTAGCTTCATGGTGGTGGGATCCAAGTGTAAAACACGACCTCAGAAATTCAAGGAAACATAAAACATGCCTTACACTTTACACTTCAGATTTTGGTCGACAAAATTTACAGATTGTGTCGACTAAAATGTGAAATTTCATCAACTAAAACTAGACTAGACTAAAATTAAAACAATTTAGAAGACTAAATTATGACTTAAACTAAAAGATATTTTAGGCAAAAGACTAAAACTAAATTAATGAGTGCTGTCAAAATTAACACTGAAAGGAATGAGGAATGGAAGATGTTAGTTAAAAAATTGCTTAAAATGACTCTGATAGCAATGCATCAGAAAAAAAAGGAGTCAGAAGAGGGATCGGAAAGGATGGCATTTGGAAACATAGAGTAAAGGAAGGCATAAGACAAAAGCCGCCAGGGAAAAGGAGTCAAATAGAGGCATCAGACAAAAAAAGATTCAAGTAAAAAAGGGAATCAGACAAGGATAGATAGACACTTTATTCCAGACTCAAAGATCTGTATCATCAAAATATAGAAGTATAAATATTGGTAATAAAATAGAATAATTTAAAATACAAAGAGACATTTATTCCAATGTCTCCAACAAGAGAAATATCAAGTATCACTCAATGAGGGTTGAGGCAGTGACATCAAATTTTCATTTTCTGAAGCATTTAATTGGCACATAAATCAGTACATTATATTTCTAAGCACAACATGAAAAGTGCGGCAAAAGAGGTGCAGTGACAAGTCACTCGCATTTGACCATCTTGGCAATTTGAAAAGTATTCTGAGAGCATCATTTTGTGCCATCTGCAACTTATTTATCCTAGCTTTCTGTAGTTAGTCCACAGGTGAGCAGTATACAGGGGAGTACAATCAGCTCTCAAGAGCTCTATCTTAACATAGTCTGTGCACTTTGAAAATTTTCAGGCTAACATATAAGCTTGTGCAAAGAGAAGTTTGGGGGAAAAAAATAATTTGAGGTTGACGGCATCAGACTATAATGAGTCAGGAAAAAGAAGGCATGAAAAAAAAGGAGGCACAGAGACAGATGTTAGATCAAAAAGAAAGAGTCAGAATGAAAGGCATCAGGCAAGAAAGCTTCAATTTGCTGATAGACTTTGGAGATCAGAGGTCACAGGTCAGAGTTGTGGTGTCATGTGGTCGGCCTCTGATTCTGAACTCGTTATCTCAAGAATTCTTGGAGGGATTTCCATCTTATTCAGCAGTATCTCTTATCCTGGTCTACTACTGCACAACACTCCAAGATAAAATATTTGCACTGTTACACTGTACTGTCAACATACGTCTGCTGTTACCCATCACACTGTCACTTTAACACCACTGTCACTTACCTGTACTGCACAGAATGCCTCAGTTTTTCCTGAATGACACTTTATTCTGTTCATTTTTATTTCAATAATTAAAATACTTAATAATTAAATAATTAAATACTTCTACTTATTCTATTTTGTTTATACTCAATTTGTACAGTTTATTAATCTACAACTATTATATTATGTTATTTTATCTTATTGACCTTTAATGAATGCTACTTTCTGTTGCATACATACTGCGGCAACACCTGAATTTTCCATCTGGGGATCAATAAGGACTATCTTATCTTAAACTATCTTATCTAACTCTGTACTTAAGTCTGTTCTGACTCAAGGTTGAAGTGATTAAATTTTTAAGGTCAAAAGTGAAATAGCCTCATGTTCACAACTTTGAACAGGATTCTTTCTCTCATGAAAGAACTGATAACATTTTAGAGATCAAGGGTTAAAGGTCAATTATCAGGTTGATTATTGTTTTCTTTGAATGCTAACATGAGAAACTGAATATTTATAAAAGCTTATATTTTGCCACACTTAACACATTTACTTGTTGATTTGTGCATTCAGACCACTCCCTCATGCCTACAATCATTTTGAGAAAGCCAGTTACTGTATGTCAAAAATCCCCTCTTCTCAGGTAAAACATATTTAGCCAAGTTTGCTTTCTAAAGATCACGTACTTGGCATGTACAGTGATGTGGGACCGTTTCAGGCCCTGATTTGTGAGTTTGCAATGTCAAGAAAGAGACCACGGATGAGTCTCTTGAATCTCTTCTTAAAGGGATAGGCCAATATTATTTGAAAATGACATAAAGTGCTAATCTTAGTCTAAAAATAGATAATATAACATAATAGTAAAAAAACAAGAGTCAAAACAAGCACACAGGACCAGTAAGAGTTGCTGAAGAGTTTATCTGATGATTGTAGGCAGAGGCAGGCTAACGCTACCCATTGACTCCAAGTGTTTAAGCTAAGCTAATTAGCATTGGGTGAGCTCTGCCCGTCTCTTCCTTGTTACTGCACGCACAGTCGAACGAATGGTGTCTATCTGCTTGTCATGGACTCGGGAGTGAGGCAAAACACAACAACAAAAAAAAGTTAGCATATCCCGTTAAGATACATTATTTCTGTGTGTCCTTTTTTCTTTTTAGAACTGCTATAAAAAATATATATACACTACCAGTCAAAAGTTTTAGACCGACCCAATTCTTCCATTTTTTTATTGCAACTCAAGTCGTGCAAGTCCAATGAGTAGCTTGAAATGTCACAAAGGTAAGGGCTGTACTGCCATAGCTTAAGAGAAAAGGTTAGGTTACTCAAAACTGAAAAACTATGTACTTTTCAGAATTATACAAAAAGCTCTGAACATGAAATGGGTCAACAATTTAAAGCTGTTCTGCAGCAATGAAGGTTGATCAAGCCTTGAAATCTGGCTCTACTGATTCCTACAGGTGTTCCAACTTTTCTTGATTGCTTACAGCCCCCTCTGTCTGCATAAAAGCATACCCTGTGGTACCATACCCTCATGAGCATCAGTTGAACAGCACTGTACTGCAGAAAGTCATATGTTGCTGCAAAAATGCAAAGAAAAAAGGCAATTAACAATGGAAGAGAGACAGACCACCATAACACTTAAAAATGTAGGTCTTTCTTACAGACAAATTGCAAAGAAAGTCAAGGTGTCATTGAGTACAGTTTTCTTCACCATCAAAAGGGACTCCGAAACTGGAAAACTCTGACAGGAAGAGGTCTGGCAGACCCAAAGCCACAACTAAATCAGAGGACAAGTTTCTGAGAGTAAACAGTTTGTGTGACAGTTGGCTCACAGGACAACAGCTTCAACAACTTGATAGTGGTCAAAGTAAACAAGTCTCAGTTTCAACTGTGAAGAGAAAACTTCGAGCTGCAGGTTTGACAGGACAAGTTACAGCAAGAAAGCCACTGCTAAGACGTCAGAATAAGACAAAGAGGCTTGTCTGGGCCATGAAACACTGGCATTGGACTACTGAAGACTGGAAGAAGGTATTATGGACTGATGAATCGAAATTTGAAATCTTTGGTTCATCACGCAGGATTTTTGTACACCGTCGAGTAGGTGATAGGATGGTCAACAGTGTGTGACATCAACTGTCAAACAGTGAGGAGGAAGTGTGATGGTCTGGGGCAGTTTTGCTGGATCCAGGGTTGGTGACTTGTACAGAGTGAGAGGCACCCTGAACCAAAACAGCTACCACAGCATTCTGCAGCACCATGCAGTACCCTCTGGTATGTGCCTCATTGGTCAGGGGTTCATCCTACAGCAAGATAATGACCCAAAACATCAGTCCAAGCCATGCCAGAACTACCTCAGGAAAAAAGAACAAGATGGTAAGCTTGAAAACATGGAGTGGCAGCACAGTCTCCAGACTTGAACCCCATCGAGCTGGTTTGGGATGGACTGGACAGAAGAGTAAAAGCAAAGCAACCTACAAGTGCCACACATTTACGGGAACTTCTGCAACAGACGTGGGAAGAACTTTCTGCAGAACATTTGATTTCTATTGTAGAAAGACTGCCTCGAGTGTGTTCAGCTGTTATATCTGCCAAAGGTGGCTACTCTGATGAGTCAAGAGTTTAGAATACATTTGGGCATATAAATTGATTTCATGATTTCTTTTTTACTCCAGTTGCATATTTGTACTCTGCTTTCATTTCAGAGTGCAATGAGACATTAAACTGATGACTATTCAGTAAAAAACTGGAAAAATTGGGGTGTTCTATAACTTTTGACCGGCAGTGTATATTTTAATGTTCATTCAAATGAGTTTTTTTTCTTGAATGATGTTCATGTTATTGATTTTATTACCTGCCTGTTTCATTGTTTAATTTTATTAATGTCCTTGTAAAGCACTCTGTGTCATTGATTTAGAAAATTACCACTTAATTATAGATTTTTATTATTACTACTACTTTAGTAGCCCCTGGCCCAGTGGTTTTGGCTGCGTCCTTGATTGACAGAGGCTGTTGTTCTGGAGGCATGCAGCCGGGGCTCAAATCCATGCATAAACTGCTCTCGTGCATCGTCATCTCTCTCTTTCTCTGACACACTTTCACCACTGTCTGTCCCTAAAATAAAGGCCCACACTCCAAAAATAAATCCTAAAATGTCTTGTTGCTCCGTCCCAGCCTGCTGGTTTCATTCAAAAATGAAAAATCCTCACTGTCTCTTGGATTAAGGTCAAAATTCTTACCTAAGTAAATCTTATGAAACTTTATAAGAGTGGGTGGAGGCAGGGACAAGGCAGCTGCTCCATCACCATGCAGCAGCTCCTCCCTCTCAGAGCAAGCACCACCCTCCTGCTTTACTTAACCCCCATCACTGGCTCTGAGCTGCACAGTCCACACACAGCCACAGGGCGCTCTGAGCAGCAGACCAGCACCTGTGTGACGTTTCAGTGAGGACACTTTGACAGCCTGCTGATGTTTGCTCAGAGCAGCTCTGGCAGCTCTGCTTTATGAACATCTTAATCTTCTGGATCAGCTCTGATCAGTGTCTAGTGGTTGCTTTCTCAGTTTGCACCTTTAAGAAGCCTCAGACATGAATTTTGATGAGATCCTGTGTCTCATTGGGGGCTTTGGAAGGTTCCAGAAGCTCCTGTATGTGTGGATTTGTGTTCCTCAGATCTTCCTGGCGTTCCACATGTTCGTTTCTATATTCACCGGGGCCGTTCCACCACATTTTTGCCGCCCTGGGGTGCCCTCAGCAGGAGCTCCAGCCTCTTCAAACTTTAACCTCAGCCTGTCCTCGTCTGATGGCTGGATGCAGCTGTCCTGTGCTGTCCCCTTGAACCAGAGCGGCCTTGGAAATGAACTCCAAGCTGGGAACTGCCCAGGGGGCTGGGAGTACAGCACAGAGACCTTTCAGAGCACCATAGTGACGGAGGTGAGTGATGGGCAAACAGGCTCTTTTGACCTTAACCCCAAATTTATCTTAACCCAAACCTTAACCCTTGACTAAAACTTAAACCTAAGCTTAACCCTGACATTGGTGCACTTCCACTCTGCCCTGACCTATGGGCAGGGGTTGGCAGAGTACTCAACCTCAGCATTTGTAAGGATATATTGGCAATAATCTGGTAATATGAAACTTATCGCAACACATGAATAATGATACAGTATACCATGGCATAACATGATCACTGTACTGAACCAAAGCAGACCATGGGTAACAACAGATGTATGGGTAACAATACAATGCATCACAATATATCTTCTTACCATAAGAAGGCGATGTTTTCACTACAAGGCCTTTGTAGTCAATTTTGTGAATTGAAAAAGCTGCTTTGATGACTTTTAGGTTAAGAATTTGGGGCAGAGTTTTTTTCCCATCCCTAGATTCAGCATTTGTTTGCTTTCAGTCAAACATTAATAGAAGAACAGCCAACCCACCCACACATTTGTGGTGAGCTCCTTGGGCTTAGCAGCCAAGAGGTCCAATCAAAAGGGTGAAATAGGAATTATGGAGCAGAGGGGGAGAGTTAAATAGCTGAAAATCTGCCGTCAACAAGTTGTCAGAGGCTGCACTAAAACACGAAACAAAGCCCAGAATTTCTATAAATTATTAAATAATAAAACATTTCGATAATACTCTAAAAGTGTTGTTGTATCAATATTTTCTTACACCCCTAGAGTACGGTTTTTGATCCTCCTGGTCCAGTTACAGGTGAAAGTTGCTCGGTGAAATTTTCACACTAGTTACATTACTCCAGTAGTAAACATTTGAAAATAACAAATACTAAATTTTCACAATGCAAAAGTGCAGTCAGGACCATAACACTGGGTGGTCAAATTCATATAATGTAACACAGAAGGCCTGGCAGGGCATACCAAAGAATAATTGAATCTGTGCTTGGCCTGTTTGAGAATTTCAGAAACTGTTGCTTTGCCAGGATTTTCACACAACCATCTCAAGGCTTTACAATAAATGGTCCAAAAAAGAGAAAATAACCAATGAGTGGCGGTGCTCTGGGCCAATTATCGATGCCTGAGGTCAGAGAGTGGTCAGACTGTTTTAAGATGATAATAAGTCAATAAAAACTCAAATTATCACAACAACCACGGTATGAAGAAGACAATTTCTGAACATACAGCATGTCAAATCTTAACACAGATTGGCTACAGCGTCAGAGGACCACACCAGGTGTCACTCCTGTCAGCTAAGAATAGGAAACTGAAGCTACAGTTCACATGGGCTCATAAAATTAGACAATAGAAGACTGGAAAAATGTTTCCTGGTCTGATGAGTCTCGATTTGTGCTGCCACATTCAGATGGTAGGGTCAGAATAAACATAAACATCATAAAAGCATGGACTCATCCTGCCTTGTATGTGGGGGATATTTTCTTCTCACGCTTCAGGCCAAACACCACAGCCTTCTTGAGTATTGCTGTTGACCATGACCCCAGAGTATCCATCCTCTCCATGTCACAAAGCTCCAACCATCTCAAACCAGTTTCTTGGTCATGACAATAAGTTCACAGCACTCCTGTGGACTCCACAGTCACCAGACTTAAATCCAATAGAGCACATTTGGGATGTAGTGAAACGTAGATTCTCACCATGGATGTGCCGCTGACAAACCTGCAGCACCTGTGTGACGCTCTCATGTCAGTATGAACCAAAATGTCTCCAGCATCTTGCTGAATCAAGACAGCCCTGAAGACAAAAGGGGCTCCAACCTGTGGCTAGCAAGGTGTGCCCAAAATGGTGGCCAGTTAGCGTACAGTATTTCTTCTTGAGCAGGTCTGTGTTTTTTTTGGGGGTTTTCTTTTCAGAAAACTGTTTGAATTACTTTTGTCTTATTTCCTTCTGGTTAAAGGTTAATATAACACAATTATTTCTTTATTAACCTTTATTTAACCAGCTTTGTCCCATTGAGATCAACAGATCTCTGCTGCAAGAGAATGGCAGCAAAAACAGTTTCATCAAGCAGAGCAGAAGAAGTGCAAACTGACATAATGATGCTAACCTTCGCAACAGCTGGATCTACCTAATTCCACGTCTGTAATCAGGTAGACACATTCCTGCCAAGCTCTAATCTAAAACGATTAGTGGCCCAATCAGCCGGCCCTTAATGCAGGAAGAGATGGGAGCTAGGAGTGATATGACAACAGGAAGTGACTGTTCACACAGGGATTAGCATAGATGCAACCGTTTTCTCAGATCTAGACCACATTTCTTTTTTAAATAAAAAATTGGGGGGTTACTTTGGCACCACTTCCAACATGTTTTGGTGAGAGTTTGTTCTAAGAACTCCTACCTGCTCACCAAATTATCTGTTTGGCTCATAATAGTTGGGATTGACTGAATAATTGTCCATCACCTGCTGGGT
This sequence comes from Cetoscarus ocellatus, assembly GCA_037902135.1. Taxonomy (NCBI): domain Eukaryota; kingdom Metazoa; phylum Chordata; class Actinopteri; order Labriformes; family Labridae; genus Cetoscarus; species Cetoscarus ocellatus. The sequence continues at coordinate 375,863 of JBAMNC010000511.1, read as the reverse complement.
ATGGTAAATATCACATTACGTTTTATAAAGAACTGTTTATTGTGTTTTCTTTTTTAGATAAGAAGTTTTATGAATTTTTTGGGGGGGGCTTCCTCCAATTTTTAAACAACTTTCCCCCTATAGAGTGAGAAAATGTTCACTGGATGAGGCCCTCTTGGTAAACAGCCCCACTAATATCTATATCTCCAGCTGTTGCCCATAGCGTGAGGAGGGTGTACAGCTCAGGAATGTTTCACGGCTGTGCTGACATGTGAGACAGCGCAGAGATGGACTCCTGTGGAGCCGGCATCCTCAAAGGCCTTAGTCCACCCTGAGGTGATGCCAGGTTTTGTAACTCCTGAACCTGCGGGTTTCGAGGCAGTTGAACAGTTATGTGACCAGGATGATGTGATTGTGTAAATGCATCACAACACGTGGTTGGCTGGCACAGATCCTGCAGTTGATTTAGGGATCATTTCGGTCCTTGGTATTAAAGACAGGAGCTTCCCCCAGGGCGCGATAAAGATCCAGCTGTGGATAACCCGACTGTTTACAGTCCCGGCCTTCAAAACAGAACGTTCACACCTTTCACATTATGGAGATGTAGGTATGAGAGGGTGTTTGAAGATGTTGCCTCTCCAAACCACACATCACGCTTTCCAATGATTGATCACTCATTATGTCAAAAATGTAAAAGCTTTAAAGGAAACAGATCTTGAGTTATGTTCGTTTTTAAAGGTACAATGTGTAGAATTTTCAGAATATTGGAAACTGGCATATCTAAATCAATTAATCAGTAAAAAAATCTAATTACATATTATTCATATTTTAGTTAAAGGGACAATCTATAGTGTTTTAAGTAAATTATGAGCTAAAACAATGTCTATATTCATAAATATGTCCTCATTTGTGTTAAATTGCCTCTGCCAACAATTTGACTTGTCCTCCTGAGTGAAGATATTCTTATCTGTATTTACATAGAACGGATAAGTCCTGTACAGTCTTCCACGTCCTTCTGGTCTATAAAAACTATGAACAGCTGAGAGGGACACAAAGCACTACGTAGTACTACTGGCTAAGGCTAAATGTGTTTTCACTCAGAGTCAGCGTGACTGAAACAGAGAAGCACAGCGCATGGCACTGCCCTGGCAAATCTGAAAGCCTAACACTAATGATTCAGTGCAGTGTGCAGTTTGTTTGAAATAACGTACGTCTTCACCAGAAAGAAAACTCCAAGTGTTGATGACATGTTGACATAGCCTCTAGGCACATACCGGCTACCGTAGAGTTCAGCGGTTGTAGCAAGTTGCTAAAGAGCTCTATTCAATTGAATGCAAAATACAGTTTCACCACTAGATGGGAGAACAAACTACACAGTGTGGCTTTAAGCACTTAAATTACCTCAAATACACCCTAAAGTTTTCCAAGACAGCAACAATTCTTAATTTTTATCGATTTAAGAAGCTGCATCTGTCATGGTTACCACATAGGCTGAACTTTGGGCTGCTTGATTATGCAAAAATCATGATCAAGATTATTTTGATTAATATTGAGATCATGATTATTAAACAGAGTACTCATTGATTTTACCTCAGCTACAACACATGTGGGCAGCAAGGTGATCTGGCAGGTAGCGCACATGCCTCACAGAGAGAAAATTTCTAGTTAGCCACATGTAGGTCAGGGCAGCACATGCTCACTGATAGATAGTAGCAGAGGTGTTGTATTGTTTAGAGGGGAGCATGCAGATCCAGCAGGGGTGAGCAGTGCTGTGTGTTTGTGTCTAATGTGAAACATGCAATGTGCCATACTCTAAGTTCCCAAAAGCCACATTGCACTGTGAATTGTACTGACACAAATATCAGGTCCTTGTGGAACAGATGAAGTCTCGAAGTGTAATGATGACAGACCTTTATTGTTGTACATGCATTTATGTACTTGAGGTCAGTGATGCATAAAGAAGGGTTAAGTTCAACCTACACTATCCAGTTATATGCACCAATAATGTCTTTGAGATTTGGTTGACAGCTTGAAAATGAAGTGTGTTTGAAAAACCTCTGTCAAAGAAAAATGCGTTACACCCCTGAGGTTAAGAAAACAAAATGGTGAGAGGGTTACAAATCTGGTTTCACCAGAACCACAACTTAAGGCTATCCAGTTCTTTGTTTGGCTGTTTTAGGTTGGACTATTTTAACATTATTTTAAAGACATTCTCATTAAAAAGGAAATCAGTCATATCAAGGGTTTGTGACTGTTGGTCTGGGGGCATATTACCCTCTACAGGAATAAATACACTCTTGTTATACTATAAACAATTTTTAATCTAGTCACACATATAAGTTTTGAGGAATGTGTCCATCCAGCAGAGAAAACAGACTTTTTGTGTCCTTCTTTGTGATTAAAGTTGCCATCTCTGAGTTCAACAAATAAAAAATAAAACAGTTTTTGCTGATTTATTTGCCCTCTTCCTCTTGCAGTGGAACCTGGTGTGTAATGATGCCAAACTGAACAACCTGGGCTCCTCCATCTACATGTCCGGCCTCCTGGTGGGAGCTGTGTTGTTTGGATACTTAGCTGATAAGTAAGTTTGATCACTTAACAAGTCTTCACTCTGTCGTAGGTAATATCAGAACTGTCACCTCCTGGAGCTCACATGTATAGGCCCTGGATCTGAATGTGATGATTCTGTCGCAGCTAAGGGCCATGAGATCGATTATGTGTCCTGTTAGTAATAACAAAGACTTTAATTAAGGAAAGGGGTCTTTTCAACAAGTACTTAACCAATGTAGATGTGCAAAAAGTGGCTGTTAAAATCAATTATTTTTTACAAAGACCCCCCCAAACCGTGTTTTGTATTCAGTGGCTTTTTTCTACATTTATGATATTTATCAACTTAATAACTCACCTGTTCTGACTTTATGAAGACCAGGAGTTATTTCAAACTTTGCTTGGTTGTGGACGTGGTTGAGTTGTCTGACAGTTGGATGTGTTGCAGCTGCTTTGAGGAATTTTAATTCTTTAGTCAGGCTTTGACAAATAATGAAATCACAGGGTCATTGATTAGTGCTCTGACCTGACTGATGGTGGAACCCATTCATTATGACCAATCAAATGATGTTGGAAGAAGACGGACTTTGCCCAAGGGTTGTTTAAAACTGATAAACTTTACTTACAGTGTGTGCTTGTTTTCATTTTGGCCAGGATGTTATAAAGTCAGGGCTTTCAGACAGCCAGCATGAGCTGCACATCTCCCACACATCTCCCAAGCCAAAAATTTTGAGAATTTAAGACCTTTTTTATTTTTTCTGCTAGCTGCTTATGTTTCTCAAACACAACACACAGAAAAATTAAAATGTACAGCCTTTTTACTTTCTTTCTAGCAGGTAAGTATGTCCACAATACCCCAGAATGGACATGAACCATTAAATTACGCTTCCTGTCTCTGCCTGTTAAAGTTAAAGCTCAGTTTTCTACCTCTGTGGAGAAAGGGTCAGTAACTCAATGAATCAGGCCACTTGTATGAAGAACTGTAGTGGATCATACTAAACTTTCAGTAGAAGGTCATTATTGAGGTGAAAACAGCTCTGACTGCAGGGAAACTAAACTACAAAACGACACACACTTGCTCCTGATATGAGAGCCACAGTGCCTGTAGCCAGGCTGGCAAATCAGCCACATCCAGCCAATGTGAAACCACCGATGGTCTCCTTCTTTGACTAAGAAAGCTGCTATACTTGCTGTTTGATGATATTAGAAAATCAAACCATGATTGATGTGTCTCCATCACTACCTTACTCTTTGCCCTCAAGTTAATGCAGGTTTTATGCCTGTTTGTCAGTGAGACACACGTTTTTAAAGTGAAAACAATTATTTTAAGAAAGTAAAATTCCTGAAAACCTTAATGACAGCTTAAATTACCCCTTTCCACACAGGACAGGCAGTTTATCAAACAGCCTGCAACATAAAAAGGGATTAACACGTCTATTTCATATCTGAATTATGATTTAGCTGATCCACTCCTATGATATTTATGGCATTGCTTTTTAAGATTACTGACCCCAATATATGTGTAATCTTAAAGACTGGGCCACCCCAAGTAAGGGCCAAGGCCACCTCAGCCAGAAAGTTTGAATTCACCCCTGCTTTGAACTCATGGACTTGGAGGCTTGAATGCCCTTTATTGTCATTATACTTAATGCACAACAAGATTGGAGCTTCTCCTTCTTCAGTGCAAACAGATAATCACGGATAAATGTTAAGAATATAAGATATGAAATAGAAAACAATACAAACAAGCAAAAAATATAACTACAAATGTCTCGTATTACAAAGGATATAAAAAAAATTAGAAAAAAATGTAGTCTGCTCTTGTATTTTATTTTATTTTAATATTTTTTCTTCTGTACAGCACTTTGGTCCACTGTAGTTGTTTTTAAAGTGCTTTACAAATAAAATTGGATGGATTGGATTATATTGATTAAATAAAAATCACTAATATTCACAGTTTAAGAAGAAAACAATGTAACTGTGTAGAATATGTTTTCGTGTGGGCCAGTGGGACGTTCAGTAAGGCTGGCTAAGAGCCTTTCAATCATGTGACCGGGCCAGTGGTCCAGTTATAATTTTAAGTCCTGTTTATGGTTTCAGAACATTTGAGCCATTTTCAAGAAAATGAAAATTAATTTGCAGAATTAGTTACACAGCTGCAGTTGCCTCAGTGCTGCTTTGGATGCATCTCTAGAGCTGTGTTGCCACTAAAACTGTTTTCCTCTGTCAGGTGTTTTTCTCCACCGCGGCGTGACTTAGTTTTCTAGTGTTTTCTGAGCAGGCATGAAAGTTGAATATTTTTCAACTTTTCTGTGGAGTCGAAGTGCAGGTCAATGTCACTGTTTGCCAAAGCAATCACAGATAGATAAAGTCATACAAGGAGAAAGAGTAGGTGAGTGTCGATGCGTGTGAGCCACCTGTCAGGACATCATCAATGGTTATTAATGATCGTAGAGGGCCGGAAAATGTCCTTCACATGAACCACTGATTGATAAACCACTTGAGACACTTTTGAGTCGTTTTTCTGGTGCAGCTGCGCCTTGAGTACACGTCTTAGTCGGCCTCTTAGTAGTCCGAGGACATCACTCAGACTACGTCATGTGTTGTACATGGACTTCAAGGCAATCATATAAAGACTGTATATAGTAGTGGAGGAATGACGTGTATTTGTAGGCCAATGTGGAAGTTAGTATTGCACTTGTTCCCTCGACTGCCAGCCTACTAAAAGCCTTTGGGACTTTTTTCTTTGTTTTGGATCATTGCTGATAATAAGCTCTGTGCAGAATGAAAATAATAAAACTTACATGCTCTGCTCTTTGTGATAATCTTAGCAAACAAACCAACTCTTCCTGATTTTTTAAGCTTAAACGTAAAGAGCAGAAAGCTATTGGTAAGCTATATAACTACAACATGGCAGTTTGGCAATATTTCCAATTTTAAAATCTTATTGTGACCTCTTGTTTGAGAGTTTCCTCATAATCGAGTGGCCTGGTCAAGTTGGCTGTGGCAACAGAGGCCATTTTTGTAGTCCTTGTTCGCAGTTTGTTCGCAACCATCATTTACAACACACCACAACGGTTTAGGTTTCAAAAGTAGGCAACATCAGAAGCATTTTATCATTCCTATTAAACATTAAATATCTCATGTGCGTGTGTTCACCATGAATCGTATTTTAGGCACTTATACGAAACCAGTATTCCCAATCGATCTGAAAGGTTGGGAACCAGGAAGTGCTAAATCCTGACTGAACTCTGCGTTTTTGGACTCATTACTGCACCTCTCTATTAATGCCACTTTCATGAGACTGTTTTAATGCCACTATGAAATCATTATTGTGCCAGTATTTTCAATACTCAGTTTATTTTGAAAGAATAAGAGAATAATCAGGTATGTACATTTCTCCCTCCAGGTATGGCCGCAGAATCATCATCCTCATCAGCCTCACTATCCAGGTTGTCTTTGGGGTTGGAGCTGCCTTTGCACCAAACTTCTACATCTACACGGCTCTTCGTTTTATGGTTGGGACATCTATCTCTGGGGTCATCATGAACGCCTTTGTCTTAGGTCAGTGTCTCGGATAAGTTTACAGCTTTGGGGGATTTATGCTTTCTTATCTCAATGCTACCGCACACTAGATGACTTTGAAGAATGTTGTTAAAGTCTGACGAAATGTCACATCTAAAGACAACAGGTAGGGTCAGGGTCACTCTCCACAAGGTTACAACGAATCTGGTGATTATTTCCCATAATTGTGGTGGAAATGTGTCCTTTTTTGAGCGAAGTGGCTTTAGGCCGGCCTCACATCAGACACTTTATTGCCAGATGGCCCCGAGCTCCCATTCTCAGGGATCAGGGTGTGGGACGTGATCCCAGGCTTGTTGCAGCCAGCAGTTTGTGTGAATAATCTGTAAGTGTGATCCATCAGTACAACTATTCCAGTGCTCTTAGTCATGTTGGAGCCTCTGACCTCACGTCGTAAATGTCAAACATGTTTGAAATGTACGGCTCCAGGTCACGCTGCCACAGCATCATACTCACAAAAACAGATAAGAGTGACCAGACCAGGAAGTGTCCCAAACCTAATGCTGTCTCACCTTTTAAAACTCACTAACACGAACACATGAACCTTCTTTTCAGTCTCTCATTTTGTTTTGGTTGGAAAACAGACCTCACACGAGGACAGCCTGTTGAGGACGTTGATGGTCAGGGTGTGTCAGTATAATCCGGCCACTGTTTAACCATATTTGATGATTGATAACACTTTGAAGGGACAGACTGTTCTTTTTATGGTGTCTTGAACCAAGAATGGGTACCCTGGGGCCTGACCTGACCTGAAAGGTCATCTTGCATATCACCAGACTTATAGGTTTTTGAAGTGAGACAGCATGACAAACCTGTGCTGAAGGAGGTGCCCTGCAGCAACATCCAATATAAACAACGGACAAAACAATTACGGATGAACTCTGTGTCCGTGAAGGTCCTCACATCACATCCCACCACTCCTGGCTCAGACTCTGCATCCACATAGACCTCTGTACAGAGGCAGCAACCACTGCTCCACAAAAGGCCTTTATTAAAATGTCTGATCTCTTTTTCTCATCTTCTTCTTCTCCTCATCACTTTGGCAGAATTTTGTCAACTCTGATTATACAAAATCTTCAGAACTGATACACACACGTTAACATGTAGAGCATCCAGTCTTCTTCTGCTCATGTGGGTCACCTCAGGGCCGTAGACGGTTCTCACTGAAGTCTGATAAAAGTCACATTTAAATTATAATGTGAATAACCACGCAAAAAAAAAACAAAAAAAAAACAGCATTAAGACCTGCACTATGAACGTAGCACGATGTTTGATTTTTTCCAGTAGCTCCCCATCAAGACATGCTGTAACACAGCGGTGATCTTTCAGTGTAGATTAGAGATATGACTGTTTTTTATAATGTGTTTATTTAAAGATATATAATTGTCAATAGAAATGTTGGCAAAAGCACGATACATTCTAAAAAATTAGTTTGCAATATTTATCACATTAAAAAGGTACTTTCACATGTTGAGTTCTGTGTTTACCTCATTAAACCAGGCATTACAGTTTGCATTTTTGATATATTTATTTGGATTTTATGTTTAGTAAAGACTTAGCTGAACTTTCTGAAAACAATCAGGTCATGTGCAATGGGGCAAACATATTCTTAAACAGTAAAATAAAATATCTGTGAGTGCTTCACCACAGGCAAAACTTTAATATCTAAGAGGCTCCAACCCAATTAGTAGCAGTGAAAATAGTAAAACAGTCTTATTGTCACCACACTTGAAGATTATTTGGATGAATAAACAGTTTTAAAAGCATTGAACAATACTGGTTAAAAAAAAAGCTTTATTTGTTGTATTGTGGAATTGATAACCTACAAATACTGGATTGGTAGTATTTTGTGATTCTTAACAAATTGTTACTCTGGTAGTGAGGATTAATGTGACCCTCTCTGTAACCAAAAGCTGAAACACAAAAATGCAAATACAGGGCATTTCTGATTTGTTTTTTAAACCAAATCCAGGCTTTAGATGATCATTGAGACATAAAATAATGCTGTGATGGCATTGACAGTAGAGGAGACAGCAAAAACAGTATTAAAACTGTGTTGACAATGCTAGATTTTTGTTTGTCTCTGCAAGCATTTCGGAAGTTGATGTCAGCTTGATGCTTCGTACTGGTATCAGTGTTTATTCAGCACAGTCAAGCTGCACAGGCAGATATTCAAGGATATGGTCATCCATGGTCAAACAAGGGTATCTGGGGTGGTGGTTACACGCTCCGTTTTTGGCCTAAAATGGAAAGTTTTTATTGTGTTTTCGCCTCCCGTTTACACCAGACCAATGCCCGGAGTGCCTGAATCCACAAACTTTTGAAACCAGGGTCCAGAGCAGAGAGTTTTGGAAACGTATCACGGCCCGGCTTCATGTAAACGGGATTCAGCGTTTTAGGGTGAAACGCTGACACCCCCACATGCGCAGTACTCTTTCACATGAAAGCTGCTCGCACACCATGAACAACAACAGCTTCAGCCGTCTACCTAGTAACACGTGTGCTGCTTACTGTGCTCGGTTTGTTATCCAGACAAAACTATGCAGACAGATTTGTTGTCCAGACAGAAATTTTTTCCAGACAAGAATCTCCTGCGTCTTCGTGCGTCCACTCGCCATTGTTGTTGTTTGTGAAAAGTTTTTCTTCTTTGTACGTGTGTTGTAACACTGCTGTTTCTCTGCAAACCTACATTGCCATCTACTGGATTGGCATGCACGCTACATCGTTTCAAGTCCTTCTTCTGTCTCCATGTGAACGCGGAGCGCTTTTGAAAATGCAAAGGACAAAACTTTCTGTTTCTGGTGAAAACGGCCTCATGTAAACAGGGCCTAAATTAATTATTTTGTTTCTCTACGGCCTGCTACAACACATCCCATGACCCAGTGCTTAGGGATCTCTGCTCTGATGGAATACCCTGCACTGCATAACCAAAAACCCTGTTTGTCAACGTCTCTGATGTTATAGGACAAATTTTAGGCACCAAGACAAAAATTAAATATTCTAGTCTCTCTGTTTGGTGGTCATTAGGCATCCCAGACCAGATCTGTGTCATACTGCTAAACATTCTTCCTACAGCACTCCAGTAACTTAAATTTTCGCTTTTATTGCCACACAGATTTTTGGCTAAAGCCTTTTTTCAGTAGCCTTCAAGCCAAGCTCCAACCTCCAACGACTGTGCTTGGCCTGGAGCAGGACGGCCCAATCAGCCTCCTTCAGAGCAGGAAGAGGTGGAAGCTACAACCTAGAAGACAGCAGGAAGTGGCTGCTCTTACAGGGATTAGCATAGATGCTAACAGCTTGAGTAGAAGTTTCATCAGATCTGGACCACATTTATTTATTAAAGGTGCAGTGTGCAGAATTTGGCATTTGAGCGACATCTATCGTTCAGATTCTAGAATGAGCCCAACCGTAACCAAAACGTCACATCGCTGAGCAACAGAAGCCTGTGAAGACTAAAAGGGATCGTGATCACGGCATCATTTACTAAAGTGACAAGGTTTGTAACCATTATTTTTATAGATTATAGGTCAGTTGTTAGCTGCCGATTGTAGGTTTTGTAAACTTGTAGTAACACAAACAAACATTAGCGCATTAATGCTAATCAGAGCAGAACCGGCAGACAGATTTGCGTTTTGTTCTTTTTGTCCCTAAAATCCACCCGTAGACAACACGGCGGATCGTTATGTCGGCCTACATGAACACGGCCCACGGTAATGTAAATTTTGAAGCTTTTTCAAACTAAATGAAAATAAAACAAACGTTTTATGGGGATGATTGTGCTGCTATTTTGACGGACTTTACATACAAATAGAAACATTATATCCTATATTCACCGTTTCTGTTCGGCAAAATGCTGCCAAATTCTATACACTGCACTTTAAATGAAAAACAAACACCAACACAACAAACTTCTCAATGGTAAGGATATTTTTACTCCACTTCTGACATGTTTTGATGAGAGTTTGTTTTACAAAGCGGCTCATGTTTTGTAGCACAGTGGCTCCCGCCTACATTAACAATCGTCCAATCACCTACCGGATATGCTTCTGAAAGGTTCTGCCCATTCCCAAACACTTTCTATGGGCTGTTTCCAGATGGACTGGTGAAATATGATGAACGGTCCATCTGATGTGCCAGGTTACTTCTTAAAACAAACTCAACAATCAGTCTCAGTCAACAGTAACTAATAATCAGAGGTCATGGAGTGAACTGCCGGGTATTTTTTGTTTTGTTGACCATATTGTTGCGTTAATAAAAACTATGAGATTCTCCCGCCATCCCCAGCATCCAGCAGAGATTCAGAGGTACTGTGAATGTGCTTACAGCAGATAAGCATTAGCAAAACCAATAAGCAAAAGTAAATTAAAGAATGTCACAGCTTCCTGAGAAAGTTAACAAACCTTGCTGAAGTTCTTTAAGTATCCGTTTGACTAATGATTTACAGTTTTAAAAAGTATGTTAGGAAGCACTTGTCTCTGTCAGGGAAATACCAGAGCTGTAGCTGAACACACTAGCCAATGGGAATAACAGGGAAATCTGTTTTCCTCTTTTCAGTTGTCATTATTTCAGTTTTCCATGTTGTTTTCCATTTTTTAATAAAACACAGGCAGCAGTCTGTCATTTCAAAGTGTTGAAGTTGTGTAATCTATTCCCAGATTGACTATAATTCCAGTTTCCCTGTCCTGTTTGTGTCCCACACAGGCACAGAGTGGACAGGATCCAAGCAGAGGATGTTGGCAGGAATAATCACCGACTACTTCTTTGGTTTTGGCTACATAATGCTGGCTGGGGTGGCGTACCTCATAAGAGACTGGCGTAAACTGCAGTTGGCCATTTCAGCGCCTGGTTTCCTCTTCATCTTCTACATCTGGTGAGTCAGAGAGAAACACACTGACCCAGATTTAAAAACAGGAGTCTGAGTTTTCAGGGAGTTCAATTAAAGGTTAAATATGTGATATACTGTATATTTGTACTGGAATGTTTTTTTATTTTATTTTATTTATGATGTAAAGCACTTTGTGCTACAAAATCTAGTTTGAAAAGTGCTATACAAATAAAGTTTGATTGATTGATTGACTGATTGAAATGAACAGTATTTGTAATTATTAAAATCTTTTTTAATGTTTCTGTAATGGTTAATACACCAGTATGTAGAAGAAAAACAAGTAAAGCACATTATTATTAACTGAACAAGATGTCAAGTTATTGTTATTACTTGCATTCCTGAGCAGGATAGATTTAGGTTGTTTTCACACCAAGATCGTTTTGGAGTGTTGTTCTGATACAAGTGGGCATTCTGTGCTCTGCATGGTTCATTTGCATATATATGAGCACAGCAGTTGATCAGTTTTGGCACAAATAACTGTGTCAAGGTTATCTGAAAGAGGCGGTCTGGGTTTGTTTCCAATCAACCCAGGGAGCGGTTCATTTGCAGTGAGGACACAATCGATCCAGGAACAGACACAAACAGGTTGATGAGTTAACTCATCACACTGCTGTAGTAGATTAAGCAGAAGCAGTAATGATAACTGCTTCACAGCCTCCAGGCAACCAGGCTAATGACAAAGTACCAACAAATAATAATGTTTTGATCCCACAGAGTCAGTGCTCAGACGAAACACACCATGAAAATATCAACAGGTGAACATCACTCTCCATCTCTGCCTTTGCCGCATCGTGGACGGTTACTTTACGGCAACCTAAGCAGGTGTTAGGTCGTTATGTGTTCCCATGCCATTTGGTATCCCCTAAAGTCTTCTGGCGAGCGTTACAAGCACCTCTTCTTCATGCACAGTTGATGAGACATTGATAAGTACAGATGCAGCCACTTCAGTTTTCCCCCTCCTGCCAAATGCCTGGCAATTACCAGCCAACTTCCAGACACTGGGAGTCCCAACCACCTCTTTAGGGTTGTGCCTAAATTCCACCATAAACAACCCAATCATGCATTTGCAGGGTGGGCTTCAACTTCGCCCGTATGATGAACTCCATCTGATTGTAACTCAGACTTGCAAATCAGATACATCACTGGGAATGCCTTCTTTGGTAGGAATTTCAGCTCAGGGGTCAGACGATCTTCAGGTGCCCCGACTTAACCAGCTCGCAGCTAGAATGCATTTATCTGGGAGGTGACCTAAGTCCCAGTTTCCACATCTGAGTGAGTCTGAAGAAAACTGGACGTACCATCATTAGAGTAGCATTGGTGTCAACCAGCTGGAAGGAGTTGGTGTCCCTCACTGTAGCCTTGGGGTGTAGGGTTTGCACCGTTGCACCCTTAAACTTCATCGCACATAAACACCAATACTTTCTGGTACTTTAGAGGCTTAAAATATGCATCTTCTCAGTCATTATTGACTAAAATGTATTATGGTCGATCTTAAATCCCAATGACTGTTGATATACAAGACTTTGCACCAAACTTTTTAGTAGCATCTTTGTCTTGTACCCTAGATGTGTTAGCTCATTAACACACAGCTCCTGATGATCTATACAACATGTAATGCTAACTAAACTAAATTATAAAAAACAATTCAAAGCAGGGTGATCTGCATTAATCACAGTTATATAAAGGTCTGACATTAGGCCATTCAATGAAAAACAGAGACCGGGTGATTTCAGATATTGTTTGATAGCCCTACTCTAAAGTAATCCACAGCACAAGTTACAGTTTTTTTTCTTATATTTCAGGGTGCTGCCAAAGTCGGCTCGCTGGTTAATGGCCAACAACAGGAAAGAGGAAGCGTGGGGAGTGATCCGGAAGGCCGCTCAGATGAATGGAAACCCCCTCACTAAAGATCTGGAGATGTGTCAGGTAGAGAAGTAACACACTGTTTACTTGTCCTCATGAGTATTTAATTTGCTACTGCTGTGAGGTAAAAAATAAAGTTTAAATAATAATAATAATAATAATAATAATAATAACAATAATAATAATGAACTTTATTTAACCAGGAAAAACCGACTGAGGCTAGATTTCATGTGCCAGAGTGTCCTGACCAAGGCAAGCAGCAGCACATTTACAAATTAATAGACATGAAACAATTACAGACACAGATACAGACATGTCGACGAAAGCTTTTTAACACCTGGAGCCACCTTCAAGTCACTGTCTGGCTCAAAAATGTTGTCTTGGCAGTATTCTCGTTGGATCATTGAATGTGACATACCCTGTAAAAAAAAAAAAGAGAGAGAGAGACACGGGGAAGAAGGAAAAAGTTTGAAGAGGTCAGGAGGTCTATACTCTTCACTGATCTTCCCACCAATGGGCTCGAACTACTAAAGAAGTGTGATGTCACAATGGTAGGTCTCTTAAGTCATCCAACCACACAACCAAAGTAGCTGTGATTGAATATATTCCTAACGTGTCTCTACTTTCTACATGACTAAATTAGGTCTGATTGGATTAAGTCTCTGTCAAACATTTTTGTCTAGTTTTATTAGTTGATGAAAATTTCAGTTAATTTAGTTTTAATTTTTGTCCATGTGCACTTGTTTTTATTAGTTACTGTCTAGATTTCGTCAGGGGACAGAAGGTTGTTGATGAAATCTATGATGAAAATAATTAGTCAGCAAAATGAACACTGTTTGAGGGTAGAGCTGGCTTCACGCTGCAGCTGTGAGGTGTAGTTGGCTGTCATCGAGAGTTGAGGCTCCCAAATTAGCCTCCAGCCCATTTGACAATGTGCTGCAATGCATTTTTGTCCTGTAGTGAGAGAATACCAAACCAGGACACCAGATAACAAAGACTCAATAAAAGCTTGATAAAAAAAAAAGGGTCAGCATGGTTTTGTCTATATTTAAACAGGACAGTTTCCGAAGATAAATCAAACGCTGATGTCCCTTGTAACATACTGCTTCACAGTTCTTGATAAAAGTCCGTTTGGCATCAATGACAGTCCCGAGATATCTGTAGCTCTCCACAAATTCAACAGATTAACCCTTGATGGCTGTGGAGTCATGTTTTGGAGTCTTTGTCCTAAAATCAATAAACATGCCCTTTGTTTTGGATGTGTTAAGCACCAATAAGGAAAGGTTGCACCAACTGATAAAATCATTGCAGACTGGACCATGGCTGGATTCATTATTGTGCAACAAGCTCTGGATAACAGAATCGTCTGCAAATTTTAAAATGTGCCTGTTTTCATAAACACTCTTGCAGTAGTCTGAGAAAATTCATTATGTCTCCATAGATAATATGCTTATACTTTCTTTTTAACAGACAAGTAAGGTTTTTTGGCTCATACCTTTACATGGGACGTGGGACGTGTCTTTTTTTCAGCTGATCTTACGGAGGCGTGACCATCCTGTCAGATTTGACAAGTGGACCTCCTGCTGTCCGGTCACTCCTCCAGGATGGCGCTCCAGGTGTGAGACAGCACATAGACAAACAGACAAAACAGTCATATAACCAGCTTATCCCGACAGCGTCACAAACCAGGGACCCCACTGTGACCCATAGTCGACAGTATTGGGTCAGTAACCTATAATTTATCCAAAGCAATAGCAGAAATAATAAAACCGCTCTTAGGACAGACCGACCAACACTGCAAAAACTCAAAACACCTGGTAGAAGAGCTCCGCGACACAAAAATAGAAACAGATGAACTTTTAATATCGCACGATGTAATTTCACTGTTTACAAAAACCCCAAGGTGAATGACATCTCACAGTCACTACATTTTATCGCCACATCCACCTACTTCTAATTCAGGGAAAAAATCTACCAGCAAAAAGAGGGATTTGCCATGGGGGACCCGTTATCGGCCATAATGTATGGTTTCTTCATGGAAGACCTGGAAGAGAGGGCCATCACATCTGCCCCGGAACAAGGCCGACCCACTCTATGGAAGAGATATGTGGACTACATTTTGGAAAAGGTGAAAAAAGGACACACTCAGGAACTCACAGACCATCTGAACACAATGGGTAACACAGGTCAAATAAAATTCACACACGAAGAAGAAACGGACAATACCATAGCTTTCCTGGACATAAAAATAAAACACACAGACAGCAGAGACATCAAAATAAAAACTCACAGAAAACCAACACACACTGATCAGTACCTATTATGGTCATCCGAACACCCCACAGCACACAAACTGTCAGTCGTGAGAACATTATACAACTGGGCCGGTTTAGTGACAGAGGAAGAGGACAGAAAGGAGGAGGAAAAACACATACAACACGCACTAACACAATGCCAGTACCCAAAATGGGCCATAGAAAAAGGGAAGGCACAAGCAAAACAAAGGGAAACCACACAGCCTAAAGGAAAGAACAAAAAAGAAATAAAAAACAGAGGGGCAGTCACATTACCATACATTAGGGGTGTCACAGAAAAAATGCAAAGAGCAATGAAAAAATACAATATAAACACCCTGGTAAAACCACACACAAAATTGAGACAATTAATTGTGCACCCAAAAGATAAAATAGAGCAGGATAAGAAATGCAACGTCATATATGAAATCCCATGCCACTCTTGCAGAAAAACATACATCCGAGAGACGGGCAGAAGTTTTTTACACAAGAAAAGAAGAACACCAAAAAGAATGTGAAAAGGGAACAGAAAAAAGACAGACACGGGCAACAAAAAAACAAGAAAACGCAAAATCAGCCATCACAGACCATTGTAAGAGGGAAAATCACATCATGGACTGTGATAATGCAAAAATCATCTGCACAGAGAGCAACAAATATCAATGCTGGATCAGGGAAGCAATCGAAATCAGGAAGCATGCCCACAGGACGATGAACCGGGACGAAGGGGCATATATGCTGTCTCACACCTGGAGCGCCATCCTGGAGGAGCGTCCAGACAGCAGGAGGTCGACCTGTTAAATCTGACAGGATGATCTCACCTCCGTAAGATCAGCTGAAAAAAAAGACACGTCACACTAACATCAGGTGACACTTCTGATGAAGGCGGAAGAGCTCCGTCGAAACATGTAAAGGTATGAGCCAAAAAACCTTACTTGTCTGTTAAAAAGAAAGTATAAGCATACTCTTGCACATGTTTGTGTAAAGGATAAAAGTAAAGGGGAGAGAACACATCCCTGAGGTGAGCCAGCAGAGGAGCATCGCGATTCAGGCCCCATTTACATGACAATGAAAATAGCAGAAAACAGAGAGTTTTAATTGTGTTTGCACCTTCTGTTTACACGAGAACGGTGCCTGGAGTGCCTGAATCCACAAACTTTTGAAACCAGGGTCCAGAGTGAAAAGTTTCATAAACGTTTTGGTATCCGTCTTCGTCAAAACAGGAATCAGCGTTCACAGGGAAAACTATGATGTGAGGCGCATGTGCAGTACTCTTTCAGATGAAGGTTACATGCGCACCTAGGAGCAACAACAACAACGGCTTCGGCCGTCAACCAAGCAACACGTGTGCTGCTTAATGTGCTCGGTTTGTTATCCAGACAAAAATATCCAGACAGATTTGTTGTCCAGACGAGAAACTCCTGTGTCTTAGTACATCCAGTCGCCATTGTTGTTTGTGAAAAGTTTGTCTTCACCAGAAGGCATACACATGTTTTAACACCGCTGTTTCACCACAAACCTACATCACCAACTACTGGCCTGGCATGCACGCCACAACGTTTTCAGTCGTTCTTGCGGACCCATGTGAACACACATCGTTTTCACATCGTCTCCGTGTGAATGTGGAGGGTTTTTGAAAACGCAAAGAAAAAACCTTTCTGTTTTCTGGCGACAACGTTGTCGTGTGAACAGGACCTCAGATAAGATGTCATTCACTCTGACTCTTTGTGTTCTGTTAAAAAGTCTAAAATCCAACCAACAATATTATGGCTCAGCTGAAATTGCTCAATAAGCCTTGTGGCTAAAATGTGATGTTGGATGGTATTAAAAGCAGATGAAAAATCAATAAAAGTCAGTCTAATGTGGGCTTTTCCCCCCTTCAGATGTTTAAATAAAAGGTTTAGCAGTCTCAGTACGGCATCGTCGACTCCTCTGTGGGACCTGTATGCAAACTGCACAGGGTCAAGTGCATGTGCTGTCCTTGACAGAAGTTCTGACTTGACAAGTTTTTCAAATGTCTTCATTAAAAGAGAGGTGAGGGTGACCGGTATAAAATCATTCAGAGTTTTAGGTCTGTTGACTTTAGGAACAGGGATAATCTCTGCTTGTTTCAAAAGCCTCGGCACCTTCTGCTGACTCGGTGACACGTTAAAGCAGTGATAAAAGACAGGACTCAGTTGTTTTGGACATGAATTAAGTAAAATACCACTGATTCTGTCAGGGCCAGGGCTTTTATTTGTTTTGAGGGAGAGGAGACTCTTTTCTATTCTACCATTGTCCCTACACTGCAAAAACTCACATCCAGGCAAGTGTGTTTGTCTATTTTCAAGTCAAAAATATCCAAAACACTCATTCTAATCCACATTCAATAAACCAGTTGAGATAAATATCTTACTTTAAGGAATTAAAGGCAAAAATAAGGCATTGAATTGCTTGTAAAAGAGAAAATGTCTGCAAATGATACAAGGAAAGTTTGATTCTGTGAGGGTCTTATCTTGTCTTATTGGCAGATTATTTTACTTATTATTACTAGCAACTCAGGCCTTATTTTCAGTTTTTATACCTTCAAATAAGATCTTAATCCAGGCATGTATGAAATTGGGGATTAGAATAAGTCTTGTGAGATTTTTTTTGTCTTGAAATTGAACAAATATTCTCACCTAGGTGTGAATTTTCTCAGTGTATCAAATGAAATATATAAATAAATACACAAACGAGTCGTGCTGCATCTTAGAGGCTCATTGACCCTTTTTGACCTTCATCATTATGACGTCATGACACTGGCTTGAGGGACATTATTATTAATCACGGCAGGTGTTTTTTAACGTATTATTAATATGTTATTGTTATTATTATTATAACAAGGGGGACTGGACAGATGTAAATAATCCACATGTTGCCCCTAAGAATGGATCAGTACTACATAGCAGATTGGATGCTCTCATCTTGGTATCTGAATGTCCAATCCAGATGTTTAACAGGGTCAGAAAAAGGAGTCTGCAATGGCTCAGAGCTGAATTTGGCCAGTCTTCTCCTGTCCTTCAGTGCACTTTTGTTTGAAGTAACATTCAAGCCTTGGAGTGTCAGTGACCCCAGACATCCAAAGAGTTCCCTGTTATCTTCTGCAAAAGCAAGCTGCTTGCCAGTGCTCGCTAATGCACCCGGGGCTTCTTCTGCCTCCAGGTGTGGGCCCCCCACTGAAAAATGTCACACTGTTTGCAAACATGAAAAGGGTCCATGACAGGAGTCGGGATATAGCAGCCCTGGCCAAAACTGGCCATATTTATGTATTTGCTCATTTTTCTAAACAAACAACACTTTGACGATCAGGAACAGAAGAACATTAATGCATCAGCTGACGCCTCCTCCTGCTGCAGCCTCTACACCAGAATGATGAGAAACGGACAGAGACTTGTATTTCTGTAGATTAAGGATGATCTGATCTGATTAACAAAGTGTTTCTTGGGGTAAGAGAGTTTTAAGGCAGACGCAATGAGGGGCAACAAACACGAAGAAACCAATAATGTTCTGCTCAATGCAACAGACAGGACTTTACTCAAACCATCAGCAATGCCATTCCAACTCCCCCCAGCCATAACACTTGGAGTGAGCCAAACTTTGTTTTTCTTACTTAATCTGACAGCAGATCAGACAGGAGCAGACTATCCACTGATTCACTTTCTCATAGAAAAACACAGTGATGAGATGTTCAGCAGTGAATCATCAGCGATCTGTTAATTATAAAAAGCTCATGAACACGTCTGTATGGACATTCACTGTGAAGTTTTTTTTTTTTTTTTTATGGAGACGTAGAAAAAGCCGCTTTCAGGATGAATTTTCGTCAATATTGTAATAGATTTATAAAAACAAATGACTTTCCGCGTCCTGGAAACTGTTACTTCCTCCTGATAAATCCCATTAAAGATGTTGGTGCAGTGTTACTAAACAAAGTTTATCAGACATCATAATACAAACAACATAGTCATGTTTTTTTGTCTCTTATCATCATGCAATGGAGACACCAAGTGTTGATCGCCCCAGCTCTCTTTCACTCTCTCTCTCTCTCCTTTACACATTATCCATTCTATCTATTGAAATGTTTATCCATATAATATGGGTACATCTGTATATTTAGTCTATAGCATTTTCTATAATCATCTCTATAGATTAACCTCTGATTATGGTCCGGCCTAACATAAAGTGACTTTGAAAAATTTGTCCCGAAGCCAAACTTCATTGCTGACCCCTGGCCTATGATCAGTTACTCTCTAATTATAACACACAGATTTTTAAACTTTGCAGTTCATCAGCCATGAAATTGTGAGTTCACTGAAGACAAACTGACAGATGTTTTCCTACTGTACTAAAGTATTTATTTTTCCAGCTCACTGTGAAGCTGCCACAGTCACTTTGCATGCATGCGTCTATCAGACAACATGCAAACTACTCACACAGTGCAGTGCTGTGTCACTTTATTACCCTGACACCAAACTCTCTCTCTCTATCTCTTTGACCAGGTTTATAAAGTTGAAGAGCAAACAGAGGTGCAGAAGAAACACTCACTGATCGACCTCGTCAGAACCCCAAAGATGAGGAAGCAGTCCTTGATCGTGTTTTATCTCTGGTGAGTATGAGCACCAAAGGGGTCTGGTTTTGTCTTCAGCAGTGTTTGCGTTAACAGCCATGCCAGACCAAAGCAGGAGACCATAAAAACAGAACTTTCGGCTCTTTTGCTAACATGGTAAAGGTCCATGGTTTGGCCCTGACCTTTGGCCCCTTGGTGTCATGACAGCTCCACTCTCTTCCCCTTGTATTTCCCATCTGTCCTCAGCTGTTAAAAACAAGGAACTTAAAAACACATAAAGTGGGAAAAGACCACAGCTATTTTCAAAATCTACCAAGAGTTACAATTACTGGGGAAACTGAAGCTCACTTGTTCATATTTTTTCTCATAAGCTCTTTTATTGCCAACACTGAAGAGCGAGGCCAGTGCCCTCAGGTCCAATTTTGGGTCAGCTTCAGTTCCAGCTGGATGGAGACGCACTGTTGTCTGGATATCCGTTTCTTGGCTAAAACAATAACACACAAATGTCCAAATGAATTAAAGAAATACAACAAAAACTTTATCAATTCTTGAGGAATATTGCAACATTTAAGCAAGCCTCAACTCTTAAGCTCAGGATTCCTTTCTGGGTTGTTTTAGGCACAGGCAGCGGGTAGTGCACGTGCCTTACAGCAAGAAGTTTGCTGGTTTGAACACTGTGTCAGCCAGGGCCTCTCTGTGTGGAGTTTACACGGTCTTAAGCATGTGGTGCACCCTGCCGCTGGCCCACAACAGCTGGGATAGACTCCCGCCCCTCGCGACCCCTTAAGGGATGAGCAGTACTAATAATGGATGGATGGATGTTTGAGGCACATTCATTAGCCACAGTGGTGCTACACACCGCTGCTCCTGTGCAGAAATGACCAGCACAAAAGCTAGCCTACATATGACCCTTTTTCACCAGCCCGCCTTGGCCCTACTCTACTCTACTCTACTCGGCTCTACCCGGTTTGCGTTGCGTTTCCACCGGCACAGTAGCTCCTAAAACAAACCAGTTTTTAGTACCTACTCTGCTCTGGTTCTAAGCGAGCTGAGTCGACACTAAAAGGTGACGTCGACTGCCGGCTACTGATTGGTCAGAGAATGTCGTCACCGATGGGTCTTGAGCGCGATGCCCAAAACAGGACTGCAGTACATACACTTTGTTACTTTATGGCAATAACTTGGTGCCATCACAATGTTAAACACGGCGCTTTATCATTACGAGCCAGCTAACAAGCTAGCGGTAGCTTCCATTAGCTTACCCTCATACGTCTTTTCTTTGCAGCCCGATTGCTCTCGTCCTCGGCTTCAAACTGTTGTATAGCTTCCAAAACTCTCCTGTACTTCTCAAGGGTATTTCTTCTCGCCGCCTGCAGCCTTCTTCTGCTTTCCTCTTTGTAACAAAAAGCCACAGACCGAGCAGCAAGTATACTATTGCCTCCAAGTCCTCCATTGTTTTGGTTGTTGTGTCGCGCTCAAAATGACATGAACGCAGTGTCGCCCAGCTGTTTTACGGCGACCCCGCCCCCGCTGGGTAGGGGACCGGGCTGGTGGAAAAACAGACCAAAGCGAGTAGAGTAGAGCCGGGTAGAGTCGGGGAAAGCCGAGCCGAGTAGAGTAGGGCTAATGGAAAAGGGCCAATAGAGTTACAATAGGGGCCAATAGCTTAGTGTTATTTCAAGGCCCCGTTTACACGACAATGCTGTCAACAGAAACGGAGAGGTTTTTCCTTTGCACTTTCAAAAGCGCTCCGCATTCACACGGATCCACGAGAATGACTGAAAATGCTGTAGCGTGCATGCCAGGCCAGTAGTTGGGGATGTAGGTTTGTAGTGACACAGCAGTGTTACAATTCAACACGTGTATACTTTCCGGTGAAGAGAAACCTCTCTCAAACAACAATGGAAAGTAAATCTGTCTGGATATTTTTGTCTGGATAACAAACTGAGCCTAGTAAGCAGCGCACATGTTGCTCGTTATACAGCCAAAGCTGTTGTTGTTTGTTGTTGTTTCCAGGTGCACTGGCAACCTTCATCTGAAAGAGTGCTGCGCATACGCTGTGCGTCACCGTTGATTCCTGTTTACACGGAGACGGTTCCAAAATATTTTCAAAACTTTTCACTCTGGACCCTGCTTTCAAAGTTTGCAGATTCAGTCACTCCGGGCACCGTTCTCATGTAAACAGAAGGCACAAAGGCAATGATAACTCTCCGTTTTCTGCCATTTTTGCTATCATGTAAGCATGGCCTGAGAGTTTTAAGCTAAAAGACAGCGTGGAGGAATTGTACACAGTATATGACGACAGCGTACTTTTCCACTAGCAAGCCTTTTTGTTACAACTTTGATACAAAGCACTTACGGCACACTCACACCAGCCATTTAGTGTCATGCTGAAGCATGACTCCCCCTGAAGTCCAGATCATTTGCTTACTGTAAGTGCACTGAAAGCGTTTCTTGAGAGGAAGGATATTTTCATTCCACCTCTGACATGCTTTGTCGACAAAGTGGCTCAAATTTTGTAGTCTACATCACGGCAGTAGCGCCCGCCTACTACATTCTCTGATTGGCTGTAATGATGTGATTGATAGAATAATCGTCTAATAACCTACCAGATATGCTGAGCTTATGAAAGGCTCTGCCTTCACCAAACCCTTTCTATGGGCTGTTTCCCAGACGGACCAGTGATGTCTTCAGTCTTTGGCAGCATGTTGTGTGGCTCTTCATGTGAGAACTTCTTTTATAGCAAACCATAAACTCCTGGCCAGTTAGGCTGCATCTTAATAAGCATGCCCACCCCTTCCTACTAAACACAGACTGTGAAGCTGCAGACATGCGGGGGTTTAAAGAAGTCAGTGAAAAACAAAAGGATGTTCTCTCTGTTTCCTACAAACTTTGAAGAACATTGTTAAAGGATGTGAGGAGTCATTTTGTCGGATTCAAATAAAGACAATCACACACTTTAAAGGCTCTGGATGCTCACAGAGATGTTTTTAATCACTCTGGTTTATTAGAGCAGGATATGGCTATGGAGAGAGTTTTCTATGTCACAAATTCTGAGGACAAATTCAAATGACGACAGTTCAACAGCGACGTTGTTGAGTTGGTCAAACACCCACACAATCCAACAAAGAGCACCCTGGGCACCTTGCGGGATGCCTTTAAATAATCTGACTGCAGTCACATTACGCTGGTTCATGCCTCAAGACAACCAGTCTACATTTTGGCCTGAATCCCCCGACTAAGGTCAGCTAAAGGTTGTCTTACCTGATTGTGTGAGGTGTGCTCAAGGATTTTACTCTCTCCTGTCATCTCAAAAGAAGATCAGGGCTGCCCAGATCTGGAATTGTAGATGATTAACGTGTTTTAGATTTGTCTTCAAAAACCCTGATGTGTGGGAAATGAAGACAGTTGAGCACATTCTCTGTTTTGTCACATGAAAGGGGAACCAGGGAAGGGAACTGGTAAGATTATACTGATACCAAGTTCATTAAAAATCCTGCTTATTGATCTGATTCTTTGACAATTCTCTTATCGATTCCTGTTGATTTTCTGTGTGGGGAAAAGTTGGTCTACATCAGCTTCCACAAGCAACTGTGTCAAATAAATGTCACCCTGGAAATTTAATGCCAGTTGCAAAAGCTTCTCCAAGTCTGGTATTTTCACCACTGGACATGCAGGAAGTGTCTTTTGACAACAGTAACCCCACAAGTTGACCACTTCTGTCAACATCTTTGACTTCTTTGTTATCATTTCTGTAGACTACTCCTGATGCGAGCATGAAGTTCTTGATTTGCAAGGGATGCAGAACAAATTGGAAAGAAATTGATAAGGGAATTGTTAAGCAAAAAGGCTAATGATGTAAATTCCTTGAAGGATCTGTTATTGATTCTCAACTGAAATTGGTTTTCAATTAACATCCCTAGACACAACAATGTTTAATCAGAAGGTAGGCCGGCTAAAGCACAGCAAACATGACCATGCAAACATAAAGCATCAACTTAAGCAGGGCACACACTACTAAATAATTGGCCCGAGTTTCACCTCAGATCTCTGCTTCCGACAAAAGTCAGCGACGGCCAGATTATCTGTTGGTCCTAAAAAGTATCTTACCCAATCTTCCTTTGGTGTGAGGTGTGTTTAACCATTTTATCCTCTCCGAAGATGATCAGGGATACTCTGACTTGAAATCATAAATCTAAACTGTGTTCAGTCAGTGTATCCCTATGACGATATTACAATCAGAAAACCTGATGTGTTAGGTGCATTGAGGACAGCCAAGCACGTCCTCTGTGTTTTGTTAAGGATTTGAATAAAGCCGATCGGGGAGCAAGCTGAAGCAGGAAGCAAACCTAGAATTGGCAAGGAGAGTAATGATGAAGCATAAACAAATTAAGTTAGATGAATGAGGACCAATTTGTTGATTTGTGGTGAAACTCAAATGTCTTTTTTTTTTTAAAGAATATTCTAATTAAATTATTCTCTGAAAGAACATGATACTCACACCAACCATCCTTTTCAAGCTAATACATCCACAGGAACCCCAGTTAATTTAATAGAGTGAAAAAGCAGAACACTTTGTGCCACATCAACTTTTAAATCTATTTTCTTGTTCATTATTTGCTTGAACAAACAAATGTTGTTTTACTTTGAATGTTTTCTGCCTTGTTGTTAAATTTAAGTAAGATGTTTTTTTGTTTTCCATGGTGAAGCAAATAAAAAGAAAGCACTGAAGGTGCCATGCTGAATCACAAAAGAACTATTATGAAGAGAAATAAAAGGAAGCCAAAAATGAACCAGTCTCCAATTATATTTTGGAAATCTGTTGATTCAAAAAATGTGCTTTGGTTAAATTTCTCTGATTGCCTGGAAGAATTAGGTCAGAGCTATAAAAACATGTTTTCTTGATACCAACTTCAGTGATTAAGGGAAACAGTAGAATAAAGGGAATTTATGAACATTTCTGTGCCTTTTACTCATCGGGAATCCAAAATGTTCGGAACTGGTAATCCCATGTGTTGAATGTTATATGATGCTTTTTCCTACGTTTTCTTCTGCTATTCCAGGTTCGCCAACGTGCTTGTGTACTACGGCCTGTCCCTCAACATCTCTGACTTTAAAATGAATATCTATCTGACCCAGATGATCTTTGGACTAGTGGAAATGCCTGCCCGCACCATCACCCTGTTCACCCTCAACCGCTCCAGAAAGATCTCCCAGCTGGCTTTCCTGGCTGTGGGTGGTACGGCCTGTTTGCTCACCATCTTCATCCCCAGTGGTATGAACATTGATCCTACGAGAGCCCAGTCGCTGTTTGGCCAAAAACATCAGTAATGGTTTAACATTTTGTCCAAGCTGGTAAAGATGGTGCGTCTCTTTGTTTTCTCCTGTAGACTTGTCTGTCATTAAAACCGTCCTCGCCATGATTGGGAAGTTCGGGATCACTGCCTCTCTTTCCATCATTTATGTCTACTCAGCTGAAGTGTTCCCCACAGTCATCAGGTAAGAGCACACCTGTACACCTGTCTGTCTTTAGAAAGTCTCACTGAAGTCAGTTAGGAAACCAGATCTGCCCCACCAGATGTAAATAGGTGAAATGTTGGACAAACCGTGGACAAACTATCTCAAATCAAGGACCCTATTTAACGGTGTGAAGCATGTTGTCTAAAACTATATGTTACACAGAAGTTTGGGACATGTCAGGGTACATTTTTCTATCTTAAAAACAATATTTCCAGAAACAAACAGTGCTAAACAAATAAATCTTGATTGATTGATTGACTGATTTTATAATGCCACAAAGCACATAGTATATAAAGGGTTCATTGTATGAAATATGATGATACTCACAATAGGGTTACCGTAAAATACCAAATAATAGCCGGGGTGTTTATTTGTTTCAATCACTGAGCAGACCAGGCGTTTATTTGGGACCAGGCAGCTATTTGGGACACGCGTTTAACTCCTTTCTCACAAAAATCTTGTTTAGCAAAAAATGAAAAAATATGGTAAATGTAATCATATTATTTATTTACACCAGTATGACCTTTACATTATCAAGGCAAGATTACAGTACTATAATTATACTTTTGTCTTCTTCTATCAACTCAGCACTCTCTAAACACTCTTACGACTGGTAAGGAACTAGTTAAGTTAAGGTTTTACTTTTTTTCCCGCTGTACCGGGGCCATGGCGATCAGCAGCAATGTACCGTTAACTGATGTGACTGGCCTCCTTATGTTAGTTAAGGGCAAATGACATGCAGCGGCAGTGGCGTCTTCTTTGAATTTTTAGTATGTAAGATTCCGGCTTTCTGCTCTCTATTGCCCTAAACGTAGCAGTCATCGAGTGTAGCTGCACTGTCATAAAACAGAGCGCCTCACATCATCGTGCATTTGTTGACATACAGAGGGAGGAGAAGCGATCCGACAGGACGTCCCGAGAGACAAATAAACCATGCAGACTGATAAGGTACAGTCTGATCATGTTTCTTTTTGAATAAATCACTTTTCAAGTGTCAGCTGTCAGTTGGTAGCTCAGTGTTTGCATGTGTGTAGCCTACTGTAACTTTGACTGTAGCTCGTAGGCTGTGCCTAATAAATTGGACTCGGCGTTTATTTGGAACGGGCGTTTATTTGCCAAAATGTGCTGCTACACCCTGCGTTTATTTGGGACTCGAGGATTAATTGGAACTCTGCATTTATTTGGTATATTACGGTATATTTCACTAGAGCATCCCCACAACATCAGAACAGTTCAAAAAGACAAGCCGAACAACCACATGGTCATAAGATGATGAGACAGGTTTACGGTTATGAATGACTTGTTTATGATTCATCAAATAACAGTTATCCTGTAAACTTAAAAATTAAAAATTAAAAATAATTAAAATTTTCTTTACTGGAGTTATTGGCTGTTTTCTCTGTTGTTTGTAAAACACACTGGAAAGCCTGTAATAATATCTGTGAGCACAGATATCAGTGGCATTGACAGGTATTTTGACAAATGAGTGCACTGAGGAGCACCTGAAAAAGAGGCGTGTTTTAAGCTAAGTTGAGTCCGACAGACATTCATGATGTTAACTGTGAAGAGAGGCTCTATAGTTCATCTTGTGTGTGTATTGGGTCTGGTTTATATAAATATATGTATATATATATATATATACATGTGTTTGTATGTATATCTTTTATGACCACATTTAATCACCTCAAGCATGTCAAAACATACAAAACTTTCTAAGGAATTGAAAGCAGTTAAGAAATGAACAAGTATGAGCGCAAAAAGATCAGTAGAACTTCCACACAAATGTAAAACTGTAATTATTAAGTGAGTAGAAACACCAGCATTCATCTATGCAGCCTGATATTAAATATCTGGAGAAACATGTGTTTGATATTGTTGTCACTGAAAACCTACAAAGGCCAACTTTTGCCCACACAGAAAATCCACAGGAATCAATAAAGGAATCGTTAAAGAATCGGATCGATAAGGAAAATGGATAATGGAAATGGTATAACAAAAATGCTATCACTTCCCATCCCTATTAAAATTAACAACTATAATGATCCCTTTCTTTCTGTCTCTGCTCGGGGCTGCATTGGGTCTAAGTTTTACTGCTTTTCTTTTTGTTCTTTTTCATATAATCACATCTAAAATCACCACTATGTTTAAAGCATGTGGTGTCCAAAAGTATCAAAACATGTGTCTGTCTTTCTAATGGAGTATCATTTTAACGGACCTTTGAAAAGTTTTTCAGATTGACAAACAAGGAGAGCATAGTGCTCTGTGCTGTTAACTTAATTCTTTTTCATTTCAGTTTGATGAATCAGTGCTTGAACATTAAAGTACATGTTAACAATTCTGAAGTAATGCAGATAACAGTATTAAATTTGGTTAAAATAACTGTGATATAAAACTAAATGACTGAAGACATCCAAAGGCTTTACCCAATTCACTACAGAGGTCCAGGACCACAGCAAACACCGGATACAATCAAATCAGACTCAGGACACCAACACCCCACAAATTAGACCAAATCAGGACAAAATGTATGTGAAATGCTGCGATGAAGCAACCCAAAAACAAAGCAAATTATAATAAAATATAAACTTGTTCAATGGTATTAATTCAAACATACATACTTTCTGTTTAAGTAGATTGAAATAAATCTACAGGTATGAGCACAACAAATAACAATTTCAATAAATAAGTCTTGACCACCTTGTGATTGTCACAGCCCTCTTCATTCCTGTGTCTCATGAAAACCATTTATTTTTATCTCTTTTTATGGTCACTCGTGTTTGGACTCTGCTTGACCTCCTCATTTAGACTGTCCCATATTTTAAATCCACAAATAGAAACACGATTTCTTTTCTTTAAGTGTGAACACTCACACATTTGGAACTAACTGTTCTCCTGAAATTATGACCCCCTTCCCTTTGTTGACTGTTTTCTGGCAGTAGGTTGCTTTACATGTGACCTGTGCTTCTTCAAATTCCACCAAATCCATCAATTTGAGTCACTTTCCAAAAAATATTGAGTCTGTGTGAGGAGGTAATGCTTTTTGCAGGGGTATGTTGTTTGTTTGTTAGCAAGATAACACAAAAACTACTGGATGAATTTTGCTGAAATTTTCAGGACATGTTGGTAATGGCCCATCTTAGAAATGATTAGATTTTGGTGGTGATCCAGATAACCGGCATTAGCAAACAATTGGTTTTGCTCAACAACTGTCTAACTAATAATGATATCAAAATGACTCTGAGTGCTAGGTGTGGGTTTTCATGGTTGAGGAATCATATTATGATGGTAACTTTATCATTGAACTGTTGCTTATAGATGTAACAGCAATATTGGAGCTACCTTGGCGGAAGTTTGCGCTCTCCGAGTGCTTTCTAGTTGATATTGTGTTTTAAGGTTTTTTGTTTGTCTGAAATCTCCTGTATCTCCTCCATGTTTATGTTGTATGGACATCTCTCACAGACAGAACGGGATCGGCATCGGCTCCATGTGTGCTCGGACCGGAGGAGTCATCGCTCCCATGTTGTACCTCCTGAAGGGCATCAGTCCGTCTGCTCCCATGTTCATTTGCGGCCTCTGCCCCCTGCTGGGATCTGCACTCACGCTGCTGCTGCCAGAGACCGCCAACAAACCTCTGCCTGACACCATCGAGGACGTGGAGGGCTTCAATCTCAGGTAGGACTGTAGCACTGTGTGCTTTTAAAGGGACAGTTCACATAAACTTCCATGAATTTATTTCGAACCGAAGCAGCAGGATGTTGTGATGACTGTTATCACTGTGTATTGTTCTGGCCTGGTCTTTGAATCTGTTTAAATAAGACAAGTTTTGTTTTGTTGTAAGTAAAGAAGTCTGTTTAATTAAACAGTTTGTGATTGATCATAACTTCACAAAAGGGTTTTACTGGCTAAACGCGCAGTCTGAGTGGAGAAATGATAAACTGTGTCATCAGCATAAAGGTGTATGTTACAATTTCTTATAGTGGATGTAGTGATATTGCTGATGTACCGTAAAATACTAAATAAACGCAGAGTTCCAATTAATCAGATTCAGATTCAGATTCAGATTCAGATTTATTGTCATTGCACATGTCACAGGTACAGAGCAACGAAATTCCCAGTTCAACCCATCCAAGAACATACAAGAGACTGAATCGCTGAGTCCCAAATAAACGCAGGGTGTAGCAGCACATTTTGACAAATAAACGCCCGTTCCAAATAAACGCCGAGTCCAATTTATTCGGCACAGCCTACGAGCTACGGTCAAAGTTACAGTAGGCTACACACCTGCAAACGCTGAGCTACCAACTGACAGCTGACGCTTGAAAAGTGATTTATTCAAAAAGAAACACGATCAGACTGTACCTTATCAGTCTGCATGGTTTATTTGTCTCTCGGGACGTCCTGTCGGATCACTTCTCCTCCCTCTGTATGTCAGCAAATGCACGTTGGTGTGAGGCGCTCTGTTTTACGACAGTGCTATTACACAACGACCACTACATTTAGGGCAACAAGAGAGCAGAAAGCCGGAATCTTACATATTAGGGCTTTAAAAATTCAGAGAAGAAGACGCTGCCACTGCTACCAGTGAGACGGAAGTGACTGCTCATTCAGATATTAGCATAGATGCTAACAGCTTCAGTAGCAGGACTGTATTTCTTTTTTTTTTTGTTAACAATTTTTTATTGGTATTTTAGAACAGAAATACACAATAACAGCACAAGGAATAAACCACCCCCAACCCCCCGGCGGCATTTCATAACACGTTATGGCCTGTTTACATCAGAAACAAAATAAACATAAGGGTGCAATGACATGAGTTAAGGATGTATATCATGAAGGAACACAGGAAGACAGAATGAATATTAAGGGAAGAGAAACCAGAACAATTATACATTATTATATAACCAAGGTTTTGGATGTCTGAGGTCTGTAACTAAAAGTCTGTGCAAAGGTGCCTTACTTTGTCAATGAAGGACGTCCAAGCGTAGATGGTGGATTGTTTGGCGTTATGCATTCTTGCCACTGATAGCTCCAAATGTAATATATCCAATAAAGATCTCAACCACTGACTAACGGAAAGAGAGTGGGGAGGTTGCCAACGAAGCGCCAACATTTTTTGCTGCTGTCAGGCAGACAAATAGTTGAAGCTTTTGATAAGAGGAGAGAGTTAGAGGGGAGGTGTCATTCAGAAGTAGCAACTTTGGGTTGTATGGTACCCTAAAGTTAAGTAAATTAGAGAAGGTTGCACAAATCATTCTCCAAAAATAAACAACCCCCTGACAATCCCAGTACATATGCATAAAAGAACCTATCTCACCAGAAGGGCAGAGCTCACAATTAGGAGAGGGTGTCAATTTCATCAAATACAGCTTTCTGGGAGTCAGATACAACCTGTGCAAAAATTTAAAATGTACTAATTTGTGGTTAGGATTTTTGGAGGTGAGATCTATATTATTCCAGACTGTGGCCCAACAGATATCATCCTCAGAGGAGCCCAGATCCTTTCTCCAAGCTTCCTGGACTGACAGAGGTTCGCTCCTGGTGTTTAAGAGAACATATAACTTTGACACTAAGCCCCTAGTACGACCTTTTGTGTCCAGTAGCGAGTGAAGAGAGTGGGTTTTTAGGGCTACTCCCCATGGGACACCGTATGCGCGCATTGCTAATCTGAGCCGGAGGTAAAAGAAGAACGAGCTTCTAGCAAGATTATGCTCAGAGACCAAGTCATCAAATGCCCTCATTCCCAAATTGTTCCAAATATCCGAAAGAGTGTGAATGCCTTTTGTTGACCACTGTGAAAATTGGAAAGGAACTCTGCCAGTAATAAGGTTGAAGTTATTAAATATGGGGCTATTCTTGTGCCATTTCAGCGATGTCTGAGTAAGACCCTCTACTAGTTGTCACGTGGATAATAGAAAGGATATGATTGGACCCAGCTGACGTTTAGCGAGCTTAGAGGGTAAAGCTGAGTAAACAATATCCTGCAACCGGTGGGGATGTGCGAGGTTTTCCTCTATTGGTCTCCAAGAAACTTGAGCATCAGCATCAAGCCAAGTTGACAAAGGACGTAGCACATAGGACCAGAAGTACCATTTAAAATTTGGAATAGCCAAGCCACCATCACCCTTGTTTCTTTGCAGTGTGGTTAATTTGGTACGTGGTCTTTTACCACCCCACACAAACTTGGAAATTACTTTATTTAATTTTTCCCAGTAGCCATTTGGAGGGGGGAGAGGTATCATGCTGGAGAAAAAGTTTACCCTGGGAAGAATGTCCATTTTAATTATGGAGACACAAGCTGCTAAAGAGTTGGGTAATTTTGTCCATCTGTCTAAGTCATCTTCAATTTGTTTTAAAATGTTTTGAAATTTTTTTGTAGAAATAGCTTGTAAAGAAGGGTAAATTTCAATGCCAAGATACTTCAAAGATTTAACCACAGGAATATGAGAAGGAAGCATAGATGGGTCTAGAAACGAGTTGATAAGCATTAATTGTGACTTAGACCAATTGACTTTGTATCCAGAAATAAAGCTGAATTGGGTAAATATGTCCAAGATATGAGGTATAGATGAGGGAGCATTATTGACATAAAGAAGTATGTCATCCGTGAACAAAGACAGGGAATGATGTGTATTACAAAAGGAAACAGGGACAATATGTGGATGTTGTCTTATCTTTTGGGCTAGTGGTTCCAAGGAAAGAGAAAATAAAAGAGGAGAAAGGGGGCATCCCTGGCGGGACCCCTTGATATAGATATTGGGGAAGACAAAATACCATTAGCTGTCACCATAGCAGAGGGGTTGGCATAAAGGACCTTAACCAACTGGATAAAATTTTTGCCAAAGCCTAGCCTTTCAAGAACCTCCCATAGGTATTGCCATTCAAGCCGATCAAAGGCTTTTTCGGCATCAAGAGACAACACTGCACAGGGTGTTTGGATATCCTTTGAAAAATGTAAGACATGGAGTAATCTGCGAATGTTATCACCTGCAAGACGAGATTTTATAAAACCCGTCTGATCGCAGTGCACTAGTTTGGTCATATGGGTCTCCATCCTGGTAGCCAAAACCTTAGCATAAGCCTTAACTTCGGCACATAAGATGCTTAAAGGTCTATAATTACTGCATAAGGTGGGGTCCTTATTTGGTTTAGGCAAAACAGTAAGTAAAGCCATATTAACATCATCAGGGAATGAGCCCTTTACAACAGCAGCCTGAATCATTTCTAGCATGTATTGTCCCAGTTCCTCCCAAAACCTTGCATAAAATTCTGGGGGTAAGCCGTCCCAACCTGGCGATTTCCCCTTTTTCATACTGTGGATGGCCTCCCCAAGCTCTTTTAATGTAATTTGGGACCCCAAGTTGTTCGTCTCTTCTTGAGACAATGATGGTAGATTTAAATCTCTCAAAAAGTCTTTATATTTGTCTGTGTCAAATGCTATCTCTGGGGTATAAAGATTCGAGAAGAAATGGCTAAACTCTGTGTTAGTTTCTTTGGGACTTGTTAATTGACCATGAGTAGAGCTAATTGAAGTGATATTTGAGAATTTTTCATTTTGTCTTAGCCTCAAAGCGAGAAGGTGACTTGGCCTTGGTCCATTGAAGTAATAATTTCTCCTAGTTCTTAGTATTAAGAATTCTGCTCTATGTCTCAGTAGCGAGTTGAGTTCTATACGTGTCAAGTCGATAGATTTCTTTACATCGTCAGAATAAGAAGCTTGTTGTTTTTGCTCCAACATTAACAATCTCCCCTCGAGTTCAGTTATTTTAGCAAGGCTGCTCTTGTTCTCATGGGAAGAGAATGAGATTGTGGTGTTTCTTATGAACCCTTTTAAGGCACCCCAAAAGATGCAAGGATCATCCACTGAGTCTTTATTTATTGAAATAAATTTGCGTAACTGCTCTTTAAAGAGGTCACAAAATTTCTTATTGCTCAACAGTGCAGTGTTAAAACGCCACCTGCTGGCCTTTTTAGGTGTTTCTTTAAGTTCAATCTTGGACAAAACTACACTATGATCAGATAGTGGGGTGGGTAAAATTACAGCACTGTGAATTTCAGATATAATAGAGGCGGAGGCTAGTATGTAGTCTATGCGTGAGTAGGTCTTATGTCTATTTGAGTAGAAGCTGTATTGGGTCACAGATGGGTTTATGGCTCGAAATGTGTCTTTAAGACTGAAGTCAGTAATTAGTTTGTTCAGGGAGGTGGAAGAGGCCGTCTGCGAATGTTGGCCCAAATAGTTGGACCTGTCCAGTGCAGGGTTGACAGTGGTGTTCATATCTGCTCCCAAAACTAGGGCGTATTCCTGCAAACTGGATAAAAGGTCAGTTAAATAGCTAAAAAAAAGTAGGGTCGAAGTCATTTGGAGCATAAATTGAAATAAATGCTATCCTTCTTCCTGCTAACATTGTTTTTAGAGACACATCCATCTCCTCCTCCATATCTTTCTATAATCGTCAATGATAATGTCCGTTTAATAACCACTAGTGATCCTCTGGTTTTGGAAATAAAAGAGCTAGAAGCAGCCACACAATAAGTTCTGTTACTAAAGCGGGAGACATCACTAGCTCTCAGATGTGATTCTTGAATAAATGCCACATCCACCTTGTGTCTACGCAGAAAGTCTAAACAAGCAGTGCGTTTCACTGGGTTATTCAAACCATTTGTATTAAAACTTGCAAACTGTAGTGTGGTCATTATGACAAGAAATGTTTTGGTTGCAATGAGCATAATACTGCCAGAGAGCGATCAAAAAATGATCATTCTTCGCATTGAGTGCCAAGGTACAGCCAAACAGCAGCAAACAAAGTTCTCTTAATAGTATAACAGTACCATCAGACATCCAAGTCAGAGAGAAAACACATACCAACATTAAGGTTAATATCTTCCCACAGTATGATTGAGGCCATAGGACTGTATTTCTATATTAAATAAAGAATATGTAACAACAACACTGAAAGCACTTCACAATAGAAAGGATATTTTTGCTCCACTTCTGACATGTGTTGGCAAGAGTTTCATGTGGTTCATGTTTTGTATTTTACACTACGCCACAGCGGTAGCACCCGCCTACTACATTTTCTTATTGGTCTGTAATGAATGTGATTGACAGAATGATCATCCAATCACCTGCCATTCAGTCAGAGGTCATTAAAAACTTAATAACAAATTAAACAAAAAACGGGCAGACATGCTGAGATGTTTTTTCTTTTGTCATTTGTCAAGGACTCATTTATTACCATCTCTGTCTTCATCAGTGAGGAGAATGGAAATGTGAAGATGTCTGTCCATGATGCTCCTCCAGGACAAACAGACGGAGCATAAGAACAAAATGATGAACAACAATAACACTGCTGCTGCCACACTGGTGAAGCAAGCAGCACATATCAGGACTATTTTAAAGTCTGAAGTCTTTGTTTGCTTCAATGGAAGCCAAGAGGAGACTTATTTTTACAAGTCGCAACAGGATACCAAGAGCTTGAACTTGGTTGGTGTGTGAGTATTTTTATATGTTTTAATATTTTTGTATGTTCGTTTTGTACACTTTTGTTTGACACCATCAGCTCTTTCTTTTTGTTGTTGTGATGTTAAACTGTTCTGTATAAAATATAATGAAGCCAAGCCTTCTAGACTGCAAAAGTCAGGGGGCTGTCTTGTTGTTACATAACCTTGCAGTGCAGCTGGATCCTCCTGATTTAATGTCTATAACAAGGCAGATCCATCTTGCCAAGCTCCAGTCTACAGAGGCAGAGGGAGACAGTCCAATCAGAAAGAGGTGGAAGCTAGGAGCGAAAGGACAGCAGGAAGTTAGGATGCTAACAGCTTCAGCAGCAGTTTTATCAAATAAATGGTAAATGGACTTGAGCTTATACAGCGCTTTTCTAGTCTTCTACTACTCAAAGCAGCTTTAAGGTGCATTGACACCACACACGACTTTGGCGACCTCGGCGACCACTCTCCATGGAAAGTCAATATACAGGGCGGGGTTAATCCTCCCACGACGCAACAGCTGCGATCAAGGCGACCTGGTCGCTCGTCGCCAAAGTTGAAAAAGTTGAACTTTTCAGGCGATATCGCGTGTGGCTGTGCGGCAACAGCCAACTAACGTTGTGTGGGTGTGTGATGGTACCTGTGACAGAGAGTTTTTATTCAGGTTCACAGAGTGACAACCCATGTCCATGTGAGAAACATTAGTTAGTGAGGACATTAGTTCCACCTAGACCGACCACAGAGAACTCGCAGACGATGCTGCTGCATGGCCGTCAGCTGCAGTGTTTGTAGGTGAGTGAAAAGGATGCAGTTGGAAAAATGTCAGCTAATACATCCTATTTTATAATATATGATATGATCTCAGTGAAACTCGGGCAATGATGACCAAAATGAGGTATTAATGGACACTCAACGTGGGTGACGCGATTATGGTCGCAAAGTCGCATTCGGTGTGAACACACCTTTACACCACAGGTCACATCTACCCATTTACACCCATTCACTCTCACATTCACTCACTGATGGTTCTGAGTTTCTATGTTACTTATCCATCAGTATCAACAAACAAATTCATGCCTTTTTATGCCCATTTACACACCACAGACCTTACCATCAGCATCGTTTGCACTCTGTTTCTACAATATTTTCCTCCATTAACTGACAGAACTGTCTCATGTATGGGTGTAATGAGTTAGCGTGTTAACTGACTGATGACTTGCAGCAGACTGTGCTGTCAGTAGATGCACCGGAAAAAGCAGTGTGAACCGTTCAGTGCTGCACTTTGAAGTGTTAATCATTATATCAGAGCAGGCCCTGACTGCTTTGCGTCATGACAACTTAAGCAATATTTTAAATAGACTGGCTTGTATCAGGAGGGAGGATAAAAGCTGTGTTCAAAACCGTTCCCTATCACAGATATAGTGCACTATATTGTGTGTTCACCATTTTGTAGTGTTCAAATTCTCAGCGGTTAGTTTCATTCACTATACAGTGCACTATACAATACCCACAATGCACACCAAATATGAGTGTACATACAATGTACCCTATGTTGTTCTCCTGTATAGCACAATGCAGTGCAGTCATGTTTTTCCTGAGGAGAAGAAGAAGAACAAGAGCAAGATGGCTGCCACGGCACAAATTAGCGCTGCTTTAGTTTATAAATGTAAGTAACGTTAAAGTAGCATTAAAGTAACGTTAAGGTAACGTTAAAGTATCTTAAACACGTTTGTAGCGTAGCTTTTTTACGTCTTTTAACAGTTGTAAACAGCTGCAAAATTTGCTACTTATCCTCCTGAGTGCCCAGTTAGTTTACGTGATGCTTGCCGCATCCACTTGCGTCACAGAAATATCCGGCTCATCTACTGATGCAATTCTGTTAAGAAAATGTCAGTGAAGTGTCCAAAATATTCATTCGGTCATTCCATATGTAGTTCACTATTTCATTAACACTATATCAGGAATAGAGATTGAGTAAATGAGTGAACGGTTTTGAACACAGCTAATGTGTGTGCATGCACCCGTAATTCTGGACGACGTGCACAGCAGATGTGATGTGTGGCGGCCATAATCCGTCCGTGCCCCCTGTATAGTTTACAGCAAGTAAATCTCCAGCTGTACATCCTTGTCGATGTATCTAAAGGGAAACCTGAGTACTTAGTGATCTGTTATAGAGTTGTAGAATTCATAGAAACTGATAACACTTGTACAAAAGCTGATTTGACTTTTGTGACATGCAGCGTTATCCTGGTGGATGTCTCCACCAGAAGATGGTCCACTGTTATCATAAAGGGATGGACATGGTCACTCGCCATTGCTGTTTGTGAAAAGTTTGTCCGCACTGGAAAGCATACGCGTGTTGTAACACCGCTGTTTCTCAACAAACCTTCATCGCCATCTACTGGCCTGGCATGCATGCTACAGTGTTTTCAGTCGTTCTCGAGTCAACATCTGAACATGGATCGTTTTTGAAAACGCAAAGGAAAAACCTTTCAGTTTCTGGTGAAATCATTTCTGTGCAAATGGGGCCCTAGGTGGTGCTGAGGGGCCAGGAATGTGCCAAGAAAATACCCCGACACCATCGTCCCCCACCAGCCTGAACTGCTAATGCAAAGCAGGATGGGTCACATGAACAAGACAAATTTCAATGGTCCACTCACTCACTTTAATCATGTAACAAAAGTGGACCAAATATGATTTTTTTTTTGCCTACATGTGACCCATATCGGATCTTTTTATGACTGTCTGAACGGCACAAAACAGATTTATTTTGCAAATCAGGCCCAAACCACTTTCAGTTGTGTTCCTGAATCCGAAACATATCTGATGTTTCTCAAAGTGACATACAGTTACGTTGCATTTCATACAACTTTTATGTTATTGAAATGAGAAAGATGTCACAAACATGCCCCAGAGGAGGCAGGATGCAGCAAGGTCCAATGTGAAGAATTAACAAAACAATCAAGGATGAAATCTGTGTCAGTGAAGACCCTCACATCACAATCCCACCACTCCTGACTCAGACTCATCCACACAGACCTCTGTGTACAGAGAGTAGGCACTGCTCCACAAAAGTGTTAAAATGTCTGCTATCTTGTCTCTCATCTTCTTCATCTATTTATCACTTTGTCTTCATTTTGTCGGGTCTGATTGGACAAAAAATTCCAAACTGATACACACAGGCTGACATGTAGCATCTATATTTACTTCACAGCATCACGTCTTCTTCTGCACATGCGGGTCACTTCAGGGCCGTAGATGGTTCATACTGAAGTCTGATGGCGGTCACATTTATATTATAATGTGAACAACCATGCAAAAAAATCTGAATTGAGCATTAAGACCTGCAGTTTGAACATAGCCTAAGACAATACAAATGCCATTTTATATATTTGCTCTGGTTCCTTTACTGATTTTTGTACATCTTTGTTTATGTTTTATTTCTTTAATGCATTATGTTTGTGAATATGTATTTAGCCATGTACCTCTTGAACACTCCTGAGCCCAGGCTTTAAAAGTCTAATGGATCTCTCCACTACCTCTAGCTTTGAAGCCACGATGACCAGAGGGCTGAGGCTGCTTGATAAAATGTCTGCATTGCTTTGAAAGTGAGTCCCCTGTCAGCAGCCAAAGTTCATAAAGTGACTGTGCAGGTACCAACGTCATCCAACAGAGTGATTTTAGGGTACATTCGGTCAGTTGTAAAGTGTGATAAAGAAAAGTATTTAATGTTGATGTAGTGAATCAATGGCTTAAAGAAAAGTATGGGGATCAGGCATGAGGGAAAAGGGAGGAGGGGGAGTATTTTAAAATGCATTTTTAGAAAAAACAGAAGTGAAGTTAAAATGTCCAGGATAATCTTTGGGCCACTGCATGGGCCTCCGTTTACAAACCTGGAGGTTGCTGCCTGGTCCCCGGCCACTTTTGTAGTCCTTATTAGCACTTTGTTTGCAACCTTCCTTTAAAAACACAGTAACTCTTTTACAGATATAAACCAGGGCAATATAAGATGCACTTTAAGCAGCAAAATGAAACTTTAAATCTAAAATTTGTTCATCACAGAATGTATTTATCAGAAAAGGCTTTTCTAAAATCTAATCGACTTTAGGCCGTGGGAATCAGAAGTGATAAAATGCTACTTACTGCATGTTTGGACTCATTCCTGTGCTTGTCTATCATATAAATGATGCATCGGCTATAATTAAAAACTGTTTTGGTGTGTTTCTACTTCTTATAGTGATTTAAACATTGACAAATATTTTAGATTTTGAACAAGTAAATTAAAAATACCAAGGTGAAATAGTTGTTACGCTTGCCATATGGCAGCAATACAGTTGCACTGAAAGAACCAAAAGTCCTTTTTTGTTTCTAAAAATCTTCATTTACTAAAATAAGAAAAAAGAACTACCGTCAAATTCTGTAAAATGTTTAAAAATATTTAGACAGCTAAATCTTTTGACTTTGTTTTTAAAATGTGTGTCTTAGAGGTGTCAATAACTACACACAAAGATGTGTTATTCTTGACCAAAAACACATTTATTTCTTGTTTATAATTCTATGAAATATCCTGCTGTTATTGGACGATAGTACTCAAAAATTGATACATATAACTCCTTACTGTTTATTCCCTTAAAATCTAAAACTAAATTACTTAACACTCACTCAGTATGAAAAGTAATTCATTAACTTTATAAAGTTATGGAACTTTACCCTCCACATATCAACTTCTTACTCCTCATTTAAACCTTTTTTTCAGGTGCATAAAAATATATAGACATAAATCCTCCTCCTCTCGTTGCCTGTCCCTCACGCTCTTTAATCCCACACGTCTCTGGTCCGTTTCTTCT
Organism: Cetoscarus ocellatus; assembly: GCA_037902135.1. NCBI lineage: Eukaryota > Metazoa > Chordata > Actinopteri > Labriformes > Labridae > Cetoscarus > Cetoscarus ocellatus. The sequence goes on along the minus strand of JBAMNC010000511.1, from coordinate 336,275 downwards.
CAGATGTTCATTTTGTTTACAGCCTTAAACAGGAAGTCTCTCTGAGGAAACACTGACGCCTGCTGGTGCTCCATCAATATCACATCATTCTGACAGCTCATCAACAAATACTTGAAATACTGTTTGTGTAAAACGTTTGACTGCTTTTATCCTGTTTTCAATGTTTTTCTTGGAACATGATGTTGATGCATATATGTGTATGCTCCATTTATAAAAGAGGATTTTTCATAAGTGAAGACTGTGATTCTTATTTTACTTTGTAACTTTATCTGTATTATAAAAACTGATCACATCAGCTAAACTCTGGTGATCTCATACTAGGGGGTAACTGGTGGCTCTTGAGTCTGGGTGTTCCTTGAGATTTATGTTCAACCATGCTTTATTTATTCAACTAACAAAACAACGACTGACTGAGTTTAGGTGACACTGGATATAATTGTTGGACAACTTTGTCAAAAAAGCATTTTGTTGGTAATGCAGTTGTTTGTCATAATTCATTAGGCTTTTGTTGACAAAAACAAATATGAACAAACCGATGACATACTAAATTATACACTGAAGAGGCTTTTTGCAAAGATATGAATATCGACTGCCTTAATATTATGGTTTGGTTATAGATGAGCCTTTGGCAAAACAAGACTGAAAACCTTTGCTCTAAACTAAGGTTGAGAATCAAAAGATAATCCCAGACGAGAACCAATAAATATATCAATGTATATATGTGTATATATATATATATGTATACACATATGAATAGGTAGATAGGTATACACATATATATATGTAAATATATATATATATATATATATATATATATATATATATATATATATATATATATATATATATATATATATATAGTACATATGTATAAACCATGAACTATCACATCAGCAGATGGTGAAATTAAGCATTTAAAATAATAATGATGGTAATAATTACAACATATTAAGTATTCCTGAATTTATTGACCACTGAAAAACAGCTGAGCTGTTGTCATGAACTAAACCAGGAAAAGGACCCAAATGCAGGACACGAGGTGTAAAAGAGTTTCTAAAATAATCTTGGTTTAATGACAGATCAAAGTCGGTACACAGGAAGGCAGTCAGACGGGCAGAGGTATCCAAAAACACTAAGGCAAAAGGCGAGGTCAAAAAGACTAAACAGGATCAGATCAGGCGAAGATGAGACGATGAAAAAGGCTGGAACGTGACACTGAGGTACTGACGAACTGGCAGGAAGACAGAGGAAGACATGAGGCTTAAATACATGAGGTAATGGAGGTTGATGGGAAACAGTTGGGGAAGCACAATCAGGGATCAGGTGTGACAACGTCAGACAGGAAGTAAAACTTATGGAGACAAGGAAGGACTGGTGAACTTTCAAAATAAAACAGGAAGCACAAGACAAGACACAAAACATGAACACAATACGGGTTACTTAACTAAACACAGAAAACAGAATCATAACAGCTGGGAGTGAAAGGGTTTAACAAACTGTCCGACTGATGGATGTCTGAGACCAAAACATCTCAAATACAGTAATTCCTTGCAAGTTAGACATTTTTGTAAATCAAATGCATTAATGATTAAATAAGATGTTTTTCTTGCTTCATGTCTTTTACTTACACAAATAGACTGTTACTACACAGCAAACTGAAAAGAGTGAAAACTTTGGTTTTGGCCAAATTGGAGCAAAGGTAGAGTTCATTTAACTCTGGATGGAGTCAAATCCCTGAAAATGTCCTCTCAGTGGAAAAGAGTTGGTGTCAAAAACAAGAGGAAAAATTATGTTTTAATTAATTAAATTCTCAGTTGTCACTGTAGGATTCATGAACTCTGAACTTTTCACTCTGAACTTGTGACACTTGTAGAGTCAGTCATCCTGCCTGTAACCCACCACTGAACAAGGACAAACAGATGCCACAAGTTCACATCAGGAAAACTGCAGTTCAGTATATTTTTGTTTATTCATGTGCTTTAACCAAACATGGTATCTTTATTTCAGCTAAATTTTCAGAATAATATGCAGTAAATAAATACAGCAATATTTACACTTTGCAGTGTTAATAAAGTGAACACATAAGTAGTTAAAATGTTCTCTCCTTAAACAACAAACAAGTGTCATCAAATGTTACACTGTTAAGTTTTACAAAGTTTTATATTTTAACTCCAGAAACAGTCAACAGTTACACTTAATGAAATTTAAAGTACCAACTCTCACTAATGCCAATGTCGACTCTTAAGAGGTGTTAATATTGACTCCAACAGTGTCAATTTGTCTGTGTGTGAAAGGAGAACGTCAGATTACATTAGTATTAATATCAGGGATGATCTGAACTAGGAAAAAAAATTTTATGAGAAAAATGTTGTTTTCAGAATTAAGGAGACATTCATCTGTTGCAAAAATCATCAAAAACATGCATGAGTAAAAACCATATACAACCAAATCCATATTCTGGTGTTATTGTCAGCATCTATCAATAAAAATCAATGTTATGATTACTAATTCCCTATTAACTTATGTATGATTGTGCTATGAAATATATTTAATTACTTGTATGAATATAATTATAGATAAGACATACAATAACACCCATATACTTATCTGAACATAATTATCCATATTTAATAACAAAAATTAATGTCACAACGGGGCGGCACGGTGGCGCAGCAGGTAGTGCACGTGCCTCACAGCAAGAAGGTCCCCGGTTCGATTCCCGGGTCCGGCAGGGCCTTTCTGTGTGAAGTTTGCATGTTCTTCCCGTGCATGCGTGGGTTCTCTCCGGGCACTCCGGCTTCCTCCCACAGACCAAAAAACATGCTCATTAGGTTAATTGGTCACTCTAAATTGCCCTTAGGTATGGGTGTGAGCGTGAGTGGTTGTCTGTCTCTACATGTTGCCCTGCAATCAACTGGCGACTGGTTCAGGGTGTACCCCGCCTCTCGCCCAATGACAGCTGGGATAGGCTCCAGCCCCCCGCAACCCCGAAAGGGATAGTCGGTATAGAAAATGAATGAATGAATGAATGAATGAATGTCACAACGATGAAAATTATATAAATTATTACCTTCACCAAGGAGGTTATGTGTTTGCTGGTGTATTTTTGTCTGTTTGTTAGCAAGATTACACAAAAACTACTGGAAGGATTTTGCAGGAATTTTACATGTTGGTAATGGCCAAACTTAAAAATGGTTAGATTTTGGTGGTGATCCAGATAACCACCATTAATGAACAATCGCTATTTCTCAATAACTGTCTAACTAATAATGATATCAACATGATTCTGAGTGCTTGGTGTGGGTTTTCAGGGTCATGAATCATATTATGATGGTAACTTTATCATGAAACTATTGCTTATAGATGTAACAGCAATATGTGAGCTACCTTGGAGGAGGTTTGCGCTCTCCGAGGGCTTTCTAGTTAGCCATTCTGTGATTATGGTTTAAAATATATTTCAATATATTAAATATATTAACAATTTTACTTTTTCAGTGTTTAAATTTTTATTTTTATTTATTTTTATTTAATCGAAAGCAACTTGGCAATAATGTTGGTGGTGGTTTACAAAGCTCTTACTTTGCTTTAAATGGAGTCTGAGTGCAACACCACAAACATCTCCAGCAGCAACCTCCCTGCACTAAAGTGATACACAGCACAAGTCATTTACAGTTTATGACAGTACTGACAGAGGATCAGAAACACAAGTTACCATGTTGGCTGTTGAGGCCCTCAGCAGTGCTGACCTGAGGCCCTCGAGCAGCATTTCGTTGTTCAACCTGAAATAAAAGAAAAATGCTAAAGGTGATTCTTTTCCTCCAGAGTTTACAGGAGCTTTATTTTCAAACAAGAGGAAAAATTAAATCCTACAAGTGTGACGGTTGTCAGCAGCCGCCATCTTGTGAAGGTGATGAAGGTGACTATCTGATGTCTAAAATGTAGAACAGCAGAGTGATATTATAAAAATAATAGTAAAAAAAAATGTAATAAAGAGGACATACACATGTTTAAAAGAAAAAAATCTCAGCTTTTTGTTTATAAAGACAGAAATGTATGATTTTATAAGCCAGAAATGTTCTTGACAGATAAAGTTCAACAATCCAGAGGTCAAAGGTTAAAAAAACTCAAAGAATGAAGGCACTGAATTTGTTTGTAATGTGCAAATATGTTTATGATCTAGTCATTTTTAAAGCTCATTTTATGTACTTATTTATTTTGAACTACATTGTAATTTAAATTAAACAAGGGAAGTTGAAAAAAAACCATCCTGAATACTTCTTGACAGATAACAAACACATCCAAGCATTCAGACATTCAGCTGAGTCGCAGCTGAAGTCTATCTCTGTAAACATTAATCCATCTAGACCTGAAGGGGGTGCTGTTATCCCACAGCAGGGGGCAGTGGTTGATGGTTCAGGGTCTGTCCGTTTGTAGGACGTCCTGAACACTGTATCTCTGGGGACCACTGCTGCTCCAAGATCCCCTGCAGTTTAGCCTGGGACTGCCAGAGACCCAGTTACCATGTGTGGCCACAAGGAGGCACTGCAGGGGTCTTGGTGGTGGAGAGTCTGTGAGCTGTTGGAGAAGATCTGAACCATCTTCTCCTGTGTTCACTGTGTCAGAGGAACGGGCCAGCAGGAAGTGCAACACACAGACACAACAGCACCGCCTACCAGACACTACAGCCCACTGCACCAGGCTCTCCACACACCCTGTGTGCATGCACACCCACACACACCATTCACACCACATTCACACACCATTCATACCACATTCACACTCATCCATACCACATTCACACTCATTTATACCACATTCACACACATTCACACCTCATTCACACCACTGTCACACCCATTCACACTCATTTATACCACATCCACACCACATTCACATCACATTCATACTCATCCACGCCACTTTCACACCCATTCACACTCATTGACACCCATTCATACTCATTCACACCACATTCAAACACATTTAAACTCATTCATACTCATTCACACTCAATCACACCACATTCAAACCTATTCAACCCATTCAAACCTAGTCACACAGCATATACATCACATTCACACCACATTAAAGTCCATTTACAAAACATTCATAAAACATTTACACCACATACACAATACATTTACACCTCATCTGTGCTACAACCACACCACAGTCACTCTCATTACAGTAACAAACACTGACATCACATTCACAACACATATACACACCATTGACACAACATTCAAGCCACAATAACACCACAGTAATACCACATTCACACCTTTTCACACAGCATTTACACCACATTCACATCATGTTCAAACCTAATTTACAATCCAATAACACCATATTCACGCCAAGATTCACACCACACTCAAAACACATCCACACACACACTCCATTCACAAACCATTTACACACCATGTACACCAGATTTACAACAAAACACATCAGCATAAGACCTTTAACATATAATTTTTTTTGTCGTTTTTTTTTTTTAAACAGGGAAACAGAACACAACGCAACAACACACAACATGTAACATATAATTTTTTTGTAGTTTTTGTGTTTTTTGAATAAATAAATTGAAGATACAGCACATGAGAGTCAGCACACCACTGCAAGGGTTAAATGTTTGCAGGGCGCTTCCTCATGGGTGTGCCCTCGGGCTCTTCGGCACGTCTCTTACGAGAGCGCCGATGTTCCCCGGAGTCAAGTGAGGAAGAAGAGGAGGGACAAGACTCAGAGGCACAGGGAGAAGTCTGGGGAGAACCAGGAGATAGAGGAGGAGAAGACTGGATCAAAGACTGGGGGGGAGGAGTCAGAGGGCAGGGAGAAGAGTCAGAGTCAGAGTCAGAGTCAGAGGAGGTGAAAGAGTCTAAAGAGGAAATAGAGGAGCAGAGAGAGGACTCAGGGGTGTGGGGAGGAGTCTGAGGAGGAAGAGGAGACTGAAGAGATGACTGCATAATAGGAGGAGATAGAGGAGTCAGAGCAGAAGGAAAAGGATCATAGTCAAAGTCATAGGGGTGAGAGGGAGACTCAAAGTTAAAGAGAGGAGTCTGAGGAGATTGAGGAGGAGAAGAAGAAGACGCAGAAGACTGGTAGACATTGGGTGGAGGAGTCAGAGGAGGGTGGGGATAGTCACAGTCGGGGTGAAAGCCAGATGAGTCAAAGGAGGTGAAAAAGGAGTCAGATGAAGACTCAGAAAAGTGTGGTGGAGTCTGAGGAGGAAGAGGAGGAGGCTGAGGGGGTGATGGCTGGTTGATATTGGGTGGAGGAGTCAGAGGAGGAGGGGGATAGTCACGGTCAGGATGAAAGCCAGATGAGTCAAAGGAGGTGAAAAAGGAGAGAGAGGAAGACTCAGAAAAGTGTGGTTGAGTCTGAGGAGGAAGAGAAGGAGGCTGAGGGGGAGATGGCTGGCCGACAGGGGGAGGAGGAAGAGTCAGCTCAAGGGGAAAGGAGTCATAGTCAAAGGGGGGGAGAGCAGATTCAATGATATATTCAAAAGGCTGAGGAGGAGACGGCTGGCCACCAGGAGGAGGTGGAAGAGTCAGCTCAAGGGGAAAGGAATCATAGTCAAAGGGGGGGAGAGCAGATTCAATGATAAATTCAAGAGGCTGAGGAGGAGACGGCTGGCTAACAGGAGGAGGTGGAAGAGTCAGCTCAAGGGAAAAGGAGTCATAGTCACCGGGGGGGAGAGCAGAATCAATGATATATTCACGAGTCTGAGGAGGAGAAGGCTGGCTAACAGGAGGAGGTGGAGGAGTCAAAGGAGGGAGAGAAGAGTCAAGGAAGGAGTTAATGAAGAGTACAAAGGACTCAGTGTCATTTCGAGGAGGAAGAGGAGATTGAGGAGGGGACTGCTGGTCCAAAATATGGGGTGGAATCATCACAGGAGGGGGAGGAGTCTGAGGAGATGGAGGTGGGGAGGTCTGTTGCCAATACAGGGTTGGAAGAGTCAGAGGTGGAGGAGAAGAGTCAGAGAGGGAGATATTAGAGGGTGGAAAAGACTCAGGGGGAGACAGAGGACTCTGAAAAACTGGAGAAGAAGGAGACAGCAGAGGAGGAGGAGAACTTCTAGGCGGAGAGCTAGAAGAGGAGATCAAGGGAGAGCCTGGAGGGGTGTGGTTGAAATTCCCACATTGGGATCCAGTGGAGCAGCAGCTTGAGGGGTCCTGAACCTCGCTGACCTCCATGTCACCTCCTGCAAAGCCCGGCTCAAGGGGCTCCATCTGGACCAATGTGGACTCACCTGGGTGCCCACGAGGGGGGCTGCTGGAGTGGTCCTGGATCTCTGGGGGGCACTGGTCTTCATCCTCTTCCGTGATGGAAAATGGAGTTGGATCGGGGCTCTGAAGACAGAAACAAACAACATGTCAGGATATGAAGTTCAGAAACACGACGTGACACCAGCAAACTCAGCAGAGAGACTTTAAGTGGTCACCAACACACATCTGTCATTATTTACAGCAGAGAAGAGACTTTGGTCACCAACAGGGACACATAACGTTGACTCTTACTTCACATTTTTAAGAAGACATCATATCATCACCTTTGAGTGACAAAACCATCAGATTTAGCTTTTACAAGACTGCAGAAGACCAAAATTCACATTAAGAAACCCAAATGCATTTAATAACCAATGATTGAATGGGCTATAAAGAGAATTAAGGCCGATCATTGCTTTGTTTGAATGCACAAATCAGAACATCTACCAATAAGTGAATTATACTGGAATGTATTTTTAAATTAAAACATATATAATAGTCTTTCTGACACAATTACAATCAAGTATTTCAGTCATTAATGATTATATGCTGTATGTAATATTCCTGTATATGTGTTTCGGTTTCCAGGTTGTGATGCATTTGATCTTTGACAGCAACTCAGGTTCAATTCCTTCATGGTAGATTGTGAGGATTTAATTGGCATTAAAGGAACAATTATTGGGTTTGAATTGAGGATAATACATTCATCTATTTGCCTCATTGAGACAACCTAAGCTAAGATAAAAACACAGAGTGGTTAAGCTGAGTCAAATGTCAGGGCTGTAGCTTTGCCAGCATCTTTAAGAAGACTGAGACAGATAAACTGTTTAAAATCTGCTTTGTTTTCTCCAGTCCACAGAGTTTTCATCTGTTTCTATACTCTGCACATATCTGTGTTGGACCTCAGTAACATCAAATTAAACAATTAAGCCTGAATTTTAGCCCCTGGTAAAATATGACGGTGCACAGATGGTGACACAAACTTGGGCTTCAGATCAAAATGTTTCAGACTTCTTTTGAGATCTACCTGAGGACCTGAGGGCAGCACCTACTGTTCATATTTTTAAAGGCAAACTCAAGACCTACCTTTTTACTCTAGCTTTTAGATGATTATAGTTATTATTATACCTTATTACATTTTTATTGATTTTTAATCCTCTTAATCTGTATTATTTCTATATTTGAGTTCAGATTTATTATCTGGAATTTTATTCTCTGTTAACTGCTTTTCTTTTTACCATCCTACTTTAGCTGATTTTATTACACATATGGTTTTAGGTTATTTCATTTTATCATATTATTTTTTTAAATTTTATTATGTTAGTTCATTTATTTATTTACCTTCCTTTAGTAGTATAGTATTTTTATCTAATCTCTTATGATTTTAAGTATAATTTAAGTATTAGCTCCTGTTTTTCCTCATTTTTAAGTAAAGACAGCGTTTCCTCAGTCTTCCTCAATCTTTTAATTCTGTTTTCTGTTCAGAATTTCCTTTTATGTCGCTGTGCATTTGATTAATTTAGTGTAGGTGTTGTATGTGAATTGCGAGGGCGGGTGGTGTCTTTTATTTTCTTTGTATGCAGTTTTCTACTTTTTATGTCATTTACTGTTATTTCATTTTATTCCTTATGTGAAGCACTTTGTGCTACAAATGTTTTGTATGAAAAGTGCTATACAAATAAAGTTTGATTGATTGATTTATTGATTGATCTCTGAAATACTTAAAAGATGTTAAAACAGAAAAGAAAAAATAGTCTCACATATATACATAATAGCCTAGCTTACAGCCTTTAGCTGATGTTGTTTTGTGCTCATTAACATGTTCACTGTTCTGAGTTGTTGATTTAACTTTAAATATTCCCAGAACATCCTGGAAAATTTTGAATATTTAACCCCCGGAGAGTTGTTTTATGACATTTTATTGTGTTTGTTCGTTTGATTATTGACAGACGACTGTTTCAGACTCTCCGTAAAACACGAGGAGTTTAATGAAATCAAATATCTTACATTTGTCGAGCAAAGCTCACGTCTCTCCATTTTCACTGATGGTCGGTCGATGACTGCTCGCTTTCAACAACTTTAATTCGAAAACTTCCTTAAAAATCACTTTAAAAGTCTTAAATCCTGCGGACTGCAGACTCTCGTGATGATTTCAAGTTTGTTATTACTCGAATGATTGATGTTGTTATAGCGACCAACTCCTGCTGTCAATCATTTTTGACGTTGTCATTACGTCATCACGTAGCTCCACTTTGCTGGATTACTGTATAATAGAGACAGGTAGAACGATGGATAAATAGATATATATTAATCCCATTGAGGAAATTCGGGAATATTAATAGCCTGAATATATATCTATTTATTTTGTGAACATTAATTTAGTTCAACAATTTATTTCTATGTTGTTATGTTGTTGAAAAGGCAAAAGCATAAGAGACAAAAACGATGAGAAACAATCCCATGTTAACATACACTCTTACTATTAAACAGAAATCAGAGGGGGGCAGGAAATATACAAGTTTAGTGGATTCTTGCACCGATTTTTATCCAATTTTTCTATCTTATTTTATTTCTTTTTAAATGTTTATCTATTTATCTACAGTTTTACTTATTATATTTGTACTTTGCACTGCGCCGCTGGTGAGAGCTTCATCTCGTTTTTATACTGAATATATAAACACATTATAAAATGACAATAAAAGGAATCTTGAATCTTGATGGATACCCTTCAACAAATCTTCCATTATCTGCCCTGTTTGATCTATTATGCATTTTCATGGATTTAGAAAGACTGATGTAAATATGTAGAAAATTAAGCAGAATTACTCCTGAAGATAAATGAGATGATAAAAATGTCCTATTTAGACAAACAACTGGGGGACATCATTGTTTGGTCAATGAGCACACTACAACAATCAGATCTAACAGTGAACCATCTTTTTACTGAGCATTAAGTCTGCTGTCTGTTTTTAAAACATCTCTCATATAAACTATATTGATACAATATTATCTGATCCATTAAGTTTTTTGAAAATACATCTAGATTGTCAGCAAAATTCAACATAGCTTATTTCCCAGCCCTGATACAGGCCAAACTCATTTTAAAGCAGTTCGTCTCTGAATTTTATCGAAGTCTGCATTATTACACCATCTCAAATAATATTTCTATGACAGCAGTTAGCCCAATGAGTGGTTAAGCTGAGTCAAATGTCAGGGCTGTAGCTTTGCCAGCATCTTTAAGAAGACTGAGACAGATTTAAATCTGCTTTGTTTTCTCCAGTCCACAGAGTTTTCATCCGTTTCTGTACTCTGCACATATCCCTGTTTTTACCTGACAAGGCGGTTGGACCTCAGTAACATCAAATTAAACAAATAAGCCTGAATTTTAGCCCCTGGTGAAATATGACGGTGCACAGATGGTGACACAAACTGGGGCTTCAGATAAAAATGTTTCAGACTTCTTTTGAGTTCTCTGAAATACTTAAAACATGTTAAAACAGAAAAGAAAAAATAGTCTCACATATCCCCATGTAGCCTATCTCAGATTAAACCCTTAAGCTGGTCTTGTTTTGTGGTCATTAACATGTTCACTGTTCCGACATTTCTTGATTTGATTAAACTTTAAATATTCCCAGAATACCCCGGAAATATTCGATTATTTAACCCCTGGAGAGTTGATTTATAACATTTTATTGTATTTGTCCGTTTGGTTTTTGACAGACGACTGTTTCAGACTCTCCACGAAACAGGTGGAGTTAAATAAAATCAAATATCTTACATTTGTCGAGCAAAGCTCACGTCTCTCCATTTTCACTGATGGTCGGTCGATGAATCTTCTCGGTGAACAAGTTTTTTCAGGAAACTTTCTCAGAAAATCACTTAAAAAGTCTCAAATCCTGCGGACTGTGGACTCAGGTGATGAACTGCAGTTATTTTCAAACGAGTTCTTGTTGTTATAGCAACCAACCTCTGCCGTCAATTACTTTTCATTACGTCATCACGTAGCTCCACTCTGCTGTATTAGATATTTATTGTACATTTACTTCGTTATAATAATTTTCTCACAGAAAAAGCATGCCCTATCAAATCAGTAATAAACCTCATTTCCCAGCGGTATGATAGAAGTAATGAAAATCTAACAAAAAAAACAAAAAAAACAAACGCACAGCCTACAACAACGAACACTTAGGCTATACAAATAGCATTTACATCCTGAGAAAAAATGCACTAATAAACATATAAAAAAATGTGTCTGGGTTTTTTTTTTAATGAGAGCTGTTAGAAGTCGCTTCCAGCATGAATTTGCCTCAGTGTTCCAGTCATTTAATAAAAACTTATGACTTAACTCGTCCTGAATAGGCCTACTGTTTTTTTTTCTGCCTGCTAAATCCCATTAAAGCTGTTGGATCAGTGTTAATAAAATAAGTTCATCAGATATTATAACACAAAAAGCATAAAGATGAATGATTCATATTTTTTGTCTCTAATTCTGTGAGTAAGAGACACCAAGTGTCCATCGTCCCAGCACTCTCTCACACCATCTCTGTCGTATACATTATTTAATGCTTGTACAGACAAAATCAACTAAAACTCTTTATTAAAGGAAAACAAGGGGAGCAAACTCTTTCATAATCATCTCTACGTACAAACCTCTGCCTTTGAAAAATTTGGCCCGAGGCTAACCTTCATTGCTGACCCCTGCTCTAATTAGCCTAATACCAAAACGCTCATTTCAGTCCAAGCACAGGAGTGACAAACGGGAGATAAAACAAGACCACAGATGAGGATTTCTAATTTAATGGTGTTTTGTGAAAGGTTGGACAATTAAAGTGCAATAACAGCCTAATTAAGAGAAAGAGGTGATTTTTTTTTCTCACTTGAATTCAGTTTGCTTCCATAGGGACTGGATAAATAGCCCCTCAAGTTTGTCTTTAGTTTAATTCATATTCAAAGGCACTCCAGGCTACAGTGCTTTTCTTCACAAAAACAGAAGATGGCGCTCCGATGCTAGACTAAAGCACAAACATGTTCCTGATCAGACCCAAACAGCTGGTTGGCCAATAAAAAAAAAATTATATATATATATATATATATATACATAAAACTTTATTTTTTCCGTCAGATACCAAACTTAAATGTAAGGCTAAATGAAAATATAAAAATAAATATAAATCTTATTAAATGTTATTTTTTTGCTGCCTCTGCACCTCCACTGAGACCTGTCAAACAATCTGTTCAGTTCATTGAAAACTTAAGCTGCTGTTTTCGGGTTTTGTTTTGTTTTTTTTTCTTTTGACTCTGTTGAACTTTTCTCTCACATCAAATCAAATCAAACATCCTCATCAAATAATTCAACACATTTACCTGCACGATCCTGCTCCCACCCGGCTCGCGCTCAGTGCTGTCTGCTGATTGGACAGTCGACCTGTCGGTCAATGAACGAGCCCGCTATGTGTACTTCACTTGACATAAAAAGGTCGGAAATCAGAGTGATCTTTAAATTAACGCTTTTTTTCAGTGGTGGTACCTGATTCTTTATGAGGTCCACTAGATAGATAGATATATAGATAGATATATAGATAGATAGACAGACAGACAGACAGACAGATAGATAGATAGATAGATAGATAGATAGATAGATAGATAGATAGATAGATAGATTACTGATTCACTTGCAGACTGACTCACCACATTCTTAATGACTTTTGTCATTCAATCACTTGTTGACTTGGTCAGTCACTTACTTAGTAGTCCTAAGTCACTCACTCACTGACTTAGTCACACAGACAGGGATTAGTAAGATACCAATTCACTGAACTCTCCTTTTTTTTTATCTACAATTATCTTGTCTTCTAGGGACTCAAATGCTTTTTTCAGTGGTTGTCTGACTCACTGATTCATATTCTGACTCAAGTGCTGTATCAATTACAGAATCATTTAATGACTCACCAACTTACTCAGAGATTTTATTACTGACTCACTTACTGACACACTTATTTACTTATTGGATAATTAGCTTTCTTACCGACTCACTTCTAACTTATTGATTCACTTACTCAATCTCTGAGTTTCCCCCTTTTGATTCACTGTTGACATTAACATACATGAACATACAGTCATTCAATTTCACTGACTTACTGAATCACTGACTTACTCATTAAGTAACTGACACACTTTCTCACTGTACTACCTCACTAACTCAATGCCTCACTCAGTTATTTACTGACTAAATTACTCACCTACCAACTCTCTGATTTACATACTGACTCATTTACGTACCTTCTGACTGACTCATTTACTAATCGGCCCTCTTACCCACTTACTGATTTACTTTTTCACTTAACAGCTCTCTGACTCTCTCGCTTACTGACTCACATTATGGCTTTCTGACTTGGTTACTTACTGACTCACTGAATCATAAACAGACTCACTCAGTCACTTTCTTAAAAATTACAGAACTGTCAGTTGTATTAACAGATGAATGTACCCAAAAGATGAATTTGCATCTATAAATTATAGCTGTTTAGATTCCTGAAGCACATGTAGACTTGTGCTAAGGCACATTAGTGCGCTCCACCACTCCATTTGAGTATGACTGCCATAACTATTGCATGCTGCATTTTAGAGCTGCTCGCTTATGGCAAAACTATAATCCTTACTACTTTAATAGGTATTGGGATCAGTTTGCTGGGGCATTTTTTGAAAACATTAAATCTCAATTGTCCTTTTCTTTTTCATTTTGATTAAGTAAAAGAATGAGGGGTCTTGGTGAAGGAAGTGAAAAAGCAGATTGGATCATTTAATTTAATGTTTTCATTAGTCAAATTATGTAGCCATCATTTTTAAATGATATAACCTGCAAATGCATTTTAATTTGAATTCTGGTTATTAAAAGCTTTCATAGATAGTGGAACAGGATTACTCTCTGAAAAAGGAAGCACTGCATGCTATTATTGAACATTTATGATTTTAACACTGTCAGTTTTGATATTTAAAAATGCTATTGGTCACTTTCCATGTTGGTGGGATGGTTTTGTAAACTTTAAACTACATTAAAGCACAAAATAATGATTTGTTATCTGGACAACACAATATTTAGTCATAGAGCTTTTTTTCATTTCCTGAAAAGTAGCACATTTGAAGCTAAGGAGGTTTGTGCCCAACACTGACAAACTCTGTCTTGTGGTGTGCCACAGGGGTCAGTTCTTGGCCCTAACTTATTGGTCTTGTCTTTGTTGCCTCTGGGCCATGTTACCTGGAAATATCACAGTTTGTTATCATTGTTATGCTGATGATATTGAGTTTTATGTTTCTTTTAAGCCAAATGGCACAAAAAAGTAGAATTTTGGTCGGTTGCTCAGAGTGACAACTTCCTTCGGTTGAATATTGATAAAACAGAGGTGCTCATTATTGGTATTGATAACATTGACCCCACTTCTGTTAATAGCATGGTTTCCCATTCAATCTCTGTTTGATAAGACTTAAAAAAATCTTGGAGTGATTTTTGATCTGATTTTTGACATACACTGCATTTTGCAGATGCTCCCCTTTCATGCACTGGTTCCTTCTGTGCACTCCGTCTTTCACCCACTGACCAAAAACGTACTTGTTTAGTTGACTAGTACCTCTATAAGTTTGGTGCTCTTAGGTGTGGGTGTGGTGTGTAAATGCTGTTTGTCTCTCTATGTGGTCCTACAATTGGCTGGTGGCCAGTTCAGGGTGTACCCCACCTCCCACCAAATGTCAGCTGGGATAGGCTCAGCCCTCTGCGACCCTGAATGGGATAAGCAGGACAGATAATGGATGGATGTTTTATTATGTTATTATTATTGTTATTAGGATATTATTGCTGTTATTTTATCCTATTTCTTATTGCATTGTATCCTTTGGTCACTTTTTATCTGTTATTACTGCCATAACATTCTGTAAAGCACTTTGTGACTCTGCTGTGTGATAGGTGCCACACTGAATCATCCTTTCTTTACTTACTTAACTGTCAAGGCACTTTTAGTGTTACATATGCTATATAAATAAATACATTATCATTAACCTGTGAGTTAAACGAGTATTCAATAAATGTGACAGACACAGTGTTAGTCTTGTTGAGTAATTATTTTTGTCATAGTTTTCATCAACAAACTTTTCGACCCTGATGAAAACTAGACAGTAACAAGTGGACATGGACAAAACTAAATTAACTGACATTTTCATCAACAAATAAAAACTAGACGAAAATGTTTGACAGGGACTTAATCCAATCAGACCTACTTTGGTCATGTAGAAAGTAGGGGCAAGTTAGGAATATATCCAATTACAGCTACTTTGGTTGTGTGGAAAGGTTGGATGAGTTAAGAGGGACATCCAATCACAGCTGCCTTAGCTTGGTGGTGGTGGGATAAGTTGGGGAGCGATCCAATCAGAGCTCCTCTCTTTATGAATTGATATATTCATGTAGAGCAGGTTCACTGTTTGTTGTCAGTTCTGGTATTGTAACTGAGATGCTCTGCCAGGTAGCCTAAATAAAGGTGACTGCATTTCACACAAAAGTTCAATTTGTTTCTGTTCATTTATACATTCAAACTTTACTAGCATTCAATAAAGGGTTATTAGATGTTCAGTAAAGGGTTTATTAGATGTTTCATTTTATCCAAGTGTAAAACATGACTTCAGAAATTCAAGGAACATTAAAAAATGCCTTACCCTTCACACTTCACTTTAGTTCACTTTAAGGCAACTAAATTTACAGTAGATTTCATCGACTAAAATGTTGTGAAATTTCCTCAACTAAAACTAGACTAAAAATAAAACAATTTAGATGACTAAATTGTAACTAAAACGACACCATATATAAACTATAACTAAACCTAAACTAAAAAGTGCTGTCAAAATTAACACAGGACAGACAACATTTCGATAACGTCAATAAAATTTGTACTGACGGTGATTCGGATATTTCCCACAGCCCTTGAACGCACCACAGTTTCATCGTGGCCCTGCAGATCTAACTAACGCCATCACGCACACTCTCAGAGCGGCTCCAGCGAACAGCACGGAGGCAGCAGAGCCGACACAGCTCCCGTTATTCCTCTCATATTATTCATCAACAACAGAAATGGATTATAGTTCTGCGGATTATTAGACGCGTTTGAACAGGTAAGAGACATTTTATGGATTTTTATTCACAAATCAGCGCGCTCGTGCCTCCACAGCCGCGTGAATCACTTTGATTTTTGTGGTTATTTTTGATGTTTTGGACGATTTTCATGAATCTAAGGTGGTTTTTGCACCCTGTTTCCCCCTTTATGTGTCAGGGTGAGGCGTCGGCGCTATCAGCCTATGATAAAGCTGTCCTATCCAGTGTGGACTCAGTTAAATAGCCCACATACAGCAGCAACAGAGGCACATTTATCCTGGTTAATGAACAATCAGCACCCCGAGCTAATTAAACAAGTAGGTTATCCACGGTCAGGGCCACGGAGAGGAGATCCAGGCTGTTTTCATGACCACACTGGAGGGTTTTGAGCCCTCAGAGCATCTTGACGCATTGGTTTTTAGACCCTCTCTGTGCTCGGTTGTTTACCTCCTCCCTCCCCCCTCCCTCTCACCCCCTCTCTTTCCCCCATCACCATCATCAGCATCACCTATTGATGCTGCTGGAGTCAGATGAAGGACACAACCTCACATGACTAACAGTAGCTCCAATATCCGTGCAGCTCGGAGGGTTTTCTCCACGCAGCTGCCAACTTTAAAGGAGCAGGTTGCATTCCTACACAGAAGCAGCTGCAGGTGAAGCATGCTGGCATCACTTGAATGCAGTCTGTCCAGGCTGTTGGCTGTGGTTCCTGTGGAGTTGGTACTAGCATCCTCGTTTTGGAGGGGGGTTTTCTCCTTTATCCTCTCTTAACTGGAGATAACCACTCCAGTCTATCCGCCATCCGCTGAAACAATGACAGGATTCCCTCCATCCCTTAATGCAGCCCATTTGAGGTTTAAGATCCTGCCTCTGTAATGAGAGAACATGCTAATAAGTATGGCTATACATTGCTGCAGATGGGGCCAAGAACTCTATCCATTTTACTAAATTTAAATAGGTAGTCCAGTGTTTTTTAAAATTAGGATGTGTGAGGTTAATTTCAGTGGTCATTACATTAACCACTGATCATATTTGCCTCTGTAAAGATGAACTGGTAAGTAGTAAGGTTTTACATTACTGTAGATGGGGCCAAGAGCTCTGTGCATTTACTAAATTTAAGGGGTAGTTTTGTGTTTTTGAACACAAAAACGTATAACTAGGTTCTTATGGATAGTAATTGGGCACTGTTATCTTGATCAACTCTGCCTCTGTGATAAGAGAACTAGCACAAACTTAATGCTGCGCATTGCTGCACTTGGGGCCAAGAGCTCTCTGTAATTTACTGAATGTAAAGGGATAGTTCAGTGTTTTTGAAGTGGAATTGTACGAGATGCTTTTGAATGGTAAATATATATTAGCGTCTGATGTTGATCAGCTTCGCCTCTGTGAGGAAGAATCTGGCACAGAAGTATGGTTATACATTGCTGCAGATGGGGCCACGAGCTGTATGCATTTACTAAATTAAAAGTTGTAGTTCTGTTTTTTTAAAGTGGGGTTGTAGAAGGGTCCTTTCAGTTGTAAATTCTGTAACTATTGTGATCTTGATGATCTCTGCCTCTTTAAGAAGTGAACCAGCAAAAAAGTGCAGCTATACATTCCTGCAGATGGGGCCAAGAGCTCTATGCAACTGACTAAATTTAAAGGGGCAGTTCAGTGTTTTTTGAAGTGGGGTTGTATGAGGCTCATTTAGATGGCCAGTACAGTAGTCACTATAATCTTGGTCAGCTTTGTCTCTGTGTGGAGGGAACTGTCACAGAAGTAAGGCTATACAGGGATGCAGATAGGGCCAAGAGCCCTGCAATATTTTTGAAATTCAAAGGGATGTGTTTTTTTTGTTTGTTTTCTTTTGTGAAGTGAGATTGTATGAAGTTCCTTTCAGTGGTCAATACTTCAGCCACTTTTGTTTTGATCAACTCTGCCTCTGTAAGGAGAGATCTAGCACAGAAATACGGCTATACATATCGGCAAATGGGGCCAAGAGCTGTATGTACTTTTCTGAATTTAATCAGATAGTTCTTTTTTTTAAAGCAGTGTTGTATTTGGTTCATTTCAATGGTCATTACATAAGCTGCTGTGATCTTGAACAGCTCTGCCCCTGTGAGGAGAGAACCAGCACAGAAGTGCGGCTGTACATTTTGCAGATGAGCTTTATGTTTTTTATTGGATTTTAAGAGGAAGTTCAGTGGATTTGAAGTAAGGTTGTATGAGGTTCCTTCGAATAGTAAATACATTTGCCACTGCAAACTTGATCCCTTCTACCTCTGTTAGCAGAGAACTGGCACAGACGAAAGGCTGCATATTGCTCTAGATGGGGCCAAGAGCTCTATGTAATTTACTAAATTATAAGGGGTAATTCTGTGTTTTTGAAGTGGGTTTACAAAATGTTCCTTTCAGTAGTAAATACATTTGCTGCTGTAATCTTGATTAGCTCTGCCTTAGTGAGGAAAGAACTAGTAAAAAAACCAGGCTGTAAATTACTGCAGGAGAGCTTGAAGCAATTTACGAAATTTAAAGGGGCAGTTCAGTGTTTTTTGAAGTGGGGTTGTTTGAGGTCAATTTCAATAGTAGATACACTACCTACAGTTATTGGGATCAGCTCTGCCCCTGCAAAATGAAAGAAGGCATAGTAGTAAGGCTTAACATTGCAATGGATGGGGCCAAGAGCTCTGCGTAATTTACTGAATTTACTGAAAGATGGTCCAGCTGTATTGAAGTGGAGTTATATGATGTTCATTTTAATGATTGATACATTATCCACATGGGTATGATCAGCTCTACCTCTGTACATCATAAAAGCTAGCTTAAACTGTTCTTTAGATCAGCCAAGAGCCCTTCAGTTTTTATGATTTCAAAGAGATTTTTTTCTGTTTGTTTTCATTGTTGGGGTTGTATGAGATTTATTGTGATACTGTATGAGGTTCATTTTAATACTTAATACATTAGCCACCATCGGCTCTGTCCCTGCAAGGAAAGAACTGTCACAGAAAATAGACTAAACATGAGTGCAGATGGGGCCAAGAGTCTCTGTGAGTTGCCAACTTTCTGTTAACAATAACAAGAAACTAAACAGCATTTGCTTGATGGTATTCTGTACGGAACATATTTACAATACTTGACTTTCCCGTTAGTGTGAAATAAAACCCAAACAAATAAACTCCCCAACATGAAAGGAAACATTGTAAATGTGTTCAGTACAAATAGCATTTATCTGGGGATGAATGGTATTATCGGTTTGATATCGGTATTGGCTGATATCAACCTAAAAAGTTAAGTATCTAATATTGAAATTTTTGCAGATATTTACAGCAGATATATCAGCCACACATATCACCACATATCGGCTGGAATATCAGCAAATTACACAAATGTGCAATATTGATGAACCTTCTCATCACTGCATGGGTACATTTAAAAATCAAGGGTTTCATTTTTGCAAGAGTTAAATGCTTTTTTTCTTGTTTAACATCTGTTCTTCACAAAAATATACTGTAACACTGAAAGAAACAAGTCAATTTTTGTTATGTACAGAGCTTGTGCTCTTGACCAGAAATATCAGTATCGGTATCTGTGATAATGAATTTTAAAAAATCTGCATATTGGATATCAGCAAAAATCCAATATCGTGTATCGCTGCATTTATCCCAGAGATGGTCTTCTAGTTTGTACTCAAGTAAAATTAAATAAATTACGCAGCGCTCTTGGCCCCATCTGCAGCAATGTAAAGCCTAATCTCCATAACAGCTCTCTTCAGGGGCAGAGCTGATCGTAGTCACTGTGGCTAATGCTATGACTGTCAAAATGAACCTCATATAACCCTGTTTCAAAAATTCTATCCTTTCAGGTGAGTTCAACTGTAAAAACACAGCTTTGGGGTGATTGCCTATTATACTGAATGCATTTGCAATATTTCACTTTTATGCTATCAATGTCCTTTCCTTTGGAAAAGTCAAGACGTCATTTTTCTTCCTACTGAGTTGAGTAATAGAGATAAATATGACTTTAAAAAGCCCACTTCCACGCTGGGGTCAACTCAGGCTGTTGCAGTGAAGTTGTTGTGTACTGCAGACATGTCCTCGTCTGACTCCTGACTCTTTATTGAAGAAAAACTTCTCTGGTCAGGATGAGTTATGGGTGAGGGGCTTTCCTTTTAGGAACAAAAGAATAAAGTGTGCACGGTAACTCTGATCAAAGTCCCCCGTGTTTAGACGGACAGCTTTAAACAGCTCGTGATTCTGTTAGTGTTCAGTGTGATGCAGAGGCTGCCAAAGCGCCGAGTTCCTCATCACAGCAGGGGGACGCGATCAGACCGGGTATCAAACAGAGGTGAGGATGTGAGAAGAGAGTAAAATTTGGTGCAGCAGGAAAGTACAGAGGAAGATGTTCAGAGTTTGATGAATAGACCCTGTCATAGTCTGCAGTCTGTCTCTTGGTGTCATGAACTTGTGTTTTTAGTTTCATTGATTGGACTTTCAGTTTTGGTCAGAACCTTCTACTGAGGGACCCTTAGGCGAAGTTTTGGCCTTATGAATGGGTTATTCAAGTTTTTGGGTCCATCCCAATTCTACCCCTTAGCCCTTGTCTAACCCCTTGGTTTTGCGTGTTCATGTCTAGTGAAGGGGCGTCCCAGTTCTTCGAGGGCTAAAGGGGAAGGGCTAAGATGAAGGGCTACACAGCCCTTGAAACGAAGACAGACCAGGACCTCACTTGAAAGGAAGGGATATGAGAATTTCTCATAATACACAGCGCCCACTAACAAGAAGGCAGAGCGGAGACTGAAGGTAGCACATGATTCTAAGTAATTATTAAATCATCAAGTAAATATTAATCATGTTTTGAATTTTTGGTCGTATCTTTTCTCAGCTGTAGCTACAGCCAGCAAACGGCTCTGGGTGATGACCTAGTGGGACTCGAGTGGCGTCTCGTTTCTCAGGAGCGTGCTTTCACCCAAGGGGCCAAGGGGAAGGAGTAGACAAAGGGGAAGGGCTAAGGGGTACAATTGGGATTCACCCTAAATCTCATCCTCAGATTGTTGTTCCTGTTTGAAGGCCAAACTAAAGATTGGAGAAAACTGTTGGTGGATCTGCGGTAGAGTCTGGCATCTTTCAGCAGGAAGGTCAGAGGTTTGATCTCCAGCCCCTGCAGTCACATGATAATATCTCCTGGGTCAGGAAGAACCCCAGTCTGATTTCACTGCCGTGTCAGTTGTTGGGATATATGATGATATCTCATCGTCCTGAGTTGAACAGTCCAAGAATCGGTATACTGTCTTTGGAGTATTGATATTTACCTCCGCCAAGGACGTCATGCTTTTGCCAGCGTTGGTTAGTTTGTTTGTCTGTTTGTGTTCAAGATAACTTGAAAAGTTATGGACGGATTTGGATAAAATTTTCAGGAAATGTGTGGAATGGGACAAGGAAGAAATGATTAGATTTTGGGACTGATCCGGATCACCATCCGAAATATCTTAAAGGATTCTTTAACATTGCCAGATAGGACCATTTTCGCCAAAGTGGACTGAAGCTGCTTGGCAGAGGTCTGCGCTCTCTGAGTGCTTTTCTAGTTTTGATTTAAAGTGACCACATTGCTCTCTCTCTATCCTCTCACTCCCCCAGCACAGCTTCAGCAGATCATGAGTCTGGATCTGCTCAAGGTCCAGGTTAACAGAAGTTTATTTTCTTGCCAGTGTTAAGGTGAGGATGTACTTGCAGTAGGGCTGGGAAATATATTGATTAAATGGAGTCAGTCAGATTATTTTTATTTTTTCATTTTTATTAAAAATTGAGATTTTTTTTCTTGACTTACACTTACCCTTGTTGTAAGGTGTTGGAATGTTGGAAAATACAAATATACAGTTTTCATGATGGTAGGCCTTGTCAGGTTTTGCACAAGCACATGTTTAGGCTTTTATTTGTTTCTTAAATGAGATTACATACTGATCAGGGAGTACCATGATAATGTGCTGTGAAAACAGCTCAGAATTCAGTGTTCATGTTGACAAACCGACCTACGTTCAAACTACATTATCAACACTTTATGAAAAAATGAGAGCATGCAACTTAACAATTAGGGGAAAATTTTCAGAATGTATTTTGATAACATTAAAGCAAAACCTGCATTTGTCCCTGTGTTTACATTTGGCGTTGTGAGTCTTTTTGTATATATACTTGCCCGTATGTAACACGTATTACTTGAGGACACCATTAAAGGGACTATGTGTCACATACAGGCAAGTATATAAACAAAAATACATGTTAAAAGTAAACCACAAATATGGCTGCTTTTCTGAGAGTAAACGTAACAAATGAAACACTAAAAATCAATATCATCATCAAATATTTATAGATATCTAATGACCAGTGGTCAGACCTCACTAATAGAATTGTCTGAACTCAGTGTGCAGGAGCTGTCTTGGTGTATGGGTGTAATGTTGACTGATGACTTGCTGCAGACTTTGCTGATAGATGTCATAGTCAAAGCACCGGAAAAAACAGAGTATGTACCCTTTAGTGCTTCACTTTTATTAATAATTGTATCAGAGAATACTTTATTAGTTTATATGTGAGAAAATCCAGCCAAGAAAACAAGCTAACACAAACATATACTGACAAAGCCAACCACGGTGTAAGCTCCAAGTCACCAATGTACACAGTCACCAGTTGAATTAGAACATCAAACTTATTTCCTTTTTTTAAACTTCTAAAGGTTATGGTCTTCAGCCAGATGATTAGTCGTATTTGTGTCTGTACACTCCCTCTCATTATTCAGATGTTGATGGTTGTTGTCTCTATTTATCAGTTTATCTTTTAAACTTCCTGTTATGGTTGTTTCTGCTGCTGTGATCAATCTGTCATCTCTCCTCGGTCGTTCTGCATACACATCCGCACAGTTAACAGCAAGTATACCTCCAGCTTAGCTTTGCTAAATGCTGCCAGTGCTGGTGGAATCATTTTGGGGATTTATTAATCATATAACTATAAAAATTAGATGTATGAACTAGTTAATGAATAATAAATAGATTAATAAAAAAGAGTAAATATCATTTACATGACGAGTATAGTCTAGACCGGCACTGGGCAACTTTAGTAACCAGGAGAGCTACACTGACATTAATCTTATCGGTGAAGGGCCATATATGCACAATATGAAGGGTACTACAAGGGATAATAACAATAATAACTTTATTTATATAGCAGCTTTAAAAACAGATGTTTTTGCTTTAACAGACAAAACAGAGGCAGAAAAAGGCAGAACTCTGGGTACAAAAAATCAACAATCAGGTCAACAGAGACCAAAAGAGTCAAAGGAAAAGGCACAGAGGGTAATGTTAATTAAAGCAACAAAAGGGAAGAAATGAAATAGTAAACTGGTAAGCTGGAAACAGCTGAAGTAATTTTGGAATATACTAAATTAGTACATGGATGATTACATATACTCCTGAAAATGTTGACTATATTTCCCCTTTAATAATAGGAATTGGTTCTGTGTTATATTGTTGGAAAACAGGATTGGTCACCTTAACAACAAGGTACAACTTATAAAGATTGTGCTTTCTTGGAATGAACATAACAGCTAAACAAGACGGTAGGCTCAGAAAAAATGTACCAAAACCCCCTCTTCCCCTGGAAGAAAGACACTTTTTTCTCAGTGAAGCAATGGTAAGGAACCAGTCTTCTGGAGTGTCATCTCCCACTTTGCAGTCTGTCTTTGAATCAATAGTCTGACAGAACTTGGTCCTAAATTTGGAAATGATACTAGGGCTGACACCAAATAATCCTGGAACTCAGTGTACTGGAACACCAGCTTCCAGTCAAAGGGGATTTTGGCACTGTTTTTGGGCACTACCAACATGTAGGTACAAATTGTACATCATTGTAAAAGTGATTAATCGGGCTTTGAAACAATATAAATATAATACCAGTTCTAATTTCAGAGGGAAGAAATAATCATCTGAAATAACGTTTTCAAACTTTTGTGGTGAGTATATACATCTATCATAGGAGGTTAATTTGGCAGTACTTAATTTAACGAGCTAATCACAGACTTCAAGACAGTTGCATCTATTTTTAAGCAAATTACAGAGCATTTTTTCTTTATCAAAGTATATGTACTTCCATCTTTATTTCTGTTATGTAATTTGCATTAAAGGAAGAGTCACAGAAACAGTCAGCCAATTATGGTTTTATTTGATGTGTGCTCCTCGTAAGAGTACTTTTATGTAAAACACAATTAAGTCAGTGGCATTTGGACTTCAACTTCCCCTCCTCTAAAAAGCACCAGCTGCCTCAGATGACTGACTCCCTTTGTACCTCAAATAGACCTACCAGTATGATGTCATACCAGTGTTACATCAGCAGTTCAAGCCCATTGGCTCTGCCCAGTGCAGATCATAAAGTACAAAGAATTCCCAGCCTTGAAAATGGTGCTGATAATTGACTGTGGCAAGAAAAGGCTGAACAGAGCGATTACTACCGTAGACCAGCCAGTCAGTCAGAACAGACTGGATCCATGTGTGATTGGAGAACTGAAATTAAATTTATGAACTTCAGTTTTGGTGGTATAGGAACCAGCTCTACATCGACCCACTTAAGACCATCTTCCTGGACTCGGCCTGTTCAGCACCTGCTGTTTGCTCCGACTCACCCAAACCTCTGATTAATGCTGCAGAGCTGGACTGTGTGCTGGTGTTACAGCGCAGGTGTGAAGTGTGCTGCAGCCTCTGTCACTGACTGTTATGTGTCAGGAAACATTTTTCACATTTTGGACTCGATCCTTGTGTTACAGCCAGCTCAGAAGGCTGGCAGAACTGGAGGTTAAGCTGTAATCCTCGTCATTTTACAACTTTATGTAACCTCTAATCTCTGTTACTTAAGAACTGCTCGCTGCTCAAACAGGAAGCCAACATCACTGGTGTGGGAACATTAAGAAAACATACAGGAGTTTGAGGAGGAGCATATTGGAATAGGGATGGGGATTGAAAAGCAGTTCCTGTTTAGAATCAATAACAAATTTTTCAGTTAATCAATAACAGTCATCTTTTAGCTTATCAGTTCTTTCCACTTTGTTCTGCATGCCTTACAAATCAAAGGTGCCATAATATCATTAGAGGCAGTCAGCAGAAAATCATTTAATCATCAATCTTGATTTGTTTTGCGCCAATCCATAACAAGTGTTATCACAAAACACTTAGCAATAAAGCAGGCTGAAGACAAACTCTTCATTTTATGAATACATATATATATATATGTATATATACATATAAAAATACACATATACATATATATACATACATCCAACGTCCAACATGAATCCATATTGCCAATCATGAATCCATCCTTCATGGTGGCAAGAAAAACCCTCTGTTTAGCAGTAGGAAGTCTTTATTTTGGGTCCCAGAAAAGCTAACTAAGAAGTCAAAAATCATGACAAACAGGCAATAATCATCATATTTGTGGCTTTATTTTCAACAAAATGACACTTAACGCACAATGTTTGGTGGATGAAAAACAAGCAACCCTCAGAAGCATTTCAGTATGCAGCACATCACTGAATATTTAGGAGTGTCATGTGTTTGACATTGCTGCCTCCTAAAAACCTGTGCAGGGCAGCTTTTACCCACTCAGAAAATCAGCAAGAGTCGATAAGGGAATCATTAATAGCATTAGTATTAATGAAGACTTATCAAATCCCTTCCCTATGTATGAATACACAATTATATGTGTTAAACTTTTTTAAAAATTCCCGCCATTTTACCATTAAAAAAAACATCTGTCTTAGTTTGGCCTTCTTCATAAAAGCACAAATGTTCAATTAACAATGGTAAAAATAGAGATAATCAAAAATTATGCACATTAGATGCAGTGTAACCAGTAAATATCCTGCATGTGTCCTTGTTAATGACTTAAATACGTATGTAATCACAATAGCTATTTGAAGTGATCATTTTTGTACCTTTGGGGACAGGATGTAGAACATCACTTTTTTATCTAAAGGCCCATGTAGCAGTTTTTCTGATCCGTCTGTCACATCTATCAGTCCTCTTCAACTTACTCTTGGCAGTCAGGTTATTGATAGGCTGTTAAATTGAATAACGCCAAAGCAGTGTGTAGACATCTTCAAGATATTACTTCAGTAAATGTTGAACAAAAATGGGCAAAGTCAGGCATCTGAGGATTCGCTCATGTGTGCTGAATTTCTAATAAAGAGCTGAAAATGGATAATGTTGAATGTAACTGAGATGTTAGGATATATTTTAGCCAGCGGATGTCCATTTGTTTGTCTGAAGTTAACTCAAAAAGTTCTTTACAGATTATTATGAGATGTTTATGAAAAGTTGGTCATGGCACAAAGAGGAAGTGATTAGATTTTGAGCTAAAGGCGAATGCAGATCCAGGATTCGTTAGCATTGAGAGAGGACAGTTTTCCTAACCTGACACACCAGATGGACATTTCAGTAGATTTTACTTGTCCATCTGGGAAAGAGCCCATAGTGTGTTTGGAAATTGCCATCACCTTTCTAAAGCATATCCTGCAGATGATTAGATGATTATTCTGTCAATGACATTCATTACAGGCCAATCAGATAATGTAGTAGTAGAGTGCTCCTGCCACTCTGTAAAACACAAAATATGAGCTACTGCAAAAAACAAACTCTTGCCAAAACTTGTCATGAGTGGAGCAAAAATGTACTTTCCTTTTTTCCTTGTTATTTTTTCTAAATTTAATAAAGAAATGTGATCCATATCTAATAAAACTGCTGCTGAAGCTGTTAGCATCTATGCTAATCTCTGTGAGCTCTGTCTTCCTGCTGTCATATCACCAGTAGCTCCTGCCTGTTCCTGTTGTAGATTGGAGCTTGGCAAGATGGATTCACCTGATTCTGAAGACTGAATCATGTGGATCCAGCTGCACTGCAAGGTTAGATTTATCCACAGGTTTGCCAACAGCTTAAAAAATTCTTCACAAATTTGCATTTTCTGGAAAAGTTGGTCATGGTGCAAGAAGAGAGTAATTTGTTTTGATGGTGATTCAGAAGATGTGCTAACGTAGTGGGATACAACATAATTTAACATTTTTACTTCTTTGCCCAGAACTACTGCAGATCATCACCTCTGTCAAGATTGTGCTTTTTCTCAACGTTTGCCTGTTTGACTATGTACAAGATATCTCAAAAAGTTCTTGACTGAATTTGCTGAAGTTTCAGGGAATGTAGGTCATGGTACGAGGAAGAAGTGATTAGCTTTTGGTGGTTATACAAATTAGAGTTGTTCCGATTTCGATACCAGTGTGGTAATTTGCTCCGATACTGCCGAAAATGTTGGTATCGGTACCGGCGACTACTGGAGTCCAAGCACCATCCAATACCACGTAATTTATTAAATTAATAATCTATTTACTGTTTAGCACCGTTAAACTCTGGCACAGTTCTTCTTCGCTGCTCTTAAAACAGTAGCGCCGGGCTTGAATTTGCTGTATTTATTTATTTTTTACAGAGGGTTTAACCTGAGCCAGGCCTTACCATAATGATAATCATACCACAGTCATACAGGTGTAGTATGATATTTTTTTTATATCATACTGGTGTCCGCTCGGTACTCAGTATTGGCTGATACCCACAGCACAAGTATTGGTATCGGTATGGAGAGGGAAAAAATGGTATTGGAACATCTCCAATATAAATCCAGATGTGGATCGAGAAATATTTTAAAGGATTTTTAAAAACTGCACAACAGGACAGTTTAACACTAACACTGTAGCACATGAATCAGCTTAATTCAATGTCTGTAATCAGGCAGATCCATCTCGCCAAGCTCCAATCTGCAACAACTGTGGGTGACCCACTGTGGTACAACCCAATCAGAGTCCTTTAGAGCAGGAAGAGGTGGGAGCTAAAGGAGGAAGTGACTGCTTGTATAGAGATTAGCATGAAAGCTAACAGCGTCAGTAGCAGTTTTATCAGATCTGCACTGCATTTCTTTATTAAGTGACAAACAAATAACAACAACGGGAGCATTTCTAGATAGATGGGATGTTTTTGCTCCACTTTCAACATGTTTTGGCCAGAGTTTGTTCTACTTTGCACTGCAGCAGTAGTTCCCACCTACTACTTTATCTGATTGGCCCGTAATTAATGTGATTGACAGAACAATCATCAAGTCACCCGGATATGCTACATATGCTTCTGAGAGGTTCTGTCCATCCCCAAACACTTTCTATGGGCTTTTGCTCAGATGGGCTGGTGGAATATATTGAACAGTCCAGCTGGTGTGTTGGATTAGTTTATCATAAATTTTTGATAACAGCTTTAGCAAAGACTGTCTAAAATTCATTGGCTATGCTTGGAGCACTTCTAGTTTTATGACAGTTAGCAAACAGCCTTTAGGTGAACCTCCTTATAACTGCATCATTGTAAAAACGATATTTCTAAGATTTGATGTTGCATTAAAACCTTCAATTTTTATAAATCAGAGGCCACTGAGATACTTAAATGTCACATACCATCCTGAGTTGCTATCACTACAGTTGCACAATATCCATTGTTATGGTGAATGTGAAATTTCCAGCTGATTTTACATACTGTATTGACTATACATATGATGCATGGTATTATTGGTTCGATATCGGTAACGGCTGATATAAGCCTAAAAAGTTAAGTATTGGTATCGGCTGATATTGAAATTTTTGCAGATATTTACAGCTGATATATAAGCCT
The DNA here is from genome assembly GCA_037902135.1 of Cetoscarus ocellatus. Classification (NCBI taxonomy): domain Eukaryota; kingdom Metazoa; phylum Chordata; class Actinopteri; order Labriformes; family Labridae; genus Cetoscarus; species Cetoscarus ocellatus. The sequence continues at coordinate 307,165 of JBAMNC010000511.1, read as the reverse complement.
CAGATTAACCTTACATTGGCTGGAATATTAGCAAATTAGACAGATGTGCAATATTGATGCACCTTCTCATCACTGCATGGGTACATTTAAAAATTAAGGGTTTCATTTTTGCAAGAGTTAAGTGCTGTTTTTCTTTTTTTAACATCTGTTCCTCACAAAAATATACTGTAACACTGAAAGAAACAAGTCCATTTTTGTTAAGTACAGAAACCAGAAATATTGGTATAGGTGACAATGAATTAAAAAATATCAGCATGTTGAATATCGGCAAAAATCTAATATCCTGCATCCCTTACATCACATATAAGGGCTATCCTCTATTTCCAAAAACACTTTTCTGCATGTTAGCACAGCCAAAGTCAAGCCTCAGTAGATTTAAGTGTTTTCACATGAATGAATAAATGTTGGTCCCTCCCCTCTCTCTCAGTGTTCAAGTTTGCAGACAAAAAGTGAGTGTTGATGTCATCAGATGGAGTTTGTGGTCTGGTCGAGGACTCCGGCTTTTGCGTCTGCAGTCAGCCTCACGTCTGCTCTAAGCGTCACAGCAGATCCTCAGAGGTCAGACCGTCAGCCAACAGCGTCGTCCTTTGTCGTGCCTCCAGTGAGAGAGATGAAGTGTGTCTCTCTGCTCTCTCGCTGCTGTATCTCTCCTCACTCTGCCTGCAGTTGGTGGCTGAGTCGTGACGTACTCTCAGGCTCAAATGAACTTATTGTTACAGATGAGTAAATGTTGAAGTACTGATGAATGCAGGCTGTGATGGAGCCTGTGGGGACGTGGGCTAACATGTGAGAGCAGGAAAACAGATCATATGATCGGCTCTGAACGCCTGCAGTCAGTACAGCCTCCACATATCGCCACTGCAAACTCTGCTTTCCCTCTGCTCATAAAAAACATTCTCTTTAAGCCATTTATGAGGGCTGTTGACCTTAACATGATGACCACTATAAGATTAAGCTCCAAAATTCATGCATTAAATTGTTTTAGCTTAATAATCACATGCTGCTTTGTCTTTATAAGGTGCATTTACAACATGTAATTCCATCTCTCTTATATCAGTTCTACTCATTTTTTTCCTATGGGACATGTGCTAAAACAAAGATAGTCAACTGGCTGCCAGGGGGCCACATGCAGCCCTCCACTCCAGTCAATGTGGAGTCCCAAGTCACTCTAAATTTTACTTTGAAAAGTAAACATGTAGAACTACAAAGCACTTGAAGAGTGCAAACCTCCAACAAGGTAGCTCATATATTGCTGTTACATCTATCAGCAATAGTTCCATGATAAAGTTACCATCATAATATGATTTCTTGACCCTGAAAACCCACACCTAGCACTCAGAATCATGTTGATATGATTATTAGTTAGACTGTTATTGAGCTAAAACAATCATTCACTAATTATCTGAATCACCACCAAAATCTACCCGTTTTTAAGTTGGGCTATTACCAACATCTCCTGAAAATTTAAGCAAAATCCATCCAGTAGTTTTTGTGTAATCTTGCTAACAAACAAACAAACATATGGGACCAAAAACATGATCTCCTTGGCAGAGGTAAAAATCAGCAAATAAGAATTTCAGAGACAAAACATTTAAAACATCCATCACTATCTATACTGCTCATCCCTTTTCATAGTTGCAGGGGGCTGGGGCCTATCCCAGCTGAGAGGCAGAGTACAAACTGAACCATTTGCCAGCCAATCACAGGGCCACATTGAGAGCCAGACAACCATTCAAGCTCACACTCGTACCTCAGGGCAATTACCTGAGGTGCATGTTTTTGGTCTGTGGTAGTTAGTTGGAGTGCCAAGAGAGAACCCACACATGCACAGGGAGCATGAGCATGTTTTTGGTCTGTGGAAAGAAGTCCAAGGAGAACCCACACATGCATGGGGAGAACATGCAAGTTCTACACAGAAAGGCCCTGACTGACACAGGATTTGAACCACTAACTTTCTTACTGTGAGGCATGTACACTGCCTGCTGCGCTAACATGCCGCCCCAGTTAAAACATGATAAATCCAAATTATTTACATCTCTTACTAGGGATGCAATAACACACTTAGCCCATTGTTTGCTACATACTTTGGGTTTTTGTTCTAGGTTTTAGTTAATTTTCAACAGTCTTGGCAGTTGAGGTGCTTTTTTCAACTTTCTTCTTCTTTTCCACTCTGAGGCAAATCTTTGAACAAAAGTCAGATGTTTTGGTACAACTTAACCAACTTTTAGGGTGCTTGGAGAATAAAAGTCTTGAAAAAAAATCAAAAGAGCTCCAGCAACACTTATAATTCAGGAAACATCTTAATCAGGCTGATGTGTTTCGGCTCCTGGCCTTCATCAGGGTTCTGGCCAAATCAGTTTAATTTAAAGGACACTAAAATGGATAATGTCCTCTCCATCCCTTTGAGCCTAGAGTACCACTTACTGTTCATATTTTCAAAAGCAAACTCAGACAGGCCTTTTTAGCCTAGCTCCTAGCTGATTTTTGTTTTGGGGTACTGTTTGCTGATAAGTGCCTGAAAAAGGTTTGTGGTGAACACATACACATGAGATTTTTAATGTTAAATGGGAAACAATAAAATGTGCTTTTGAATATACAAGCATTGTTGTGTGTTTAGAACAATGGTTGCTAAATAACTGCTAACAAGGACTCAAAAATGGCCGGGCCCAAATGGCAACTATCCCTGATCATTTTCTAATTATCAGTTATTCATACACTATTGCCACAGCCATGAGGACCAACTTGATCAAGTCACTTGATTAAGAGGAAGCTCTTAAACAACAGGTCACAATAAGATGTTATTCATTCGAAATATTATCGCTGCTTCGACGTCAAGCCGCCATGTCTGTAGTTCAAAAGTAGCTTAAGGATAGCATCCCCAATTATGGTAAGCTTAACACATTGTGAAAAGTTGGTTTGTTTGTCACGATTATCACAAAGACCTGAACATTTAAGTTCAATATTGGTTTGTTCTCTACAGAGCTTTTTATCAGCAATGGTCTAAAACTTGATTATGATATAAAATATTCAACCTTATTAATAACAAGGACGTGTTTTAGAGTCAGGCATGTGCCACTGCTCTTTGTTGAAGTGATGTGAAGGGAGGGGATGATGTGTGACAGTGATGCTCCTGCCTTAAAACTTGTCTGACATGACCCATGGAAATGTCCATCTTTGAGGTGTTTCTTCCAAAGAATTCAATTAACCAGAGTGTTTGTTTGCCTCAAGGAGCATCACAGATAACGTCAGGCTGACACTTCACCTGCCACAGCTCACCTTTGTGTTTCCCTTTGTGTGCATTTACTCCAAAAGTCAGTAAATGGCCTCTGAACGTGGCTTCATTTCCCCTGAAAAGGATCCTCATTAACATCTGGAGCACAGGCGAGGCATGAGCGTGGCTGCCTTTCATATCCTGCTCCACGTTTTCCATTTTTAATCTGTCTCATTTTTTTTATACCCTAATCTCTCCAATTGCGTTCAGCTCTCGAGTCCATTTAGCCTTTATTCAGAGGTTCAATAGTGCACTGGAGCGCCTCACTCCATATTTAAAACCTCACCGCTGAATAAATCGAGCAGAAATCTTTTAATTCTGCCAGCCACCACCCAGCCTGGACATTTATAACGCCGCTGAAGCTGTGGAATGGTGATGGTGGGTTCCTATAACAGGTTTCCTCCATATGTGGCTGTCTGAGCAGAGAGCCAGAGAGCATGTGGTGGTTAGAGAGGCAGTAAAGAGGGAGCTGAATGTCTCCATGATATGGACCTAAAGGGCTGGAAAAGAGATCCAGTTTTTTTGGGCTCTCAAATCAGACAGTAGATCTTAAAGATGTACATTGACTCAGCTGACACACTTTTGGGTACGCTCATTCAACTTCACATATATACAAATAAATAATTAGCCATTCATATGTCACTCAATCCATAAAAGAGTTGGTTCAGGTTTTTTTTTTTAAATTTGGGTTGCTAGAGGCCACGGCACCAGTGAACATGAGTGTCAACAAAGGAACTTGCAAGCTTCGTCCCTGGGGGAGACGTCCAGGATGCATAGTAGTACATGGTGCCACGAGAGCCTCATAATTAGAAATAGTTTTCTTTTTTCTTTTATCTCAGACATGTATTTTTTCACATACTTTGGCATGTTTCAGTGGAAACTTTCACCTTCCTCAGAAGTGTCACACCTACCACCAAGTGACACTTCTGAGAAAGGCCGAAGTTTCTGCCGAAACATGTAAAGGTACACTACCAGTCAGAAGTTTTATGAACACTCCAAATCTTCCGGTTATTTATTGCAGCTCAAGTCATGAAAGTCCAATGAATAGCTTGAAATGTCACAAAGGTAAGGGCTGTACTGGCTTAGCTTAAAAGACAAGGTTAGCTTACTCAAGACTGAAAATGTATGTACATTTCAGAATTATACAACAAGGCCTCTTTCAGGGAACATGAAATGGGTCAACAATTTAAAGCTGTTCTGCAGCAATGAAGGTTGATCAAGCCTTGAAAAATGGCTCTACTAATTTCTACAGGTGTTCCAACTTTTCTTGATTTCTTACAGCCCCCTCCGTCTGCATTAAAGCATACCCTGTGGTACCATACCCTCGTGAGCATCAGTTAAACAGCACTGTACTGCAGAAAGTCAGATTTTGCTACAAAAATGGCAAGAAAAAAGGCAATTAACAATGGAAGAGAGACAGACCACCATAACACTTAAAAACGTAGGTCTTTCCTAGAGAGAAATTGCAAAGAAAGTCAAGGTGTCAATGGGTACAATTTCTTCACCATCAAAAGGCACTCAGAAACTGGAAAACTCTGACAGGAAGAGGTCTGGCAGACCCAAAGCCACAACTAAATCAGAGGACAAGTTTCTGAGAGTTAACAGTTTGCGTGACAGGCGGCTCACAGGACAACAGCTTCAAGCACAACTTGATAGTGGTCGTAGTAAACAAGTCTGTTTCAACTGTGAAGAGAAGGCTTTGAGCTGCAGGTTTGACAGGACGAGTTGCAGCAAGTAAGCCACTGCTAAGGCGTGAGAATAAGACAAAGAGGCTTGCCTGGGCCATGAAACACTGGCATTGGACTACTGAAGACTGGAAGAAGGTATTATGGACTGATGAATCAAAATTTGAAATCTCTGGTTCATCACGCAGGATTTTGTACGCCGTCGAGTAGGTGAAAGGATGGTCAACAGTGTGTGACATCAGCTGTCAAACATGGAGGAGGAAGTGTGATGGTCTGGGGCTGTTTTCCTGGATCCAGGGTTGGTGACTTGTACAGAGTGAGAGGCACCCTGAACCAAAACAGCCACCACAGCATTCTGCAGCACCATGCAGTACCCTCTGGTATGAGCCTAGTTGGTCAGGGGTTCATCCTACAGCAAGAAAATGACCCAAAACATCAGTTCAAGCTATGCCAGAACTACCTCAGGAAAAAAGAACAAGAGGGTCAGCTTGAAAACATGGAGTGGCAGCACAGTCTCCAGACTTGAACCCCATCGAGCTGGTTTGGGATGAACTGGACAGAAGAGTAAAAGCAAAGCAACCTACAAGTGCCACACATTTATGGGAACTTCTGCAACAGACGTGGGAAGAACTTTCTGCAGAACATTTGATTTCTATTGTAGAAAGACTGCCTCGAGTGTGTTCAGCTGTTATATCCGCCAAAGGTGGCTACTGTGATGAGTCAAGAGTTTAGAATACATTTGGGCCTATAAACTGATTCTATGATTTCTTTTTTACTCCAGTTGCTTATTTTTACTATGCTTTCATTTCAGAGTGCAATGAGACATTAAACTGAATAATTTGTTGTAAAAAATTGGAAAGATTGGGGTGTTCTAAAACTTCTGACTAGTAGTGTATGTGAAAAAATGCATGTCTGAGATAAAAGAAAAAAGAAAACTATCTCTAAGAAAGTGAAGACATAATGAACACCATTCGACCTCATAATTAACTCGCTTATAGGTTAAAACTACTCAAAAAACGACAATACGCTACAGTAAGATTCTTTACAGTGTTTAACTTTTCCTACACGAAGCTCCTGTGTTTAGAACTATTTTGTGATGCAACTAAGGGTTACGTATCCTTCCGCCAGCAACAGCCAGATTCAACCTATATGTGGCTTTCCATGGCACCATGTACTGCTGTACCAGCTACCATCTGCTAGCATGTTCCTTTACTGGCACTCATATTTACTAGTGCCATGGGCCTCTTGCAACCCCAAAAACCTGAACCAACCCTTTAAGACACCATAACCCAGGGTCAGAGGGGGCCACGGGCTTGCTCCTACACTCCAATAAAGATACACAAATGAGGACTCACTCTGTTTTTATCAGCTCATTAACAGTGGCATTTAGGAACACAGTCAACTGAAATTTAGTGGTTGACATAGTAGATAACTGAACTGCTACATCTTCTAAACGTGGAGGTAAATGCTGTACAATGACGTTTATACAGGGCTGACAGTGTGTGTTTCATCCATGACTCATCAGTCTGAGCTGATCTGATGTTTCTGTTGTTAACTTTTGGATATACTTCCACATCAGGAAGTTGAGCACTCTCACGTGCCTCGACTTTCCTCCAAGTAAACACATCCTGCAGAGTCAGGTATTTTCACGACCACATCCATAGCACAAGTAAAAGAGCACATGAGCACAAGATTTAAAAGGGAGTTTATCTCATTTTGTGCTTTTTGTTTCACCACAGCGGTGACAGAGACAGAGAGCCTGAGTGCAAAGTCTGTGCAATCAATCTTAACAGGCAGATAAGCGAGGATCCGGTTATGCTTTCAAAATAAGACGCCCTTAGGTCTCAGTTATTCCGTAAAATTGATGCTGAAGTCCAAGGAGAGCATCAAATTGTAAAGGTCATTCTGCGACTCTGTGATAGGCTGGTTGTTGGAGCCAGACGGGCTGGTCTGAGCGTTTCAGAAACTACTGAGCTACTGAGATTTTCAAGCACAACCATAGAGTTTATAGAGAATGGTCGAAAACATCAGAATATCCGATGAGAAGCAGCTCCTTGGTGTAAATTCCTTGTTGATGCAAGAGGCCGGAGGAGGAAGACAACACCAAGTACCAGTTGAGAACAGAAAACTGGAGCTACAATTAGCACAAGCTCAAAATTGAATAACAGAAGACTGGAAAAATGTTGCCTGGTGTGACGAGTCTCAGTTTCTGCCACCATATTCAGCTAGTATGGTCAGAGCTTAGGGTGAACAACATGAAAGCATGGATCTATCCTGCCTTGTTTCAATGGCTCTTGCTGGTGGTAGTGGTGTAATGATCTGGGAGAGATTTTCTTGGCACACGATAATATGAACCAAAATCTCTGAGGAATATTTCCAGCACCTTGTTGATTTAAGCAGCTCTGAAGTCAAAAGGGAATCAAATGGGGTACAAGTAAGGTGTACCTATTAAAGTGGCCAAAGAGTGTGTATGATTGGTTAATATATATTCTCTCATTTTGAATTTCCTGGCCTGGCTTGCTGCAGATTCTTTATATGTGATCAGTTTTCAGTTTGAGCATCAGGGGACTCGCTTCATACCAGACATGACTAACAATGATGTGGGTGTTTTTCTCCCCGCTGAAACGACAAACAAGACAGACAACACATCTCACTCGGCGTTATAATTTATTAATGATATGTTTACTACAGTTGCAGGCAGACTCATGACAATAGTTTGTATTTGGAGGTGAAAACAAAGCTGTCTCTGTATGCTCATGCTGCAGAGGACAGTTTTTATGCATTATTGAGCTGCTGTGGATCCTCCAGCTGTGTCTAATGTCATGTGTGACTTACAAAGGGTATATTCTGTCCTGACAAAGCCTCCCTGTGCAGCGCGTGGATGCTGCCGCTAGAAAATCTGCATTGCAAAGAAGCCATTAAGGTCCCCATGAATTTCAATGCTGCTTCTGATTCTGCAGACAGATTTGTTCCGTGCAGAGCAGAGTGGAGAAATGGCTGTTTATAAGTAGAGTTCATCTCATCTCAGATTGTAACTGTGTGTCAGACTCCCTGCCAAGAGCCTCTGTTAGGGGCAATTTCCACTGCAGTACAGCGTCTCCTGAACCCTGCTGCCTGTCTGCCCTCTGTGCTCGCTCCGCTCTCTGCACAGTCATTTCTCTGCATTGCTGATGCAGCTGCAAGATGCTGACAAAGGAGATGATGGCTCATCCTGGCAGCCGCGTCACACTGGCATGCCAGACCGGGGCCTCCACTGTCACACGGCTTTACCCTCAGGATGCTCTGTAACATATTCAAGGAGCACTAAAAACATTGCATCATTCAAACATAGATTATTATAATAGGTTAAAGATGTGCGTCATGCAGCCAGTTTTATGAAAGAAGCCACTGAGTTGTAGCTATGACAGTCCATTGACTTTTTCTGCTCAGGCTGTGTTTGATTTGTAAGTTGCAGCCTTGCAGTCTTTCTCCCCTCATAACAAAAAAAACGTTTTTTTAAATAGATGCAGATCATAAGACAGATCATCCCTTTAAATGTAGCCCTGTTTTTTTGTTTTCTGTTGTTTCTTTGTTATCTAAAGACACTTTACAATACAGCAGGCTGAAGCCATACTCTTCATTTTATATATACATATATATGCATATTTAAAAATATGTATAGTTTTGTATATACACATACATACACCTAGAGATGTATCCATCCAGACAGGGACAAAGGGACTGAAATAAGAATTTATGATAGAGACAAACCCATGGATGCCCAGATCATAAATCTGTCCTCATCACCTTTGTCTCTGCTGAATATGGATTCAGTCAATCAATCTTCATTTGTATAGCACCATGTTGTTGAATATAAATGTATTAAAGGTAAGACCCTGAGATGTGGCATCTCATTTTCAAGAGGGACATCATGTCTACATGGTTGTAAAGATAGTAACTATGGATGTATAATCAATCTAATATTAAAATTAATATCTATTATGAATACAATCTGGAGAAGACTGATGTTGATAAGGCAGCAGGTCATCCATGTTTAATTTTGTTGATCTCTCTAAAGTCCATAAAGAGATCAGGTCTTGAAGATTAAAATGATCAGTGATCTGCAAATTCCTTAGTTATTTGTATATCATTGGAACATTACCATTATTTGAAACAGTATGTCTACATTTTCCCTCTAAACAATCGCTGATGCTGTGTCTTTTCAGATGGATGCACAATGCTATATTTATTCATCTGATAATTCAATATTTACAAACTTTTTTCATTCCATGTCAATACTGATATTAAGAAATAACTTTAAGCAGATTTTCTCAGATTGTAACTACATTATGTGAATATTCTTTCATCCATTCATTTCCTATACTCCTAATACCTTTCATGGATGAGAGTTGACAAAATGTTTTTGATACCAGTGCCATTGATAATTTTGCCAATCAATCAGATTCTTGAATGAATCCCTTATTGATTCCTGCTGATTTTGTGTGTGGGCGAAAGCTGGCCTGTTGGTTTTCAGTGGCAGTAATGCCAAACACATGACACTCCTGATTCAGTGCTGTTATGCAGTGCTTCTTCAAGTTGCCTGTGTTTCCACTCACTAAAAGTTGTGCGCTGTCATTTTGTGGAAAATTGAGCCACAGTTCTAATCACTTCTGACCCCTGTCAGTGAAAGAATTGATATGATATCGATTCCTTGAGGGAGTTGTTACCCATTGTCAACTGGAATTGGTTTTCAATTCCCATCCCTAATCTAAGCTCATTTGGAAAGACATGGGGTACCCCCTGGACTGGTCACCAGTCAATCAGAGCGCCAACACAGAGACAATTACTCACTCTTCACATACATGAAAAGTAGGCCCAAGTTTTGGCTTGGATCCTTGCTTCAGACCAAAATCAGTAAAGGCCCAATTATCTTACCTGCACAGCAGCTTGACCAGCCTAATTGAATGTCTGAAATCAACCAGTGTCTTTTAGAGCAGAAAGAGACAAATGAGACAATAGCAGGAAGTAACTGCATTAGTAGAGATTAGCATAGATGCTAACAGCTTCAGTAGCAGTTTTATAAGATTTTGACCACATTTTTTAGTAAACATCAGTACTGCCCAACATCAGTACTGGATGTTGGGCAGTTTTCTGCGTGAAACTAAACCACATTTTGTCCTCTTCTGTCTCTAGTCTGCCATGACTTTTTGACTTTTGATTATTTGCAGTGTTCAACTTTTCCTCGTTTGTTATTGCTTCTGCTGACTGTCTGATGAGAGTATGATGTCCTTGATTCCTTGATTGGAAGACATACAGGACAAAGTGCAAGCATAAAGACAAATTGTATTATTACTTGAGGTAGTTGTTATTGATTCTCTGCTGGAATTAGTTTTTGATTCCCTTCCCTAGTAATAAGAGACTTGTGTAGACACCTGATTCCTGTTGGTGTTGGTAACAGCATTGGGAGAGCCATCATTATTCCCTAAACTCAGCATGTTGAGAATAAAGATGTTTGACATTATTCTGACCTCATATTGGAGGTTCAAACCCACCGAGCAAAGTCCAGATCAACCACTCTGTTAAATAACCATCACCATGATGCCATCTCTGCTGTCAGTCATTCAGGAGTTTCCCTCTCATTGTTGTTCAGGGAGCCCACAGTGTGAATAAATCTGTCTTCAAATGATCTCACAAATCTCTCTGTTGTTCCAGAAGTGTTTACTCTTGACCTGCAAAAAAAAGCACTCTCATTTTTACTTCCTCCGTAATGCTTTAATCACCTGGCAAATCCCTCTCTCCTGTGGTGTGGATCCAGAAAGCCTGTGCGGATGCAGCAGCCTAATGTGCTGTGAGGATAATTGTCCGTTTTAATCCACTCTTCCTCCTCAACAGTGTCTGTCAGTCAGCCTCTCAGTGAGCACGCTCAGCCCGCTGGCAGTCCTGACCTGCCAATCAAAGCTCATCCATCAGGACCCATGGGAAGAGGGATGAAACACTCTGGATTTAATTAGAGTTGCTACATGTCATATCTCTAGCATGAACTCCATGACAATGTTTGAGAAATCCCAGGCAGCTGAATGTATTATCACCAATGAAGTACCACACAGTCTGCAAGGTTGCTCTAAATCCATGTAGAGGCTGCAGCCTGCAGCTGTAAGCTTTGCAAATGCAGCTATTATTGAAATGGCAAAGTGCCCTACTTACCCTTCAGAGACTAGCCCTGAAATGAACCAGGAGTGGGTGGCTGACGGCGACTTTATGCTAAACTGTATGAGGCACGGCGCGTCTGAGCAGCATAGAGGGAGAGAAAGCAGTCGCCCACCACCAGAGACTTGGGTTCATTTCCCAGCAGGGAACCTCCGTTATGACTGTGCGGTGTTCATGGGTGGACCAGAGAAGGAACATGTGTCTGTCTCAAAGATTCAGACTCCTGTGGGGCTGATACTTGAGCTTACGACATGCTGAAGTGACATGAAGTAAGACAGTTCTCCTCTTTTTCTCTATTTTACTTTTGTATGTAGGAATGACAAGATTTTATTGATACCAATGCCATTATTGATTCTGCTTATTGATCCAAGTCTGAATCAATTTCCTTATATACTTGTGTAGAGAAATTGGCCTTCACAGTGTTTAGTATCAACAAAAAAAAATATAAACACAGGCTGATATTTATACAAACTTTTATTTAAACTGCTGATTTAAATCTTTCTCATAGCTTTTATTTGAATAAATTTAACTGAAAAATAAACATTTCTTAATCACTGGATGCATTAACATCAGCTCCTATCACTTTAAATAGGACTAACAAAGCACTGATAACTTGTGTTTTCTTTTATTAAGATCATAAGAGTATGAAGATAAATTATTATTATTTATTTTAAGATTATTTTACGCCTTTATGGATAGGAAAGAGACAGTGGATTGTAGGGGGAGGACCCTCTGCAAACTGGATTTGAACCCAGACCGGCAGAGGCATATTTATGGATATTGCCTGGTTGCTTACCACTCCACCAAACCAGCACCCCTGCAAATACATTGTTATTGTCACCAAGCTGAAACTTTAATGATTCGCTACGCTCTTATTTACAAATGAATCATTCTGAATGAACATTTAGTTTTTTACAACAATTAAAACTGCTTTAAACCAACAGGCTTTTTATTTATCGAGATATTTATGTTTTTTATGGTTATTTATGGTTAATCCATAATTGTGAAATTACTGTCTTGGAGGCTGTGAGACCTGCCATTAACACTTTTCTTTGGATGAGAGTGAAGTCAAAGTCAGAGTTGTCATTGAAAAGTCAGATATGTGGGATTCTAGGGATGGTAATATCAAATAACTTTGACAGTTCTTCCACTACAAACTCCCGCAACTAAGGAGCATTTCCAGGACATGTAGATGAATGTACCTGGTAGGGTATTACATATATAACAGATAAAACTGGGGGATCTTTTCATTTGGGACTTTCTATAGGTTGCATATGCTTTGAATTGTTGTGTAGTGGATGAGCTGGTGAGTTAAGTTTTTAGAGCTCTGAGATACATTGAGCCATATTACCTCCCAGTCTAGTTGCTGCTTAAATAAGAAAGCTCTGTATCCCATTGTTTCTCTATGCGTAAGTTTCCTCTAGCTCTCTATGATGCTGCATTATAGTGAGTCACACTCTGCACGACTGTTTGTTTGTGGCAATTAGGGCTGGATGATATAACCTAAAAATAAAATCTTTTCCACAAAATTCGGTCTACGATTTTAATCAGTATTCCCTCTCAAGAAAAAAAAAAAAAACACCCTCAAAGTGAATGAATCAAGATTTGCCTTTATCATATAAAGATATGTTCCAAAACTAAACAGACTTTCCCTCTTACAGTTAAAATGCATGCTGTAGTTTTGTCATAAAATGTTGATTATGTAGTTTGAACTTATGCAGGCGTGTCTATTTTCACAGTATATTAAAATGGAGCTCTCTGATGAAAATATAAGCTCATTAAAGAGCAAACACAAGCCTTAAACTCATGCTTGTGCAAAAGCTGAAAAGGTCTACCACCATGAAAACTGTACATTTTTAGTATTTATATTTTCAAACATTGCAACAACTTATGGTTGGAGTTAAAGTAAATTGATAAAAAAAAAAATCTCGATTTTTCATGTTTAAATCTGCAGATAATCATTTGAATTAATCAATTTAATCAATATATAGCCCAGCCTTAGTGCTCCTTGTCGAAAAGGTTAAGAACCACTGTCTTAAAGTATCTCATAAATCACTGAACACCTGGGTTGCTTGCTGAAAGTCTGAATTAGATTGCTATAACATTATGGCTAATTATCAGAAACAAAAGCAGCATAGACTCCTCAATGCTGAGGGCATGAATGAGTGAGTTGGTGTCCCCCCCCAAGTCTTTACCTAAGTCCTCATTAAGTCAACATGGGGGTAATAAGGCCTCACAAACCACTAGAAAGAGTTGACAGTGACAAATCTCTTATATCTGGTCCTGGTTTGGAGTGAACTGGAGGGCGTATTGGGATAAATTACAAAAACAAAATCTTCTTCTTGGATTCTGGCAGCAGAGTCCAGTCCATGCAGTGTGGGCCTTCCTGCCCACCGTCCCTCAGCCTCAGCTCAGTACAATAAGAGCCGAGTCTTCTCTGTGAATCCTGCTGGCCCAATCTGCGTCCCACTCCTCCGTCCCAGCAGCGAGTGGCAGCAGCAGAATGACTGAGCCCTCTGTGCCTCGGCCGGTCATGTGACAGCTTTGTGCGTCTGAATGACTTTACCCCGCAGCCTCTGTGCCATTATGTTTTATTGGAGGAGGAGGGGGGGCTGCTGAAGAAAAGAGAGAGTCAGCTCTGCCTCCGGGGCTCCGCAGACTCACTGCAGAGCATGCTGGGAGCCCGTCGCCATGACTGCATCCGGCCTGTGAGAGGAAGGAGGCTGCCGAGCTGAGGCAGACATGTCGAGTGGCCAAATGGCAATTTTCTGCTGGTAAAGACGACTTAAATCACATGTTTCAGTCACACACTGAGGTCAGCGCCAGTATTTTGGGAAAACCCTCACAGTTCTTCGGCTCAGACAACAAAAATAACAGAGCTGTAACCTGTGAAGTCTCTGAGGGAACATTTGAATACTGCTGGAAATTTACTCTCTGTAGTAAAAGCTGTTTTTAGTTGTACCTTGTAACCTGCTGAATCGTGCAAATAACAGCTCAGCCTGAGGAGGAAAAGAAAGAAGGTCAAACCACGACTCATCTTATCCTGTTGTACTCATTACTTCTCATTTCCTCTACAGCTCGTCTTCTTCTTAGTTTTACTTCAGCCTCTTTTATCTGTAGGTCCAGGCCAAAGCAGGTTGATGCTTTGCTTTCAAATAGGTCACACAGTCCACCAGACCTTCCCAGCTTCCTGCTGTTTCTGCTGATTCTTACCTTATCTCCTGCAGCTCTGCATCTCATTGGTCACTTTAGTCGTCCTTAAACCAGCAGAATGTCTGCATGTTAACTTAAAGGGTTTGTTCAGGTTTTTTGAAGTGGGCTTGCTGGAGGCCTATGACAAAAGTAAATACTGTAGTTTCTCATATGTAAAACGCATGTTTTTGCTCTTAAAAACGTCTAATTTTCGGGTGCATATAATACACAAGCAAAAAGAAAATATGTAAAATATTTTGTCTCACCAACATCACGATTACAGCACATCTGATACAAAAAGACGAAATATTCTCTTTCTCTGCGAAACATTACCGCCACACTTTTTTAGTTCTTATTAAACTGACTGCTAAACTCTTCTAATCCAATATTTTGGGTCTTAATTAGTTTACCTTTGTGTAATGATCGTGTAATTCTTAACTGTTACCACTCGTGTGTAAACACACTGGGCGCTGCCATCTTGTGAGCAAGGGGATGAAGCAAAAGGTGTTTCGGCAAAAAATTGTGTATTTGTTGTGAAAATACTGAAATTTCATTAATTAAAACTTTGAATAAAAGTATTTTTTGAGTTGTCTGAGAGAGTAAGGTTTGGGCAAAATTTGGGTGTTTGTTATATTTAAATACAGCGTTTTTCCTGGAACAAAGCATGAAAAATGAGGTGCATGTTATAAATAAGGGCGTATTATATACAAGAAATTACAGTATGAGTGCCAATAAAAGAGCTTGTGAGCTTTGTGCCTGAGAGGAGATATCTGACACTAGCCAGTACATAGCAGTGGATGGTGTTACTGAAGGCCTCGTAATCAACCCAATTATAGGTTAAAACTACTAAAATAAAGCTGTGTTGGCTCAACAATACACTACAGTAAGGTTCTTTACCGTGTTTAACTTTTCTTCCACAAAGCCTCTGTGTTTAGAGCTTTAGTCTGTTGGGACGTAGGCGTTATGTATCCCTCCACCATCAACTGGTCAGGTCATCAGAGGAAACAACAAACTCAGAGGTCCATTTCTGTCATGAGTGGGACTTAGTAACACATCTTCTCCTGGACCTTCATCAGAGCTCTTTACATTCAGTGAGCCTTCAAACTGCTGTCCTGTGTCGTAGTCCTGATCAGTAAAATGAGCAAACACAACGCTCTGTCTAGAGGTGAGTCCTGATGTCCATATTTAAAACAACCCAAATTTAGCAGTTTATATTGGTTTGTGCTTGACCTCTGCCTGACCCCACTGCAGCACTATGACCTGATCTAATAAGAGGAGTTGCGTGTGGAAGGATACGCAGCCCTTTGTTGCCTTACAAAATAGTTCTACACACAGGAGCTTTGTAAGGAAATGCTGTAAAGAGTCTTATTAGTGGGTTAATAATAAGGCTTTAGGTGGCCTCATGTACTGCTAAGGTCGGTTCCCGGATAACTCCACCCAGAGACAAAGCTTGCAAGCTCCTTTATTGGCTCTCATATTTGCAATGGGCCTCTAGCAACCTCACTAACCCTTTAAGAAACAGAGTCAGAGAACCATCCCATCAGCACTGATAAAGTTACTCAAATGAAGCTGATGTTAGATGCTCTGAGGCAGTGCTTCTCAATGTCTCTCAATTCCCTCAAGATTAGTGCACCGCTAACACCACCAACAAAGTTCATGAAAGGGCCAAGTTACGATTTTTCTAAATAATAATACCAATTTGTTATTCGAAATAAGTGTGCAAAAGTATACATCAAAGGTATTTATAAATACTTATATAAAACTCTAAGCTCCATTCTGAGGCTAGGCAATATGGCCTGAAAATCAAACTCTATATCGAAATTCAGTTTCCAGTTTTATTCATATTTTTTCCTTTCTTAAAGAGAAAAACAAACTGCACTGCTATGGCGGCATTTATGAGCAGTATTATTCTCACTGAGGTCACCCAAAAACAATCATGAACCTTTTAGGAACCAGAAAGTGGCACTAAAACTCACGTTTCTAATAGATTCCTTATATTTTAATAACTTTGATGTTCTTGATACCAAAGCCTGAACATGGATGCATGTAGACTTAGTGATATTGTGCTTCGAAGTTTGAGCTCCATGACTAATATTTCAGTTTGACCTTCTTATAAAGTCCCTGCTATAACATCAACTGAGGATTGTTTAAGCATTGTACATTCAAACATAATCACTGATTAAACTGATGATTGCTGCCACCAGTCTGAGCTTTCTGCCTCTTAATGGCTCAAGGCCCACTCTCTAGCACTGACTGTGACATCATGTTCATACAGGGTTGCAAAATTCCAGGAATTTTTAAAGTTGGAAACTTTTCATTATAATTTACAGGAATATATGAGAACAAACGGGAATAAACCTGGAATTTATGAAATTAAAGGTTGGCCCTTAACAGGATTTTAGATATAGTTGGGAAAATATATTTTAGAATAATCTTACCTAAAGCAACCAGATTTCATGCACTCTCTCTGCTTTTCCTACATCACACAAACTTAAATAAATGTTCATTTATTGTATTATTTTGCATGGATGTCAGCCTATGACAAAACAAAATGTGTATATTTATGTTTTTTGAAATAATACAGTTGGTTTAAATAACCCCAGATTTCCAGGTAATTTCCATGGAAAGTTTCCAATGTGGGAAATTTCCAAAATTCCTCAGCTTGACTTTCCATGGAAGGTTTCTGGAAAGTTTCCACCAATTGGAATCTTTTGTTCAGACTTTCTTTACCCTTAGACAGAGTCTTCTCAAATGCCTCACAGGGAAGTTTTGAATCAAAACTAAGTCACTTTTTGAAACAGTACTCCAAACTTACTTCCCCATATTTTTCCGGTCTTCTAGAAAATTATTCATAAATGATCAGACATATTTGTCTTTGTATGCTCTTAATGACACATTGATTAGGTGTGAAGAACTGTGGAAATTATTTATGAATTTGTCTTTTAAACTCAACATCACTATTTGCTGTGTGGAAATGGTAAATGGACTTGAGCTTATATAGCGCTTTTCTAGACCCTTTGACAGCTCAAAGCAGCTTCACACCACAGGTCACATCTACTCTTTCACTCTCACATTCACTCTCTGATGGTTGGATTTTCTGTGTCAGATGTCTCATCAGCATTACCCACCTATTCTTCTCACCCTTGCAACCCCATTTACACGCCGCTGACGCAGCAGTGAGAGTAATTTGGGGTCAAGTGGCTTGCTCAGCGACACATTACCATGTGATTGCTGGAGCTGGGCTCGATCCTGCAACCTGCCGTTACTGACAAAGTGCACTACCATCAGCATATTGTGTCTAGAACAATGCAGGAGACTCGTGGCAGCCATCATTATCTGCTTATGTCCTTAGGTGTGAGTGTGTGTGTGTGTGAATGGTATTGCTGTCTCTATATGTCAGCCCTGCCGGTGGCTGGTGACCACCACACCAGGACGTAGCTGCCTCTTGCCCATTGTCAGCTGGGATAGTTTCCAGCCCCATGTGGCCCTAAAAGAGACTGGGGTATAGATAATGGATTGATTGATGGATTGATGGAGTTTTATCGAATGCTTTATCAAAAGAACAAGCTGCACGCTAAGTTAAAGAGGTCTTTGAGGTTGTTTCCCATCATGCAATGTTTCTCTGATCTTGTAAAGAAGAAATCATACTTTTATTTCATGCAGATAACACTCAATTTCTTAAGACATAACTTAACCAGTAACAGGAAGTCATTGTGTAAAAGGCCTCTGCATCAAAACCCCCAAGCACTGATAGATGCAACAGATTTACGTGTGGCTTCTTCTTCTTCTGCAGAACAAACCGCTGCATCAGACCTCCGAGAAAGCCTGCGTGCACTTTCAGCTTCTTCTCTGCTCGGCTCTTGCAATCATTGCAGACACAGAGACAGATTAAATTAGATTAGCAGGGCTGAGCTTTAAAGTCAAATCAGCAGCTAATGGCTTCCAACATATTTGGCAGCAGTGACAGTGTGTCTTTTGTAAATAAAGGGCAGTTAGGAGGCGCGCTGTGCAGTTAACCCCGGACCCCGCTGCCACACAAAGACTGCAGTGTGTAGCTCTGCTGTCAGTCAGGACGCTGGCAGACGCTGTAAAGTTTATCCACCGTGTCTGCTGGAGATTTATCTTTAGGAGAAATGATGCTCTGGTTTTGCTGTGCTCTGCCCTTTATGGTTTGGTTCTCTTCTGTCCTTCTCTCCTCTTTTTCCACAGCACAGTAGAGTTTGTCACTGAAGAGTCTTCAAGTGAAAACAGACAAAGAGCTTATTTTTGCCAGAGCAGGATGTCTTTTCAATAAGGGACGGACTTTATCATTTCAGTCTTAGATTGAATTTGGTAATTGAAAGAAAGAAATGTTTGATAAATTTAACAGAGACCCTCATTTAATCAGACATTTCACCTTACACAGCAAATTTGAAAGAGTTAAAACTTCAGTGTTGGCAAAATTTCAGCAAATGCAGAGTTATAGACAACAACAAAAATGGAGAGTTTTCATTACGTTTGCGCCTTCTGTTTGCACGAATACAGTGCCCTGAGTGCCTGAATCTACAAAATTTTGAGACCAGGGTCCAGAGTGGAAAGTTTTGAAAACATTTTGATATCCTTCTCCATGTAAACAGAAATCAGAGTTGTTAGGGAAACGATGAAGCACGGCGCATGTACAGTAATCTTTCAGATAAAGATTGCATGCGCACCTAGGAACAATAACAACAATACCAGCAGCCATGGCTGTTTACCGAGCAACGTGTGCGCTGCTAACTGTGCTCAGTTTGTTATCCAGACAAAAATATCCAGACAGATTTGTTGTCCGGACAAGAAACTCCACTTGCCATTGTTGTTTGGGAAAAGTTTGTCTTCACCAGAAAGTGTATGTGTATTGTAACGCCACTGTTTCTCTACAAACCTACATTGCCAACGACTGGCCTGGCATGCAGGCTACAGCGTTTTTAGTCAATCCTCCGGATTCGTGTGAACGTGGAGGAAAAACCTTTCTGTTTCTGGTCACAACGTTGTTGTGTAAATGGGGCCTCAGTTTTACTCTGGATGGAGTCAAATCCTTAAAATTTACTCTTAGTGAAAAAGTGTTGGTTTCTGAAACAGGTGTGAAACTTTTCTTCTTTTTCCCTGTAAATCAAATCCACAGGTGTCACTGTTGGACCTTTAACTCGCACTTTTCACTCTGAACTCTGAACCTTTAAGTCACACTTTAAGAGTCAATGATTCTGTCCATCCCCTATCATGGACCAACAGATGCCACAAGCCCACTTCATAAAAACTGCAGTGCAAATATCATCTTTAAATATATGTGCTCTATCCATACTTGGTGTCGTTAAGTTAATTTCCCTCATTAATATACAGCAAATAAATACAGCAATGTTTACACTTTTTGGTTGAATCATAGAGTTAACACTCATTGAAGGGTGGGTTTTGTCATTTTTACTTGGTAGTTGAAAAAAGGACACATTGCACTTTCAGATCCTGCACTTTGGACAAATTTAACCCTCATTTAACTGGACGATTTCACCTTAGCAAATTTAGAAGAGTTAAAAATTTTTATGTTGGCAAAATTTCAGGAAGTGCAGAGTTGGTCTTACTCTAGATGGAATCAAATCCTAAAAATTTACTCTCAGTTGAAAAAGTGTTGGTGTCAGAAACAGGTATAAAAGTTTTTTCAGTAAGTCAGATCCACAGGTGTCACTGTTGGATGTATAACTCTGAACTTTTTAGAGTTTTCAGTTGTTTGTTTTTCATTTATTGAAGAAATTTGGTTCAGATCTGATAAAACTGCTTCTGAAGCAGTTAGCGTCTATGCTAATCTACGAGCCGTCACTTCCTGTGTTTTTACGTGGAAAGACATCTGAGCAGATCTTCTTCCGCATCTGTTTATATTTCTGCCTCTGAATGATTCTGTTTTGCCAGCTTAAATATCTTCACAGTCTTTTGTTCCCTCCTGTAGAGCAGCCAAAGTCCTTTTTGAACATTTATTCTGTTCATGAAAAGAAAAGTTTGTTTTACCAGTTGGCATTGAGATTGGTTGTTTTTCGAGTGCTTAATGGCGTCCATCTGAAACCATCTCATCATTCACACCTGTGAGATAAATAAATGCACCTCTAAAGTCCACCTGCCTGCAGGAGAGGAAGAGCAAACCACAGAGCTATCAAACGGGCTTTTGATTCAGTCTGGCAGCTCGTGTGCTCTCTGCTCACACACCTGTTGTTTACTATCAGAACATTACAGTCATAATGGCCGCCTCTTTCTCTGTGAGAGTTTTCTTTGTCTCTGTAAGTGGATTCATGTCAATTACTCCACAAACCTCCACCCCTGCATGCTCTATCCCTTCAATAATAGGTCACAAAAGCTACTCGTGCTAACCCGGTTTCAGGCTCCCTTGGCATTGTCCCAAAGCATTGTGGGAAAAAAATGATCAAGACCCATTTCTTTGCAGATAATTGTGAATGACAGCGGCTGGCACATGCAGCTGATATTCATGCTTTATTAAACATAAGATGAATAATGGAGCCTCTCTGTGTCCCTGTAGGGCCTCTGTTTTGGCAGTGAACAAAGCAATGTGGAGGAAATAAAAATCCTGCAACGCTGAAAACAAGAGGTAGGACCCTCACACTCAACATGGACCCACACACTCTTACAGTTAATTGTTATTTGGCACAAATCAGGCATGTTGGCTTTTGTTGATGAATAAGCTAACACGGGTTCTCACTGCTGGTTTATGGACCGTGATAAAGACCCACTTGAGGAAAATTCCTTGTTTTCATGTCTTGATATTTGGGTTGCAAAGAGGCAGGAAAATTTCAGGTAAATTTCCATAAATGGAATTTTGAAAATACCCAAAATTGGAAAATTTTGATTGGAATTATAGGGATTAACTGGAAACTGGGGGTGATTAAAACAAACTGCATCATATCCAAACATAAATATCAATATTTTTTGTCATAGGCAGACATCCCTGCAAAATAATACAATTAAAAAAACATTACATTTCAACAGATTTATAAGTAGAATCTTATCAGGTTTTAACTACAGATGCAGCCTCTTAAAACATCCCTACTTTCCATGACAGGGTCTTGGCTGGTCCCTGACAGGTCCGTGATAGGGCCTGTGCTCCCTGACAGTCATAGTTTGTAAACTCTTGGGTGAGTTTGTGGTGTCAAGTTTGCTCCCAGCTGATTTTGCAGCTGGTTTACTAAGAAAGTAAAAGATTGAGGCCATGTCATCCTGTTAGGGAAGCACCATCTCATGGAGACACCCTGCTGATGCATGAATGGACGTGTTTTCAGTGGATTCTTGACACAACCTCAGAGAGTTGAGGGGGCTTCCAGTGGCAGGAAGTCAGCTGGTAACTGGCTGGAAGTTGGCAGGCAGCAAGCAGGGAGGGGATAATTGAAGGGGCTGGATCTGTATTTCAGTAAACAATCAATTTCACCTTCACTTTGCATATTTCACGGGCTCATATGTGTGGCTTTAATCGAGGGTATGGACATGACGTCACAGTCCGGAGTTGCACCAAGCACAAACTAACAGTAATCAGAGTAAACAAACACTTTAATTCAACTGAAAAGTTTTAAGTCTTTTGTTATTATATTTTGATAGTTATAATCCGTAAAGACCCTCAGGTGATGTTATTAAAATATTTGGAGCAGTGATGTCAGGTTTATGAAGAAGTTGAGGCTGTGATGTGTGTAGTTTTTTTTTTCAATTTTTTCATAAGATTAAACCTCAGTATCTTAAATGATGAGGTACAGTGGAAAAAGATTATGTCTTTATGCATGTGGCTGACATAAAACCCCAAAAAGTCAAATTACTACAGCTGATTTGACAAGAATTTTAAAAAAGTTAAGGTTAACACAAATTATATAATTACATAAATACGACTTCCATTTGTCCAGTTACTGATGCTTTTTTCATGAAACCAAAGTATTCGACCCATTAGTGTGTCACTTTAAAAATAAATAGGAGGAAACAGCAGTTAAACAGATACTAAAATCTTGCATCCAAAGAAAGTCTGGGTGCATCAATCTCATTTTGGTTAAACACAAAATCACACAGATACAGGCTCATAAATGTCTCTACAGAGCTTCATCTCATGACTCAGGCCTATAAATGCTGCATTTAATTCAAAGCTGTGTGGCTCCAAATGTTTATTTTCATCATCTTTAAATGTAAATCAGACTAGAACCTACACGGTTTGTAGTGAACATAATCAAAAATAATCAAGCCTACTGAAAATGACTAAACACAGCACTTTTCAGGTTTAACTAAAGTTTTTCCTCTTCTTTCCACCAATATTAATTAGTCAGGTTTTTCTCTGCTACTCCGTGAGTGGAAATGCCAGTCACAAATTGTGACGTCAATGCATAACCTCTTTAGTCTTCTGCTCTGGGCTCAAAAATGTGTCCTAAGGGCCAACCATCAACTTTGTATATTTAGGTTTATTCCTGTTAATTTCAATAAATTCCTGTTGATGAAAAATTAAAAATTTGAATATTCATGGAATTTTGCAACCCTACTTGAAATTAGCTTTGTGTAAGCCATTGGAAACAGGATTGGACATCATCTGGAGCCCTTCTGCATGCACAGTGCACATCCAGAGCATTTTCCCATTTCTCTCTTGTCTTGTCCCTACATTATTTGGAGCTCTCTTTGCCACCCAGAAGTTTGTTTAAAAATGAGCCATGGTCAAGCAAGAAAAATGATGTTTTCCATATTTAAGGGCAAAGAAAATGACTGCACCTTAAACAAACTTAGGCCTGGTTAGAGACTGAAGTCTGTGGTCTGTGTTCCTGCTATTTGAAGAACACATCAGAGAGACTGACACACATCCAGGAGATCAAACAAACACTTGGCTGAGCTTGTTTCACTCACACAGGATGCACAGTGGAGTCGTTTTTTATTCACAGTTTTATTTCAAGAGCATTTTTGACATTTCAAGTTAAGTTTATTAAAGGCAGAGGCCTGAGGAAAGTCTTACCTTTTCTTAACTGCTCCTCAGTTGTTTCTTGATGTATGTACTCTCCAGGGCATTTAATACAAGCAGAACCAAGAAAAGCACACACAAGAAAATATTCCCATGCAACATTGAGCAATATTTATAATATTTATATACAGTATGTCCCAACAAATTTCACCAAAAAATGAGCTCACAGACAGTAATACAGGCTGTCCAGAACGCCAGAACGTTATACACATGCAAATTACAGCCAAAGAAGTTTAGCTGAGAATATGAGAAAATAAATGTAATAAAATATCATTATTGATGTAAACAGATGTTTCAGAATATCTTTATTTCATGTGGCAAACAGGTTGATCATGAGTATAACTCTGTCTGATCCTGATGTTTTATTAGGAGGTTAGTAAATGAGGTCATCAGAGGTGTCAGGCACATTTTTTGATCATTTCTGATGTTGTGGGAATGCCTTAGTGAAATATCATTTTAATCTGAGTGTTGACATAATCCATACAGGACACTGTGTTTGGTAAAGAGGAGTTAAATGATCCAAATGGAGTTCGGACCAAAACAATGAAACCCACCGCGTTAGTAACAAAATGATGGCTTGCGCTGCGTTAAGGGAATAAAAGCTGAACTTCTGATTGGTTTGATTCATATTCTGTAAAAAAAAAAAAAAACACTTATGTACAATCAAGATGCAATATTTATCCTCTTCAGCTCTTCACCTGGCTCTGTGCCGCAGATTTAACATGTTTCCTGTCCTCTTTTTGTTCATATCAAAACTTCCAATAATTTTTGATGGTTGACTTGAGTATTTAAAAAAACTGAAAGATCTGATATTTAAGTAATTGAAAACACCAGAGCACCGTTTCTCCTGCATGTTTCTGGGGATTATTTTATTTGTGTCAGAAGGAAAGCAGAACAAGCCTTCACACACACATTAAACCACGCACAGATACACACCAGCTGGCCACCACTAGTTGAGATTATTGCCAGAGGCTGGCCTGCTGTCTCACACACACACACACACACACACACACACACACACACACACACACACACCTGTACACTCTATCCTGTGTAACTTGCGTGCAGCTCCATCATAACAGGATCACACAGACAATAACCTCAGCGTGCGTGTACCTGTAATCTGTGGAGTGAAATACTTGTGTGGTTGTTTCAGGTCGATCACAGGGCAGCAGATGTAGCAAGCTAAGAGCTAAAGTGATGTTTTCCCTTCCGTCCTCGTTCAGAGCATGACCTGATCCAGCTGCCATCTTTAATCCACGCACACACACACTCTGCAGGGGTTAATGATGGTCATGTATCTGCTCTGATCTGTATGTTCTTTCTTATTCCATGCAGCTTATTGCATGAGATAAAACTACAGCAGATGAAAGATGTTTGAGTTTCTTCCTAATCCAAGTGTTAGCATGCCGCGTCCCTGCTAGTTTTGAGTGGAACACGGTGGGTCTGATGTAAGATCTTTAGCTGGCAGTGTTTGTGCTTTTCCTCCTTTGGATCTGTCAGAAGATTTCACAGTGTACCTTAAAGAACAGAGAGTCAAAACTTTGTCTTTCATCAACATGAGAAGATTTTTGCATCACAAGAGCCTCTTCATTGATTTCCTAAATGAAGGGAGACAGATACGCAATGATTCAAACTTTGAAGCTTAAAAATTCAGAAAACTTCTGTCTCTCTTCTGACCCTGTAAGAAGGACATTTTTTGAAAAGGTATGTGGGAGGGCGACTTTAGGTCCTTAGGGTCAAGAATATGGGTGTTTGATTATGACTTCAATCAGAATCAGGTCTAGGTTGACAGATGTCAAGAACTGGGATTTTTCTGGCAGATATTGCAATTTCAATTCAATTCTTGATTTTCTTAAAGGTTCAGTGCAATATTGACTATGTTTACAGTATATACAACAGTAAGGAAATCAGTGATCAAAAGCACATAACACATGATTCATCATCTAATATTGATGATAAATAATCTGTTTTCATTATTTAAGGGATACTCCAACTTCTGCTCCTAAACAGAGGCTTCATATTGTTGGCCTGCTGCAAATTTGTAAATTGTATGTTTAAAATAGTTAACACAACAGATCCTGGGTCAGTCAGGAGGGCTGCAAAGAATTGCAGCTTTGGAGATCACATAATTGCGCTGTCTGAGATTTCAATTTTGATCCGAAAATTATTAGTCTTTCGGACCTAATTTGAACCTTGGGTGTATGAGTTAGATGAGATTGGAATAGTATGAACACCTCTCTCCTTACATTTGCTCTCACGAGCAGCCGTTAGCATGTGCTACATCATTACATCCAGTATAGCCACACAACACCGGCTTTCATGATGCAACATCTATCGAACTAATCAAACAATCAGCACAACTTGGCCCCATTGCAGGAGAAAATGAGAAACACTAGACATCATACCATTGTAACCCTTAAACAACTTCCATGACAAGCCGAGGCAGTACACCTGTAGCCGCTGTTAGCCTCAAAGAGCAACAAATGACATCCTCCCATAATCAACAATCCAAGCACATTAAGATATGTCAAGGATTATATGTATGCAGCTCACTTCTCCTCTAGAAGTCCAGCCAACCCCTAGACCTGCTTCAGACTGATGCATCACACAGTTGTCTCCACCATTCAAACACCACACCATTGGAAACTCTCCTATTCCTCCGGCCCCTGAGTTCCCCTTTGTCTTCATTTATATTGGTTGTTTAGTTGCCAATGATGGTATAGCAACTCTGCCGACAAGTACCTCGGATATTGTTTACATTTCTTAGATTGTGTAAGTGCAGGCACATATCCCTCAGAAGAGCAGCCAATTGGATTGCCCTCTCTGATTGGCTGAAAAGTGGTGTGCCTCCCTGATCTGAGCCTTTATTGGCTGAAAAGCATGCGTCCCCTGATAGACCTTTTTAAAGGCTGAAAACCGAGCCCAAAGGAAGCCCTAAATTGCTTATAATAAGCAGACCTGGCAACTATGAGTTCAACATGGACATGTTGGCCAGAGCATAACACACACCCTGAGACTGGTAGCCAAAACAAACCCATTTCACAAAAGTCAAGAGAACATTTGGGTTTCCTTGTTAAGCCTTAAGGAGTGTGCAGACATTGTTCACATTCTTCAGTGATTTTTAGTACTTCACATAGTACAAGTCTTGTATTTAAGGCTTGATGCTGACAATTAAGATATAAATCAGGATTCTGGATGTTGAGGGCCCTGAAATGATCCTGTTTTCCTTTTAAACATTTGGGCTTGCACAGAAACTATTTGACCACATAGACACCCATTAGCACAGACCTCTTCATCAGTTCTACTCTTTAGGTGAGCGGTGCTAATGGTGCTCTCAGCTAGTGGCATAAACCTGAGAGATTTGAGGCTGTGGCAGCTTAATTTACTGAGATAGTAGTACGTTAATTATGAAAAGTCTGCGGCATCAGGACTTTTCCCTCCCCCTCAGAAGCTGCCTGAAATGGGAAAGTCAAAACAGAGTTACGGCCGTCCCACGCTGTGGGTAATGCCAACAAATGGCAAGAAATTGCAAATATTCTAGGGTAACCATATTCTGAAAACCCAAAAAGAGGACCCTCAGCAGCATGTGTTGCAGCATACATGCTCAATATCTTGACAGTTAGGTGTATTGGAATAATGTCAGTGGTCCAGTGCAGCGCTTTGTTATGAATATTAACCCTTTACTACTATGAATATAAATGCTGCCTGGTCTTTTTTGCCTTTTTTTGCCAATAAATGTGCTAGAAAATGCCCTTTGAGTAAATCCTGTTGCACCTTTTTCAGGTAAAAATAAAACATTCTAGCAAGTATTATTAATTACGTTATCTAGTTGTAAATGCTTAAAACAGTGTGTAATTGCAATAAAGACAAAAAGATTTTAATTTTCAACAGGTTCCTCTTTATAAACAATTCTTAATGAACATGTAAAACACTTTCAAGAAGACAAAACAGAAACTCAACCTATTTTATATTATTTATTGTTATCATTATTTATATTATTATATTATTTAACTATTTATGAAATCCATAAAACACAAAATATGATGAAAAGATGATGACAAAAAGCATAAACTAGGCAAAAAATATGGCAACAGCAAGAAAACACTCCAGAATGATACTAATGTAATTATTTACAATATGTTCACATTTTTTAGAATACAGATAAGACACCAATAAATGACTCACGTTTGTCTCTGTGTCCTCTCTCTGCTCTCACAGTCAATCCAGTCTTTACCGTAATGTATCATATATCACTGGAAAGCTCCACTTCTCAGCTTTCAGAATCT
The DNA here is from genome assembly GCA_037902135.1 of Cetoscarus ocellatus. NCBI lineage: Eukaryota > Metazoa > Chordata > Actinopteri > Labriformes > Labridae > Cetoscarus > Cetoscarus ocellatus. The sequence continues at coordinate 279,553 of JBAMNC010000511.1, read as the reverse complement.
GTTAGCATGATTTGGATAGCATGGTACTTGAGGAGTTACAGTAGTTTGAATCATGTACTTCTTTTACTATCGCTGGCGACAGCTTCTTCTGTAGAACAAGCTGAGAAAAACCCGGACTTTTTAGGGAATTTTTAAAATTCCCCCCGGGCGTAATTTTATGACCGAAAAGGAGGACACGTCAGGGCAAAATAGGACATATGGTCACACTAAAATGTTTCAACTCAAGTGATGTGTATTCATGTCAAAATTGTGTAAATTTAAAACTCTACAAGTGCCACAGAAGTCAAATCAGACTCCACATAAAGTGCCTATGATCCAGTGCTCATAGTTAAACTAAATGGATCCTTCTGATTCTGTAAAGTAGAGAGGAACTTTATGGTAACTCAGGAGCTGAAACTGAACCACAGCAGCTTCAGGACACTCACCGTGGTCATGCTGCAGCTCCAGCACTTTCTTCATTATGAGCTACAAAACACCAAACAAGTGAGCTTCACTTGTTTGTTTTTTTTTCTAGTCAAGACCAGGACGCTCATGGTCTAGAGTCAAAATCTTTCAGCCTGAGCTCCTCTTCTTGACAGTGAGTAGAGCTTCGTATGTAATAAATGCTAATAAAGCATTTTAACACTTTGCATTTATTGGCCTCTTGAACTTGTCCCACTTACAACGGAGACACTTTGTTAAAAACTCTTCAACTCTCAGGACACTATGGTTCGTCATGTGTTTGTGTTAACAAGCTGAACAAGGGAATCTTCCAGGAAACCAGAGTCAGCTGAGCATCCCACATTCATATGGAGCGTGTTCATTATGCAGGCTCAGTCAGCGCTGCTCTAATAGCTCCTTTATTATGTGTGCTCCACTTTCCTATTCTGCGTGTCTCGCTGCTCAGAGAAGGAGCCAGCAGAGCGGCTTGATGTGGAGCCCGATCACACTTTAGCGTGTGACTCAGCCTTTTTTTTTTCCTCCTCTAAAAAGCCTCTTAATGTTGAGGTGGTGGTGACATGGAAGACACACCACAGAAGAAGAAGCTTTGCAGAGATAGCACATCAAGAACCGCCACAGTGCAAGAACAGCGAGCAGATGTGCCTGTTAGTGTGTCAGTGTGTGAGAGTGTGTGTTGGCTTCGATGCTCACACTGGGTGGGTGGTATTGTAGGCTGGTGAGAAACAGAAAATGAGTCACTGATTCCGATCATGTTTTCATGTTTCCACTTCTCTCTGAGAGTCGCTGCATCGTGCAGGAAGAGGAGCTGAACGACAGAGTGGTAATTACCCCACATAATGTCAGTTACTAAGATTCTTCACAACAATCATCCCCGCCATGAGACAAAGTCTTAGACCAGCCTTTATAATGAGGGTGTCAGTGGCTCCACTTGGAGATCTCGATTGGGTTTGAACTCAGCTCGTGAAGTCACGTCTTGATGTGTCCTTGGGCAAGACACTTAACCCAAGTTCCTCTGCTGTAAAAGTAGCATGTATTGTTATTTCCAGACTACAAGCCGCTACTTTTTTTCCACGCTTTGAACCCTGCAGCTTAAACAATGATGCAGCTAATTTAAAGTTTATTAAATTTCATTTAGCCTCGTCACATCAGATTGAATTTAGAGCTAAAAAATCTTTCTGTGTAACATGTATGTGTGTAAATATCTGGCGTTACAACATGGACAGTGCCAGAGCATATTAGCGGAGTGGAGTGATGAAATGTCCCATTTGCACACAGAGCTGTTCTTGCGCCCGCTCGTCCACTCAGAGGGGATGCGCGCCGCTTCGCTAATTATCTCTCCACCTTCCACTCAGATTTCAACCCTTCAGACACATGGTGTGAGCAGTACCGGAGTGAAATTGGAGCAGGAAGGAGCAAAAGATAAGCTGACGCTCCAGCTTTTTAGAAAAAAGTGCTCAGCGCTCTGGCCAAGTCCTTCCACTCACGCTCCCGATCAGCTCCTCTCACTGGACACCTGTGGCTTATAGACAAGTGTGGCCTAGATGTACACATTTTTTTTTTTTAAGATTTAGTGAGTGTGGCTAGTATTCAGGTGCGCTCAGTAGCCCGAAATTTAAGGTAAATGGGTATAAGAGAAGTTGAATGTGTTGAATGTGTTAACTAACATGGACAGCTTCCACCATCATTAAGTGACTGCAAGTATAAATGGTAAATGGACTTGAGCTTAAATAGTGCTGTTCTAGTCTTTGACTACTGAAAGGGCCTGATCTACTAAAGGTTTGTGTGTATAAAAACACGTGCAAACTTGATGGCGTGAACAAAGCTGATCTAAAAACAGGGTGCACTGAGGATTGCGTCTGTCAAATTAGCAAAATTGCACATGCAGTTCATTTATCGCGTTATCCTTCATGAATATGTAGAATACATGCAGATTATCAGAACACACAAAATACTGGGAGGAGGAGATGAATATAGTATAATTATTTAGCACCCACAATGTGATTTATCAAACCCGTAACTGATTGTGGTTGGTGTTTTTGTGTCTAAATTTAGCACGTTTGAAAGGCAGGTGCAAAACAGGCACAGCGTTACGAACAGAGGGTTGCGGTCATTGTGGCGAGACACAGGGGTCTCATTAACTAAATATTTTCCATCATTGACTGAATTTTTTGATGAATAACAGAAAGATTTGGAGGCTGTCTGTCATTATGATGGACTGGAATTAGAGGGACAATGCAGTGTGGCTTCATACTCATGCAGACATGCGTAAAGTAGACCCTATTTGCCTTGTGAACTTAGGGCCAGATCTACTAAGATCCAAAATAACGAGTGCTAAATTGCACGTGCTATTAGTGGGTGTGTTGCGAGTGATCTACTATGACTGCATGCGCAATTCATAGCAGGTGCAAAAGTGATATGGTAGGAGAGTTAGCGAGAGCAGAGTGGCCGTAAATGAAAAAACAAAGTTTGAAGCCATGGAGTTAGAGGCAAATGAACACACTTGCAGTAAACTATTTTGTTGTCTGTCATTTTGGTTGATATGGTTGTCACTTTTCCCTCATACCAAATTTTTATCCGTCAGTTTTAATTTTTCACCGACTGGTGACCATTTCAGGGTGTACCCCGCCTCTCGCCCAATGACAGCTGGGAGAGGCTCCAGCCTCCAAATCTTTCCGTCATTCATTAAAAAATTCAGTCATTGATGGAAAATATTCAGTTAATGCAACCCCTGTTTCTTGCCACAATGAGCGCAGCCCTCTGTACGTAACGCTGTGCCTGTTTTGCTCCTGCCTTTCAAACGTGCCAAATTTAGACACAAAAACACAGCACACAACCGGTTGTGGTGTGATATATCACATTGCGGGTGTTTACTGATTATATTTGCATCTCCTCCTCCAAGTATTTTGCACGTTCTGGTCATCTGCATGTATTCTGCATATTCATGAAGGCAATCATTCTAAATGGATTGCGCATGCTATTTTGCTCATTTGACAGACACAATCCCTGGTGCACCCTGTTAGTAGATCAGCTTTGCTATCAAGTTTGCATGCGTTTTAATACATGCAAACCTTTAGTAGATCAGGCCCTTAGCACATCGTGGAGGAGGTAATTTAACCTAAGTAAAAAAGATCCCCTTCATAGCCAGAATCACCCCATTTGTTACTCAGAGCTGATAAATAGATTGTGCTGATTTTCAGTTAAAGGACGTTCAACGCTCAGTGTGTGTGTGCGTAATTGTAAGACTGCTCTTCACATGAGAGTTTTATTGTGATGAAGCTGTGTAACTAAGTAATTTGACATTGCCCTGCAAAATTTGAACATATCAATTTTTATTTTATTCTTGGAATGTATTGATGATCCCTGTATCACATGGACCACGTATTGCATTATTTGCTACCTTGTGATTCCCATCCTAATGTGAAGTCAGCCTCACAGCGTCTTAAAGAGACCTTAGTGAGACACTTTACAGTCTGTCAGCGGCAGCTTCAGAGCGAACAGAGTCCCCCATCGGCCCTCCTTTGGCCACTTCATGTCTGTTAAACATCCTGTTATATAGAAGAGCACTTTGTCTCCATCTATCACATCCACTCACGTCTCCTCCTCACCATCACCGCTCTGAAGAGACGGTAAAGAAGTTCAGACATCTGTGTTAGGACCCGCTGAGAGACGTCAACTCTGGGAAACATCAAAGTATGGTTGTGGAGCAATGCATCCTGGGATCTTCAGTCAACACCACACAGTCTGTCCCTGCAGCGAAGGCAGTGGATCTCCAAGCTGCAGAGTCTGAATCCATCCATCCACTATTTTTCATTTTGTCATCTTGTCAAGTCTCATTTAATAACTTTTTTTATAAAACATGGAGATTGGTTAAAAAAACAGCTACAGAATATTTTATGGTGTTGTTTTCTTGCTTATGAAGTAAGATTTGGAGTGTTATTAAATGCATTACATCTCTAGATATTATTATTAGCCGCTGGTAACTGTAGTAGTTTGGAAGCCAATGCATAGCTGCCATGTTGAAAACACCATCTCGAGCTAACCTTGGATCAACCTGTTTACAGACAAGGAGGCTAAGTGACAACCACATTGACATTAAAAATGTATCAATAAGTTACTGAAAAAATCTGTGTTTATCAAAACTTTTAAACGCCAACAATAAGCAATGCAAGATGCTGCAAAAATAATAACTTGCTTTAACATGTGTTAGATTGATTCTTATAAAGCATTCAGGAGGTTTATTAGTTCTTATTGCTATAAGCACAATGTAACACTGTAAGTATGTTTATATCTCATTATGCACAAACTATTACAATGACTTACAATTACTAGCATTATAAGCTGACACAAGTGCTTATAAAGCATAATAAGTACTTATAATGTGCTGATAATGCATTATTAAGAGGGCATCACAGAAAGTGTCACTGTACTTCATATGGTTTTCTGGTTACTGTTGCTTTAAGAGAGCACATTTCTTGGTGTAGGCAGGCTGCGAGGTAGTTAACGGAGTGCAATGTGACAGCAAGACTAGCTGGGGAGCCATGCGTTTTCTTGCAGAGGTTCTGCCAGTGTGTCTGTAATATGTGGGAACTTCCCTAAGAACGTATCCCTGCAATAACTTTGGAATAAAGTTTGTGTGTCACTACTCAGACCGCCTTGGACTGGATGACTAACTTGGAGACACAGGGACGACAGGCGTAAAGCCACAAGACTACCAGCTAGCCAAAAGTTTTGACAGAAACAATTGGAATAAACATGTGAAATAGTGTAATTTCTCATTTGAAAGAGAAAATAATAACCTGCAGAAATGGACAGTGAAAAGCAGTAAAAAAGAACCATGTATCCAATGCACAGGCTTTGCCCATGTTTATGTTTTAAAAGGTTATATCCTGCACTTTTCCACCCACAAAAAGGCACATTTATAGTTGTCTGTTTCCTACATGTCCCAAAATGCAGTTGGAAATCTTCCAGAGACCACATGAGCAGCTACATTCACTTGGTGATGCATGTTTTTGAAGAGCAGGCGCAGTTTTGTGGTGGCTGCGTTTGTCCCAGTGCCTCTGTGTATGAATGTAGAACAATGTGCCTGAAATATCTTGATGTGAAATTACACACAGGCAGCAGAATGAGCCCAAAAATGCAGGTTGGTTTGCCAGTAGCTGCTTTTCTAGGTTGTGTTTTGCATAAAGATCTGGCTTTCTGTTAACATGTTTGTTTTCGTGCTTCTTCTCCGGCGACACCCGAGGCTGGAGGCGTGATGTCTTCATGCTGTCTGTCCGTCTTGGCCATTCTTGTGAACATTATACCTCAAGAAAACATTAATAGACTTCTTTAAACTTTGAACAAATTTACTCTCTGACTCAACAATAAAAGGGTTAGATTTTGGAAGTTATAGGTCAAAGGTGAAGGTCATTTGGTGTTATGTTCATTCATTGCTTTTAAGCCCCATATCTCCTAAAAGCCTTGAGGATTTTTTTTTCTCAAGCTTTACACTAATGCCAACTCTCAATCATGCCTGAATTGGTAACATTTTCAAGGTTTAAGGTCGAAGGTCATGGTGATTGGTTATCACGTTTATTAATTGCTTGTAAACAAAGGCATTAGTATGAACACTTTAAGAGCTTTTTGTGAATTTTCGCCTAAAGTCTGTCTGTTAGTCAAGGGAGACCTGATTAGATTTTCAGGATTGAAGGTGAAAGGTCAAGGTCATTTGGTCTTAAGTTCATCCCTTGTAAACGGGATACCTCAAGAACACTTTGGTTTAGAATAGAATAGAACAGAATATCCATTATTGTCATTGTCATAAGTACAACAAAATTGGAAAAGCCATCTGGTCATCGGTAGATGTATAAATAAATAAGTTATGAATATTCAAGGCACCGACTGGGAAAGCCTAGAGCTGCTGCAACTGTGTGCGCCGCCATACTGTCCCGTTCCCACCATACTGTCCCGTTCCCACCATACTGTCCTGTTCCCACCATACTGTCCTCCCTTTAAGGGATTTTCATGAATTTTTGCCTTGTGTCGTGTCTCTTACTCAAGGGAAAACTGAAAGATCAATATCATTAGGTCTCATGTCATCTCTTGTAAACAGGATATCTCAAGAACACAGGGTTATATCTTTAGACTATTCCCAGTTATTGACTTAACTCAAGGTTGAAAATGATTAAACATGAAGGTCAAAGGTCAATGAGAAAGACAAATCTTCCAGTGACCAATCTACTACCTTCAAACCCTCGACCCCCGTCATTAACTCTGGGTAATGACCAAAGAAAAAGATCACAGGTACAATTGAACTGAGATTCCTTAATTTGGGGCCTTAGAGCAAGAGTGTTCAACCTATGGCTGTCTCATAAATTAGCTTTAACCAACAAGACTTACAGAGTTTGGCAGTTTTGTGCAGTTTGCTCTTGTTTTGAGTCTGAAAGAGGAGATGAGCGGTCAGCATTTCTACTTTGCAGCACAGGGGGTCCTTCTCAGCTTTACCAGGGGTCCAGTGGTGTCAAGGGCTAAATACTGTAAGGCTCTACAGATGCACCTTCCTGTAGTTTGCTTGGCCTGGTGTTGTACTCATGTTGGATTCATGTTGGGTTGGGATGTATGTATGTGCATATGTATTTTAATACATTTATATATGCATATATGTGAATCTATAAAATGAAGATTTTGTCTTCTGCCTACTCTTTTGTAAAGTGACTTGAGATTGCACTTGTTATGAATTGGTGCTATACAAATAAAGATTGGTTGATTGATTGATTGATTGATTGACTGAAATAGAACTGTTCACCCCAAAAATCTTTTACCATTAGTGACTGTGAGGCAACGAGTCCTGAGGTTTTTAGGAGGACCCAGTAGCAGACTGAGACAGAGTAACTGATGCACTAACAAGAATTTATTGTTCAAACAAATGAGTCAAACAGTCAAAAGGAGCAGAACAAAACTGAAGAGAGCTTTGGCTGAGTGGTTGGGATCCAGGAGACACTGCAAGAGAGAAGGAGAGACCAAGGTAAGTGTCCTCAATAAATGACATAAGCTTGAGCTCTAGAAAACATGACAAAAGGTTTAAAGCTTAGCAAAAGATGGCCAACAAAACCACAAGGATGAGTGGGAATTATCTGGCACCGTGATGAGTCTGCAGCAGGCTTAAGCAGGAGCAGTGATTGCAGTGATGAGAAGCAGGTGTGATCCAGCAGGGAGCCACAGCTCCAGGTAGGCATGCCCCCTCCCAGGGAGGGAGAGAGCAGCAGGAGCAGAGAGTCAGTGCAGGAGCAGGATGAAAAGTCACTAAGAGCAGAATCATCACAGATTGTTTGCCTTTCCAACCCACTGATGAAAAGCCATGATGTAAAATGTTTTTTTTCTTCAGGCATTTCAAATATTTTAGTATTTTTATCCTACGCTGGATCATTTTCACCAGTTCTTATACACAGAAGGTACAAAAGTGGCCCAGTCATGCTTACTATTTTGTGTGTGGTCCTTGGTAAAAGAAAAAAAAAAAGTTTGGACACCCCTGCCTTGGAGATAAGGCTAAGAGCTTGGAAATCTGAGGGAGGCTTGAGTTAAGCTGCTGAAAGGAGCCAGTTAAGAGTGATTAGGATGCCCCCTGGTTACTCCCTTTGGAGGTCCAACAGGGGAAGAAACCCTGGGGCAGTCCCAAAACTAGGATGGAAGGATTACATGTCCCTTTTTGACCTGGGGACACCTTGCAATCGTCCAGAGGAAGCAAGAAAATGTTAGAGAAGGAGACATCTGGGTCAACTTGCTAAGCCTGCTGCCACTGCACAAAATGGATGGATTAATGTCCACTCTAGCCGAGCAGTGATCTGATTTTGAGGGTCCAAGGTCAAAGTCATTAGGCCTAGTGCTAGGCTGTACTCTCCCTGCTTCTCCACTAACACCTCGGGGAGTCATAAACTTCCAGGTGTCAGTCCTGCTTTTTAACCTCTAAAGTTTAGTTTGCATTAGTCGGTGGTGTCCTGCCTTTGCCCCTCTTCTTCTTCTTTTATGTTTCTCTCACTAATCAATTCACTTACAGAAGCTCGGGTAGGTGTTTGGGGGGGAAAGTTGTAGGAGGGGAGATGATTGACCACCTGCTTGGATTGGTTTTAATCTGCACCTCTTCAGAAAGTTCTTTTGATGTTTCACCCTCTCCTCCGCCTCCCATCCCTTCGTTTTACGTCAGATAAAAGAGGGCAGGATGGGCGTAGGAAACTCGCAGGCTGGAGGCTCCAACCGCAGCTTTTTAATGATCTCTCCCTCTGCCCCCTCATATGTCCTCTGATGCCTGTTCTGGAGGTTTTTTCAGGGCAGGTGGAGGCCGCGTGCAGGAGGCTGGAGTTTATCTCAGAGGGTCTGTGGATATTTATGCAGCGTGTTGTCTGTTTATACTGATTTGTCTTGTTTGTTTGACCATGGAGGTGACACGGTTCAGAGTTTATGAACTGTCTCTGCCGGGCTCAGACAGCTGGCTGGATGCTGTCTGCAGTGTGTTGTTCTGATGTTTGCAGGAAGTGTGAATGTTTTTGTGAGTGTTTGTGTGAGTACCAGTCTGAGGTTGATGGTGTAAATGATTGCAAGCCTCCCATGCAGATGGTAGTACCATAACCTCTTCCTGTGTTACTGGCTTGTCAACTTGCCCACTGTCAGCACATCTGCTGCAGCCAAAGACAGATACTGATCTATACAAAAATTGGGCCTTTACTAATATTAAACTTTCATTTCCTGACAGACATGTCAGTGTGTTTGGTTTTAATGTAACTATGCTGTCATGTTTCCTGTCTTGACAACTTGTGCCACCAAGAGGGCCACATTAAAATTATTGTCATTATCATAGGACCAAATTATTACAATCTGATCAAAATTACTCACAATTTAACAAGAAAAGAACAACATATCGAGCTCTCATAAGAGGTTACACATTTGCAGTAATAAACATGTATATTTAAATTCAGTGCAAGTGGCAATATGTAATAAGCTAAACTCTGAATCTCCAGTGTCAGCTACGTTTAGATAGAAATTACAGAGCATTTACTGGTTATTAAAGTAAATTTTATGAACATTTTTATTTATACGTTAACAAATGCCCAACAGGGAGTATCATAGAGACAATTACAGCCCTATTTACTTTGAAATATTCCTTTTTTAATGCTGTCATGGCAGATTTTGTCAGAACTACTTCATGTGCATTTAGCAATGACTTGTGGGCCCCCTGTTTTAGGTCCAAAATGTTTGATTGTTGGACTTGGAAGGAGTGATGCAGCAAAAAAAGGAGAAGTGAGGTGAACATTTTTGTCATGGTCTAAAGGGTATCTCCTTTTTGTTCTGTCCCTACAAGTGTTTACACAGCCAAGAATCAGCTGCAATTGAAACAGGTTTATTAGGAATGACATGGTGATCTGCTTTTAAGGAAATCCACTTGTCAGCTATTATTAGCTAGCATTCTGCCAGGAGTATGATTATTTAAGACTCAAATCCAGTGATGGAGAAAAAAAAATGACCACTCCAGAATGTAGTAGCCATGATATATTAAGAGGCTTCCACAGCTGCATGGGTGAAAGGGAACCGTGAAATGCTAAGAATTAAGGTTGAACTAGTAGTATCTTAATTAGATCAAAATATTATTGTTTTACTTAATTTTAAAAATCCCACCCTCCTCAAAAGAGTATGTCAATAAAAAACTGGCCCTTGTACAAATGTAGTTGATGATTCCTGTCATATAGGCTTTTGCAGTGGACAATTTTTCCTATTAATGCTCAAATGTGTGTTTACAGTCTGACTGTATTACTGCACCCAGTCAGATCAGAGCCTCTGTACTCACGTGGTAACAATCCTGATATCCACAACTCAAGATTGTGCTGCTTATGGTGTCATACGCTGAAGCAGATGAGAGCTAGAAGACCGGGAAGAGTCACAAACCTGATTTTTTAGTTATGAAACACAAGAAGCACATTTGACCCAAATTATATCCCCTTTTAAGTCAAGACCTCCCCTGTATTCTTCTTTTGATTTTTTTGTTTTGTTGTTGTTGCTAACGGACCTGACATGAGGAGAGCCAGCAGGGAATGTTAATGGTCAGGGTGTGTCGGTATAATCAGGCAACTATTTCTGATGTTTGATTGAAGAGAACAAAATGCAGGAACAGTTTACCCAAGGGTTTTGTGCGTTGGTTTGTTTGATTTTTGATTAGGGAAGGGCAACCTGTGGCCAGGGGTGAACTGACTTCCATTCTCTGCAGTTGTTGTGTCCCACGTATAGATTTCAGAAGTCGTCTAATTGTAAACATAGAAAACAAAAATGTTTCCATAACAATTTCTGATTAATAATACATATTTGATCTTTTACTGGAAATTTGAGGTATATTTTTCATATTTTTTAGTAAAACTGTTGTACGCCAGAGATGTACTTGCTGTTTGTGCTTGCATTTGTGTCTTTTGGCATCATCAGAATTTTTGTTGATATAGTTGCCTGTATGGAGCATGTGTTATTGAAGGATACCTTTTGGGGATGCTTAAGATTAGGCTGTATATAACTATGTGTTGTGTCAGAAGCAAACTGAAAACATGGTGGTAATTCTTAGAGTGAAGAAACAAAAAATAAACATCCATAATCAAAGTCATCATTAAACATTTGATAGCAACTGATGACTAGTGGTGAAACCTCAACGTTAGTATCGTCAGCACTGCATTTCTATTTAACTCTGTGCACCAATCTAACTGTCATGGTGTTATAATCTAATGAGTGCCTGATTCTGTGTCTGGAATCAGGTCGATCCATCTTGCCGAGAGTGAGAAGTAACTGCCCTGGATTAGCATAGATGCTAACAGCTTCAGTAGCAGTTTTATCAGATCTGGACCACTTTTCTTTATTAAATGACAAACAAATAACAACACCACTAGCATCTGTATAGTAAAGATATTTTTGTTCCACTTCTGACATGTTTTGGCAAGAGTTTGTTTTATGGAGAGTCTCACATTTTGTAGTGCAGTAGCACCCGCCTACTACATTATTTGATTGGCATGTAGTAAATGTGATTGGTTGAACAATCATCAAATAACCGGCAGGATATGCTTCTGAGAGGTTCTGCCCTCCTCAAACACTTTCTATGGGCTCTTTTCCAGATGGACTAGTGAAATATTTTGAACGGTCCATCTGGTGTGTTGGGTTAATATTCAGTTAAGATCTGAAAATTTGCTAGTGTGAGTTCAGCTTCAACAGGAGGATAAATCCAATGTGTCAGTGATGTTACAATGTCAGACTCAAATCTGACTTTATTACAAGTCTCTATTCATATCCCTGTACTACACAGAAATGCATCATTGCAGAACTTAAACCCAGAGTGATCTTTGTGTTTGTATGGATAGAGATTAAGTCTGAGACCACCATATGGTCAGAGAGACGAGAGTGAGCTCTGATTTTTATTGGCTGGTTTGACAAAGCAGGGTTAGAGAACCAAAGAACAACAGCAGCTGCAGCGCCGCATTGATGAGCTTTCAGACTTACTGCTCAGCCCGCTGTGAGCTGTGACAGGTATATTGTGACCGGAGCAGCGAGAGGCTCTGGGTGAACGAGGCCTTTTACCGGCCTCACACTCCGATGGGCTTATTATGGACACAGCAGCACAGCTAACGGGCTAACAATGGAGTCTTTCACTGGGCTGTGGCAGTGCTGAAAACCTCTCAGGAAAAAGATTTGGGGTTTGCAAATTAGCCCAATCTTAACCCAACCAGGCAGGATGACCATTGAGTCCACAAAGAAAACCTCTGGGGTCATAAATCCCCTCAGGTTGGAGGTCACTACACAGAGCTGCAGTTATCTAAATTTACCGCGCAGTTTTTATAGATAAAAAAAACAAAAAGACAAAACATACTTAAGCTTTATTTCATTCATTCATTCATTCATCTTTTATACCGCTTACCTTTTTTGGGGTCACGGGGGGTTGGAGCCTATCCCAGCTGTCATTGGGTGAGAGGCGGGGTACACCCTGAACCAGTAGCTATATGATCACAGGGCCACATAGAGAGACAGACAACCATTCACGCTCACACTCAGACCTAAGGGCAGTCAACCTAATGAACATGTTTTTGGTCTGTGGGAGGAAGCCAGAGTGCCCGGAGAGAACCCATGCATGCACGAGAAGAACATCCAAATTCACACAGAAAGGCCCGATCATTTGTCTTTAAATAAATAATATATCTGCTGGACACAAACCTCTCCAAAACTGCTACTTATTCAGAAATAAACAGTTTGAATCAGTTCATGTGATGATCTGCTGTAGAAACTGTGAGAGATGTTAAAGGGATAGTTCAGTATTTTTTAAGTTGGATGTCCTCCTTTAAAGTTGGCACCTTTAAGAAGGACAAGCTAAGACTTCCAGTGAGGTACACTGCTGTTGGGCAAGATATTTCAGAGCGCTGTATTTTCCCTCCAGGAAGTCTCTGTGTTTGGCACTATTTTAATGATGCAGCATGGCTATGTGTTCTTCCCCCTCTGTGCATTGAGCCTGCCTGCTAAATCTCGCTCTGAAGAGTTTCCTCTTCTGTGCGCTCAGGTTGACAAAGGTAGCCCAATGCATTACTACACTGTTGTGTCTTCCTGAGTCTGTAGAGCCAAACAACACGTTGTACAAAGGTGGAAGAGCACACAGCCATTTGCTGCCTTGTGCCAAACAAGACTTCCTGGAGAAAAAGTAAAACCAACTGAAAATATTTGCCTAATCATATTGTAGACTCAACATAGTTTTGTTGGCTCATTTTTACATAAAACTCATTTACATAACTGTACCCAACAGCAGCGCTGATAGTCCGAACCAATTAAAGGTGCAGCACTGCTGAGAGCCCGTTACCCACTACACTGACTGTTGTCAAGCACCTGATACAACCCAGCTTCAAAAATACTGAACTATCCCTTTAACCTGTTGCTAATTTCATGGTTTTTTGTGCTTGAGCACAGAAAGTGACTCTGTGGGGTCCTAAAGATCATTATTAAGTTGTACTTTGTTATTAACCTGACAGGCTATAGCTGTAATGCAGTTATTATTACTGCTGCTGCTTTAACTACCTCAGCAGAGTGACTCTGTTTGTGCCTGTTGCTTGGTTGATTGTGTCCTCACTGCTAACAGACCACTCCAGGGGTTGATTGAATGTGGTGAATATGTATTTTTAAACAAACACTTGCATGGAGCGGAAGAGCTCCCTTAAATAACATAGATGTGAAAACAACCTAAGACTACTATGACTACCTTTGCTGGGTTATTTTGAGAAAGGAATTAATTTGTCAGAGGGACTTACTGGTTTAACAAAGTTACAGTTAATTGACTAATCAAGAAAAAACAGTCGATTCTAGTGAATTGAATTAGAAAAGTACCTGTAACTGACTTTATATATGTATTTAGTTTATTGAATTCAGCTTTGTTGTTTGGTTTTGAGCTTGAGAATATAAATATAAATTCTGATGAAAGCAAAACAATCATACAATAATATTATCAACAGTATTCTTTTATTTGCAGTAGCTGGCCCTCTGAGAATAATGATGATGTGGCCCTCAAATGAAAACAAACTCTTCTGGGGAAGGACCCCCCTCCACCCACAACCTGATACTTCTGCCTGACCGCCTAAGTGGGACAGGGTAGAACCAGACCTGAATAATTTCTATCCTATAATAATTGGATGCCTTGGACTACTATTTAGAATAGAATAGAAATAGAATTCTTCAGTGTCATTCAAATTATACACAACATGTGCACACATGAACGAAATTTTGTTTCAAACTGGCTTAGATAGCAACAGTTAAGGCACAAGTACTCAGAAGTAACAAAATGTTAAAAACAAAAAGTTTAAAAAAGCAGAAGATATAGAAAAGTCAGTTAAGTAAGCGATAAGAGTATAAAACTTAATTAAGTATCTCAAATGGGTATTATAATTGTTTGATTTTTGGTAATTATATGAAGCTCTTAAAATGAAATTAATAGATTTGAAGTCTTTATTCACACTAAACATGTAAAAATGATTATCTTGTGATCAATAAGCATATTACTGATAGTGTATCTCACTGTTAACAATCTTTTTTTGGACAGAAGACATAGCATTTATTATTATAATCAACTTCACCATATGCATTATCAATATATCAATAAACATGATGTTAATATACCTAAGAAACTGTTATTATAATGTCTGGTCCTGCTCTCACAGCTCCCTTACCCCTGACTGTCGAACGTCCCGCTGCAGTAAAATGTTACCCCCGCACTCACTTTTGATGTTACACCAGCTTCCTGTGCTCAGGGCGGTCTGAACGGTCAATAACGGGGCTGTAGTTTCCATCCACGCTCCACATGTTGGAGGTTTAGCTGTGACGTGCTTTTAATTATGACAGAGGGGGTTGGTGAGGGTGGGGGGGAAGCAGCAGCCATATGCCGGCCCCCTCCGGGTCCCCAGGGGCTAAGCCGGCAGCTTAATGAGCAGCCACAGGAGAATTAGTGCTACTCTAACCTCGGTGTTTTGACTGTTTGGGAGCGAGCCTGCTGCCCAGCTGATTTACTGCAGCTGACTGGGGGAAGAGGAGGGGGTGAGGAGGCTGGGACCCTGTCCTGATGGTTGGCAGACACGCTGGTGGGTTTATTTAAAGTTTGATGATGAACTTTATTGGCAAGTAATGCAAAAGTTAGTTATACAATAATACGTAGGAGTACATTTATACTGTGTGTGTGTGTGTGTGTGTTACAGGGTTTCAAGGCTTAATTTCTGGGCTGCATTCAAGATTTACTTGGTTTAATCAGATTTGGCTGTTCAATGTGAACTTTGATTAATTATTGATTATTAAGGTCACTCTTGATTCTCCCACCAGCCCATACTTTTTTTCACATTTTCACAAAAACACTTGGAGTAGGAAGAGGTAAACAGAGAACAGGGTCATTTCCTCGCAAGCTCAACTACACAATGAACATGTCACTTGTTTTTGCTTTACTTTGGTGTCATTTGTTCATCTGTTCTGGATGTTTTAACTCTGATGTATTTTCTAATGAACTGTGTCATGGACATCTCTGTTATCTTTCATAAATTTCTCTTTGTACAATTTGAATCTTTAAAAGCCTCCCATGGACTGGTGTTGAAAATTAGCACTGTGTTATAAACACTTACAGCAGTGCATTTGGGACCTGTGTATATTTAAATATCACAGCATCAGTGTTACTGTGTGTCCATGTCAAATAAACAATAAATAAATAAAATAAATAAAATTTATGCTGATTTAAATTTGAATTTGCTGTATTTTAGTTTGAAAGAACAGAGAGAGCCATGAGCTTTTTTCTAAACCAGAATAAAGTGGCATTCATGTGGACTCACTCTGTTTCCGTCAGCTGCTTAGCAATGACATTTAGGAAACTTAAAGCCACCAGCTGAGACAGTAACCAGATAAACCACAACACCTTCTGAGTGTGAGGGAAGATGCTGTAAAAACCGTGTGCATATGGTGCTGACGGTGTGTTTTATCCATCAGTCATCAGTCGTACCTGATGCTATCTTTCTATTGAATACTGATGGGTGTATTTATTAGTTTATACTTCTGAATTGAAGCCTTCAAAATTATGAAGTTAAGCACTCTGGTCTGCCTCAACTGTCCTCCACTTAGACACATCAAATATATTTACAACATCCAGAGCAAAGGTGAAAGAATACATGAGCACAAGGTATAACAGTGAGTTAGTCTCAGGTTGTACTTTTTTGTTTACTTGAGGTGATAGAGACAGAGCGCCTGAGTGTAAAGTCAGAACAAAATTTATCAGTTTTGTTTATCTACTTGGTACCAAATGATCTACAGCTCTGTGAGGTGAAGGATTTCTTATTTGGTATTTTGTGCCTCCTCTGTTCTTGTGTCCTACCTTCCCTCTTTCTTCACTGGGAGGAGATAAGACACGAGGAAACGACATGAGCAAAGGAGAAGGATGAGCACGTGATAAGAAAGTCTGGAAGATGTGATGGATGTGAACATATTAGTCAACACAGTCTTATGAATCTAAGAGCACTTTCTGACCTGAAACTGAACTCCAGCTTGCTTTTTTGGAAAGTTTGATTGATTAGGCATGGTGTGAAAGCTCACTCACACTCTGGTGTGGGCCAAAAACTTCCCAGTCTCGGTTTGATTCTAAACAGAACAGAGTTCGTTTCGTCGGGGGTGTAAAAGCCATCTAAACCGAAGAAGGCAAGCAAAACCAGAAGGCAGTGAGTTGTGGCTTGAATTTAGGCAAATTTCTCAACAGGAAGAAAGCTAACATTGCATTCACTGACAATATCAAACAAATAGCAGCTAATTTTTGCATTGCTAGCACTGCAAGCCTCAGGTCTTCTTAACAGATCAACATCTACAAGCCTGTAGACACATCGCTCCAATCAATATGCAAGCACACCTGACAGCCTATAATGCAGCTTTTTCTTTATTTTATGAATTTATTAGTTAGTGATTTTATTTCATTCATATATTTGAAATAAAACATTTTCATACAAGCGTATAAGCATATAATTGAATGAAAAGGAACAGAAAGAAGAACAAAGCCAGTTGTGTGTTTCCAGGTGAAAGTACGACAATAGCCAAGATGGCAGGACCACATATTGCTGCTACAGCCCCAACTAGTGGTGGGAGGCTAGGGCTACACAACATTTGACTGACTTTGGTACATCTGGCAACATGCGGTGTGAAAGCAAACCAAGCCAAATGAAACATTAATCAATGTTACAGCAAACTGAGTCTGTCTAACTTTAGGTGTGAATATGAACTCAGTATAAATTTGGTTGATTTGGTTTATTTTTCATTCATGGCATGTATGATCTTACGCAGTCGGTCTTAACAGGTGTGCCTTGGGAATTAGTGCAATCATAGCTAAGAAGCGTACAATAACTAATGAAAGAGTTTAAAATTTATATCATTATCTGTGTACATGAATTTATTTCTATATCTAGCTGCGAATTCAGTTTTTGAATAAAAATTTTGCTGCATCGTTATTGTAGCAGGTTAGGTTAGGTTAGCATAGTTATCTCACATGTGCCTTCAGCCAAAATGTGAGAAAACCACTAAGCTAAGGTGCCCCTTCTTCATTTTGTATTTCACTCATTTGTATCACAAAACTGCTTGCACAGCAATTGCATATTTGAGCACAAGGTGTCTGTACTAGTAGGCATGGATTATAAACCAATGATAAGGAGTAGTGCCATAAAAAATGAAGAAAAGAAACACCAGAGCTACTATTCAGATCAACTCTCCACAAATACTTTTATTTATCTAAGTATTATCATTATCACAATATTAACAGTGTTGTTGTACATCACATCTTGTCCTTGTGTCGCACAGGCCTTACTAGAGTTAGATTTGTACATAATGTATATTAGCACAGTGAGGATACCTCCTGTGTACTTTCCACGGCGGTTATAAAAAATGTCATTTCACTCCAGTGCATCTGTCTGTCTTAGGAGCACCTGGTAAATATTTTAAGCCCTCCTGGTGCTCTGCTCCACTTCATTCAGGAAGAAATTAAAGATAGAGCAGGAGCTGCAGTCAGTGACTTCCTAATCCGCCTTAGATTTTAAAATCTCTTCATTTCAAGAATTTAGTCCGGACAAACGTGAAACCTGGCTGCTGCTAAGCTTTAAACTATGGCACGGTTTCAAAAGTGGATGGAGACCTAAAAATGAGGGAAATACTCCGTCTGACTGAGAATCTAAAACCCTCCGACTCTCTTATCTTTCATGTACGCTGCCCCTGTTTACAGGCTTTTATCATGAATTTGTTAAATGTGATGTTTGACAGATGTGAGCTCTTATGATCTCCCATCATGCCTTAGAGCTGCAGCATCTTCAAACATCATCTGTTGATTGAGCTTAATGGAGCCTCCCTGGTGTGCTGAGCCATAACCTCTGAGCAAACCAAAGGAAGACCACGGGGGGCAAATTACATCAGGCCTGCCTCTCAAATATGATATTAATGAAGTGACCCAGAGTCTGCTCTGTTTATAATCGGGTCTGAGAGGTGCAAAGATGGGCTTCAATCAGGCAGGATGGACTCATTTTGAAGATAGTTCTTTTCACGCTGATCTGGAACACAACATAATCAGTGTTTTGTAGATGGACTAAATAGACTTGAGCTTATCAAGTGCTTTTCTAGTCTCACTGACCCATTTAAGCGGGGCACACACAAGCCAACAATCGGGCTGACTTTTCACTTGGATCTCCGCCTCCAATCAAACTCAGCAAAGGCCCGAAAATCTGGAGGTCCTAAAGATTCTCTTACCTGATTATCCTGTGGTGTGAGGGGTGTTAAGAGTCATTTTGTCTTCTTTAAAGAGGATCAGGGCCCCAAACTGAAATCATAAATATCGAACATGTTCAATATTTATGACCAGAAGTCTTGATGTGTGTGGACTGCACTGAGGACAGCCGAGCATGTCCTCTGTATTTTGTCTCGTGGACCAGAGCAGAGACAATCAGGGAGCAAGCTGGTTGAAGCAGGAAGCAAATGTAGCCATGGCAACAAGAGTAAAGGTGAAGCACAAATCTAGACAGACGTCAAAATGGAGGACCAACTCGTTAATTTGTTTTAAAAACAGAGTAACCCTAAAATTAAATATAACAAACTGATGAGGAGAGGAGCTGAATGAAATTCACAATCACCAAGAACATTAAAGGAAGCTACCCACTAGCTGCATTTAGCCTCCTGATGTTGTCCGCCATGTTTGTTTAACACTGAAGTTGCATGATCGTGAGAGCAGAGGCGCTGCCTTCTTGGTGAATGAATGGGTTTGTTTGTGGTGTCCTGTGTCTCTCTATTTGTGGCTCACCACACACAACAGGAACAAACTAATTAATCTGACATTATCTGTCTTCATGTCTGGCTATCTCAACGTTTCAACATCAGTTAAGATTTTAAAAATCTTTATGTGTGTACCAGTGGTGTTTAAAACCTAAAACTGACTAAAATTATGTGTGTAGCTCATTAGATTTAGTATTACTGCATGCATTTAGCATTAACATGGAGTTGAACAAATTTGTCTAATTTTTGTTTTAACTGTGGAAAAAAAAAAACTGCTTATGACTAGGGATGCAAGATATAGGATTTTTGCCTATATCCGATATGCTGATATGTTTTAATTCATTATCACAGATACCGATACTGATATTATATATACATACATGTATATATATACATATATACACACACATACACACACACACATATACATATATATATATATATATATATATATATATATATATATATATATATATATATATATATATATATATATATATAGATAGATAGATAGATAGATAGATAGATAGATAGAGATATTTATATAGATAGATATATTTCTGGTTAAGAGCATAAGCTCTGTACTTAACAAAAATGGACTTGTCTCTTCAGTGTTACAGTATATTTTTTCGAGGAACAGATGTCAAAAACAAGAAAAACAGAATTTAACTCTTACCAAAATGAAGCCGTTGATTTTAAACTGTACCCATGCAGTGATAAGAAGGTGCATCAATACTGTACATTTGTGTAATTTGCTGATATATGGGCTGTAAACATCTACAAAAATTTAAATATTGGCTGATACAATACTTAACTTTTTAGGCTAATATCGGCCGATATTGATATCAAATCCAATAATATTGTGCATCCCTACTTATGGCAGCTATAACTTGATCTCTTTTGCTATTTTACAAGTAAATGTCTTTGTTAAGTTTACAATATCAAGCAATTAAGCAATCTTACACTTTACAATAGAGCAGGTCGAAGCCATACACTTCATTTATAAATACACATATACACAAATATATACACATATTAAATACACATATATACATATGTATATATACACATATGAGATACACATAAACACGTATATATACACATATACATATATATATATATATATATATATATATATATATATATATACACATATTTAATACACATAAATACATAGAAATACACATAAACACGTATATATACACATATTTAATACAAATAAATATATAGAAATACACATATACACGTATATACATATACAGCACATCCACATCCAAGCACTGGGCCAACCTACAGTGCAGTGCGTCTTTAGGAGGCTCACAGTCCCCTTCAACTGCACAGATCTGTCCCTCTGACAGGAGGGTGATTTTGACGTGGCCCCTCATTAAAGATGCATTCATCAGAGTTGTTAATGCTCCCCCTCACCCCACCTGCTGACACCGGACTGACAGGCTCTGTGTGTTTCCACACTGTTTCCCATGATTGAAGCATGATTGACGGGCGATCAATCACACAGGAAGCCCTCTGGCCCTCCATCCAGCCTGGCCTCTGACTCCCTCTGCAGCAGCGTGACCGGTTTTCCTCTTGACAGTCATTTCTGCTGATGGATGCTTGTCTTGGTGCATTTAACACTCCTCTGTGGATGAAGTGTCGTCAGCTCTTGTTCCTGGGTTCATCGCTCTGTGCTAGCTTGACATCAAACACTTGGAGCAGAGATGCTCTGATTGATTGGGGGCAGTAGTCAGTGGATTTTGATTGAGGATACATGTTTGGAAGGCATGATTTAGTGCTTCAAGTGCTGATCACTAAAACCAATCACCTTTTGTCTGAAGCTTAGAGAAGCATAATGTGTGTGCGGTTTAGCATTTTGTTACAGGCTCACTGAAATTACAGCTAATGGACAGCTTTCAGTCACGTGGTCAGTGCACGACTGCAAAAGGAGTGCAGTGCCTTCTCTTTTATACTTCATCTAGATTTCATCACCTGAAAAGCTTTGGAAATCTGAGATGATGTGGTTCAAACTCACTTTTGTCTAATTTTTGTTCAACTTTTAAAGCAAATTATTGGTACATGCCTGATTTTGGTTTATTTAAAAGCATGTGCAGTGTAAGAAATGAAGAAAAAATATCACCTTGCCTTCAAAAGTAAGGTTTATCTCTGATCAGACGAGCACAGCTACCGATCCGCGACCCTTCACAGTGATCTGTCTCTCCATCCCGTTGCCATAGTTACCCCAATACTGCACACCGCAGGTCCTCGCTCTGTTGGCAAAACCAGGTTGGCAGGGTCTGGGGAGGGTAAATGACGCAGTCTCCTCCTCGAGATCCTGCGAACGACCCCGAGACGACCCCACACATTTTAGGAGACAGATCAGACGCTGTGATGTCACCCTGCCTCTGCAGATTTGTCTGTGGACGGAGAATAAACTTTAAATCTGTGTATTGGCGAGTGTATGTGTGTAACAGTGAGTGTTGCCTCAGGGGAGACACTGTGTGTGAATCAGCTGTGACTCCTTGTGCTGATGTGTGCAGCTGCCTGGCTGGCTCGGTACAGCACGTTCCCCTGCACACGGAGCGAGCAGCAGCGTCTAGACAGCCGCCAGGATCAGAGACGCCGCTCCCTCACAGCAGCCAGCAGCACCTCCAAAGAGGATTGAACTCCGGCTGAGGATAATCTTTGAGGCTCATCATTCTTTGTCTTCATGGAGCTTATATGCGTGCTTATGCACATGCGGACGTACACAGACATACAGGGGGGTGCAGAGTGACTAAAAAGGTGGTTTGAATCCCCGATAAGCTGGACGTAAAGTGCAAACATGGTGACACTTGAGAATGTAAAAACTAAATTAGTTCTTAGATCAAAATTAATTTAGAAACAGCAATTATCAGATTGATCATTAGTGTAACAAGTGTTTGTCATTCTTTTGGTCAATTCCCAAAGCTCATGACCACGAGTGAGGGTTGAGTTGAAGATTGACCGATAGATGGAAAGGTTTGCCATCCAGAACACGGTGCCCAGCATAAAGTAGTACACCCCTTATTAAAATTAATGTGTTAATCAATATCTAAATAAACAAAAGAACAATTTCAAAAGTTTTTACAAAGCTGAGTTTAACATAACATTTTTTTTTTTACCATAAGGTGAAAATAAGGGTAATTTGATAACTAAAATTTGCTCTCTACCCTTTGATTGGGGTGATCTTAAATTGAGAAAAATACTCCTATGTGTGCAACCTAAAAAATCTTGTTTGCAATCAATGGTCCACATTTGGGAAGAAACTAAAGGCTCTCTGACAAATCTGAAGGTGTGTACTCATTTATGCTGAGCACTGTAGCTCCCTTGTAAGTTGCGTTCACACCGAACACCACGCCATGCTAAGTCAATGTACAACCATGATCAGGATCAGTCAGACGTGACAAGCCCTCCTGCGATGCAATGGATGCGATCTGGGTGACTTGGTCGAGCTACTGAGCGACCAAGTTGCATCGCTCGGTCGCCAAAGCTGAAAAATTTGAACTTTTCAGGCGACATCACCTGTGGCTGTGCCGCAACAGCCAATCAGTGTTGTGTGGGTGTGTGACGACACCCATGACAGTTCGCAACAACTGTTCTTATTACGGATCACAGCGTGACAATCTTTGTCCGTGTGGGAACATTAGTTAGTGAGTACATTAGTTCCTCCTTATACAACAGAAGTGGCGTTTCTCTGCGGTCCTGTCCTTCCTCATCTGCATCGGCTGCAGTGTTTCATGGTGGGAAGATGAGTGAAAGGATACAGTTTGAATAATGTCAGCTAATACATACAAATACATGATATATATGACAAGATTGCGATGAAACTCTAATGGGCGTGACATCACTTAGCAACAGCATGGTGACAAAATTAGCCATTTTATAGACAGCAACGCGATCTTGGTCGCCCAAGTCACATTCTGTGTGAGTGCATCTTTAGCCAGGATGGTCCAGTTCAGCGCCTACAACTTTACAGATGCTGCACCAATCTGTCTGTCGATCTCTCTGCCCATTTTACCAACACTTGTGACCAAGACCTTGAGATACTTGAATTATTTCACAAGGCTCCCCACCTGACAAGGGCAGTTATCTTCAAGCTAAGAACCATTCCTTCAGACCTTTAGGTATTGACCCTCATCCCAGCACGTTTTGCACACAGCTGAAAAATGCCCAATGCCTGCTGAAGGTCCTCAGCTGAGGAAGCCAACAGAATCATGTCTTCTGTGTAAGGCAGAGATGAGACTCATATGTCTGAGCCGGAGATTCTTTCAATGAAAATCACAGAATCGTCATCAAGGAGCAACTCTGTTAAGCCATGCTGAACGTATGTACTTGCGCCTTCTCGATCCAGGATCAGCCATGGTCGATGTTTCTACAATTACTGTATCTTCCTGTTGTGCAAAACAAGAAGCGGTGTTCATTTTGTTGACAAATTACTTTCATGATAGTTTTCGTCAACAACCTTTTTCCCCCTGACAAAAACTAGACAGTAACTAATAAAAACAAGTGCACATGGACGAAAACTAAAACTAAATTAACTGACATTTTCATCAACAAATAAAAACTAGACTGAAATGTTTGCCAGAGGATTAATCCAATCAGACCTAATTTGGTCATGTAGAAAGTAGGGACAAGTTAGAAATATGTCCAATCACAGCTGCTTTGGTTGTGTGGAAAGGTTGGATGAGTTAAGATGGACATCCAATCACAGCTGCCTTAGATTCATGGTGGTGGGATAAGTTGTGGAGCGATCCAATCAGAGCTACTCTCTTTATGAATTGATATATTCATGTAGAGCAGGTTCATTAAAACATGACTTAAAACATAAAAAAAACCTCACACATTACACTTCATATTTTAGTCATCTTTATTTACAGTTGATTTTGTAAACTAAAATGATGTAAAATTTCATCAACTAAAACTAGACTAAAAAATGCTGTCAAAATTAACACTGACTAGAAGCTAAATGTCCCATAAAAGTCTGACCTAGAAACGCATCCATCTGATGATCCATAACGTCCTTTGGAGCTGCACATGGAGAGTTTCACCACGACGTCCAGGTGATGGCTCCTCCGTCAGCAACTCTGCCTGGCTTTACTACAGCCTACGACTACAGCTGGAGACCTACTCCTCGTCCTCCTTCGCTGGTCTATTCTTGCTGTCATGGACGCCATGGTAGTTCTTCCGTAAGGTTCAGCATGTTTTCTCTGGTGACAAACACAGTAAATCACCATGAGTACACCAGAAAAACACACCAGTAGCCAGTAAGCAGACTAACATAGCATTCAATTATGATATCAAGATTATCAGCATTAGCATTGCTAACACCACTAGCCACAGGTTCACTTAACAGGCTAATGCTGTTAAGTCTCCGTCATTAAAAAAGGGGTGAATAAAGTTTTTATTCCTGTTTCACGGGCCGCTAATGGGCCCGTTAGTTGGTGACCTTTGTGTTAAAAATTGTGTATTTGTGTGTATTAGAGGGTAACTTTGTAAAGCTGAAGATATACTTGCAGTTTGTCCTTGCATTTGTGTTTGCGTCTGTTGGCGTCATGACCATTTTTGTTCATGTACTTACTGCAGAGCGCAAAAGACCTCAGGCTGTATGTAACTACCTGTTGTGTTACAGCTGAACTGCAAACATCGTGGACTCCTTTCTATTATATTTTCCTCTGTGCGCTGTCAGGACTGTCTTGGTGTATGGGTGTAATGAGTTACCGTGTTGACTTACGACTTGCTGTGCTGTGCTGAGAGATGTCGTAGTCAATGCACCAGAAAAAGCAGAGGGTGAACCCTTTAGTACTTCAGTTTTATTAATCATTGTATCAAAGAATACTTCATTAGCTTATATAAGAAAATGCAGCCAAGGAAACCAAGCTAACACAAACGTACACAGACAAAGTCAACTATGGCGTTAACTCCAAGCCACCAGTGTACACGGTCACCACTTAAATTACCACACTGAACAAATTATCTCAGTTCCTGACTTTAAAGGGAGGAGTTATCTGTCCCTTTGGTGTCTGTTCAGTCTCACACAATATTTAGATGTTGATGACTGTGGTCTTGATTCATTGGTTTGTCTTTAAAACTTCCTGTTATTGTTGTTTCTGCGGTTGTGATTAATCTGTTCTCTCTACTCTGCCTTTACACTGACCCTGCTAGTGACATGTAGACTGTGGCTTGTGTCTGCGTCACCTTAATTTTGGGCGACGTGCACAACTGACACACTAAATTGATGCAGGGAATGCCTGGTGTCCATCATTGTTATGCGCCTGTGTAGTTAACAGCAAGTAAGAGGAAATGTGTGCTTAAGAGAGAGGTGATTATAGAGAAATGTACCGAATCGGGACTTGAAATCCGGACAGAAATGTATGTGTACTGTTACACCCCTACTGTCACAATATCCTTCTGATTATATTGTGCACCCTACATTGTTGCCATCTGCAAACCCTGTGGTTTAATATAAATATATATACATGTTATGCTTTGAAGAAGAAGGATAGACATTCATCTGGCACCAGAAGAAAACCTGAGCATCTGTGTTTAACAAAGAGCAGCATAGCATCAAACTCGTACATGCTTGTCTGTGAGGGCCATGGAGGATGCATGCGGCTGCTTGGTGATGAAACATGCATCAGGTCTGAGTGTTAGTGCGTTATAGCTTCATATGAGAGTGTTTTAAAGAGAGCCCTCTGTCTCTATTCTGCTGTTGGAGGCTGTGCAGAGCACCGAGCGGGTGGAGCAGCCTTGATTGACTCCAGGTCTGCCTGTTCGCTGAAGTGAAACCTAAAAAAATGGAAAGCTGTGAGCCGGAGCAGGACGCGGAGGCCTCCTCGCTCTATTTATAGAATGACTTGGCTTTGGACACTTCATCAGCAGAACTGCCTCCCTGCAAATGGAAGAAGAGAGCGCGTTCTGTGAGTGTTTCAGGGATGAGCCGTGGTGTTACAGAGAGCGAGGTGAATGGAAACTTTATACTCTTATATGTGTGTGTGAGGCTTTTAACCACATCCTGCAGGCAGTCATAGCTCGGAGAGAGTGTGAGAGAGCTCTCTGCGTCTTCTTCACACCTGCACATCTGCAGGAGGATGCAGCATCTGCAAGCTGAAGCGTTCGCCTGTTCCAGGTTTCATTTGACCTCTGATATTTGCTCTCTCCGTGTTTAACCTCTCAAGCAGCTTGAAGAGCAATTTGCAGGTTCAAGACCACAGTCAGTCTGTTTTTTTATTGTAAGGAAATGTATTAAAAAAAACTTCAGTGAGTCAGTTTTGTACTTTTGCTTTTATTTCTGCATTAAAAATAGATGTCTGTCTGTGAGATAACTAAAGGGGGCACCGCTAAGTTAGCCTTTATTTAGCATGAATGAATATGGATATGAATACACTTTACTGATAAGTGGAAAGAAATTACTTATTCATCTGCAGACAATGGCTGACAGGCTTTTAATTATGTACCTGTAAAGTGACAAAGGGAGCAGAAACAGGTCAGATTGTGGAGAAATAATGGCTGCAAAGGAGAAATAAAACTTGACGTGATGAGACCCGGTGCAAAGCATACAGGCGTCTGGTGAGAGAGCATTAGCAACAGTTGTCTGATATTTCGCTTGTGACAAAGACAACAGGATTTTACAATGAATTGCTTTTTATAGAGTGGTGCATAGATGTTTTTACAGGCTTACCCTGGATTTCCACATAGAGCGAACACGCCGTGCAGCTGGAAAGGGGACTGCACAAGATCCCCGGAGAGCTCAAGTTTTTCGTGTGAATTGCAATATCACACGATAAAACAAGTTATAAACTGAGAAAGAAATAAACAACACATCACTTCGCTTCTCTAAGGTGGCTTTGCTGGTCCCAACCATTCAGCTCTGTGATTTGTGTCACTTCTATCTGCCTATATCCTTGTAGAAAGGATGTTTGGTGTCATATATAATGTTATATTTCTCCACCTCCACGATTCACTTTTCTTCGTCCATGGTGTCGTGTTGCCTCTGAGACCCTCTGACCGAATGTTGACCTGATGCTCGTGCCTCCGGTTGTGACGTAATGACAACCTATTCAGGAGATTCAAGTCCAGGAGTCTGTGCTTTGTGTTTCATTTTGAGAGTACTGGATACTCCATGCGTTTGACTTCCTTTTCTGGTGCTTTCTGAACGACCAGATTTGCTCATTTGTGAATCCATTTTGTATGTATTTTACTTTTAGGTGGGTCCTTTTACAAACCCTTAGGGGTTTCTTTTGTGCCACCTGTCCTATCCTTTTATTGTTGAAATCCTCCACCTTTTTGCGCAATAAATAAATAAATAGTTGGTTGTTAGTTGTTAAATTATAATATGTATGATAATCACTAAAATATATCTAAAAACCCAACAGAGGAGACACTGTAAATCATAATTCCATATCTGTACAGATAATGCCTAAATTTGTTCAGTAAAATTGTTCAGAAAGCAGAAAAATAGTATTTTTATTTATTTATCTTTTAATAATAGATCTTCATACCCATATTACTGCATGGTTTAAACTGTAAAATGGTAAATATTTTATTTCTCCATTTAATAAACAAAATGTTCTTGCTGAAGACAAGTGAAAGTTTTATTTAGCCTTTAACTTGTACTGGAACTTCAGCAATTGTGCATTTAAATGAATATTTATAGATTTAAGTTTGTTTGTTTTAGTCATTTGCAAATAAGTGATAACTTTAACTTTAAGTATTAGTCTGTAGAGTTCTGCCTTAGTAGGTCAGATGAAAAATTCAGTTACAAAATCTGGGAGAAGTGAGGTGGGGATGATGTGTGCCAAATAATCTCGGGTTTGACTTAAACCAACAAGAAGTGTGTCGAGAACTTAAACTGTAAAAACTGAGTTTAACCATTTGTCCGGTTTTATTCTTCATTCTGTGTTTGTGTTGTTTAAAGAAAGTCTGAACCAAAGTCTCCACCTTTCACTGTATCACATAAAACAGACTCCTCACTGTTACATGTAAATCTGAAGGACCAGTGTGAACCTCCTGCCCCCCCTCAGTGTGACAAGTGGCTGCTGACAACAAATGCGCGCCTGAAAATGTCAAGCTTTCCCTCTGAGGGCTCTTGAGACGAGGCTGTGAAGGTGTCTGCTCTGCTCTGTGCTCATGTGCGACTTTGTTCCTGAGCCAAGCCCCGGCGGTGCCGAACGTTAGACTGATCGCAGTCTGACAACAACCAGAGGAGTGTGTGCTGTGTGTTAAAACAGAAATACTGGACATTCAATCATCTGGGATGCCAAACATTTGCGATAACTGATTTTGATAATTAATCTGATGAATTTCAAAAGCAAACTCAAGACCAACCTTTTTAGTCTGGCATTTAGCTGATTATATTTACTATAGTTATTTAATCTTATTTATTTATTCATTTTAACCCTCTTAATATGTTTTATTTCTCAATTTCAGCTCAGATTTATTGTTTGCAATTTTATTCAGTGTTAATCAATTATCCTACTTCAGTAGATTTTATTACGCATTTGGTGCTTGGCTATCTCGTTTTACCATATTATTATTTTAAAATTTATTTATTTATTTATTGGTTTTCCTCTAGTATTGTTTAATCTTATTTCTTATCATGATTTTTTATTGTCATTTTATTCTTGGCTCCTGTGTTTCCTCATTTTTTAATTAAAGATAGTGTTTCCTCAGTCCTCTGAATCTGTTTTCTGTTAGAATTTCATTGTGTTCAATTTTCTACTTTATATTTATTTATTTTGTTTTATTTCTTTTCTTGTTATGTAAAGCACTTTGTGCTACAAGACTTTATGTGAAAAGTGCGATACAAATAAAGTTTGATTGATTGAGTTGCTGATTTGATTAAACGCTTAAAAGGTTTTTGGTTTACATTTTAAACATTAAAACTGACTCTGTGAATAACTTCTTAATAGTTTCAGTTATTAAGGGACCAAATAAAATCAAACAGATGTATTTTATGAGACTGATTGCTTTTTTCCTTTCTTTAATTTGTAAAATAGAAAATGAACAGCGATATAAGGAAGACACAGAAAGAGGAAAATAAGATAAAAGAGTAATTAGTAGTTACAGAAAGACTGAATATAGACATATACAAACAAGAAAGTATAGTTTGTGGTTGATGTAAGGCACTAAAAGACTAAAAGATTTCAAAAATAATTCTAAATAATTGAAATTAATCATGAAACTGAGGTTAATTCTCAGACTGTTGTCCCATCAGAATCTATAATATTCCCATCCCTAGTGCCTTAGATGGAGTAGTTTGGAAACATTCTCAATCAGACCTTAGTGTATTAACTCATATTATATTAACTCATATTATGACATAAAAGGCTTTAAGTGTCATGAATGTGTTAACCAGCTGTTGTTTTTGTGGTCATTTCCCGGCCTTACTGTAATGCTGAGCTCTAATTGAAACTACAGCTGAAACTGTGAGTGTAGCGTTGTGGGTTTCCTGCCTGGTACCGTGGAAGGATTCAGTTTGAATAAAATCTGAAGATAATTGATGGTTTGATGGAGGAGCAGATGGATGTCTCATTGAGGGGAGCAGAGGCTGCATCTCGTACTTGGTGTTGATTCATCAGAAGCCGAGGGGGAAGCAGAGAGTGTGAGGGCTGCCGGGTCACGTCCTGGACACAGCTGCATTATTAAGAAAAGGTCAGCTGTCAGCACACGTCCGCGGGCCTCACATCAGGCAGCTCTCTCTCCATTTTACGCCGCTGGCTGACAAGTTTCTAACCTTGTAGGCCATTTAATGAAGGTTCACGAGCCCTGTCGTCTGGCTTTACTGTTTTTTTTTTACCTTGTTCCAATAAAAGAGAGCTGGAGCCAGAAGGAGCAGACTGAGCCCCTGAAACCACTTTTATTAGCTGGCCATAAAAAGATTTATTATGAGATTTATTAAAGGTGAGTGGAGAGTCAGCATATGTTGACCTGGAGGACTTAAAGAGCTGCGACAGAAAGGAGCTAATCTGTAAATCAGCTCAAACAGGTCTTAACATTTCAAGAGTTTTCATTTGGAGATATTAAGCTGATACCTTTATAAAAAAATATATACTTCATATTTATGTATGATATGAACTAGTTTGCAGATTATAAACAGAAAGTGTTGGTTACAAACACAGCAGATTGAGAAGAGTTAAATTTGGTGTTTAAGCAAATGCAGAGTTCATTTTATTCTTTATGGAGTCAAACCCCTGAAATTTACTCTCAGCTGAAGAAATGTTGCAGTCAGAAATAAATGTCAAAATGATTTTTCAGCAAATCATGTCACACCTGTTTTACTGCTCACCAACACTCATCTAATAAGCCAATCACATAGCAGCAACCATTGTATTAATTAGCCATGAGAACTTGGTCAGCTGAAGTTCAAATCAAGAATCTGAAAGGGGGCAAAAGTGATTTAAGAGACTATCTTTAACTCTACACTAGGGCTGTCACCTTATATTTGATATTCTAATAACCGTTCGAATATGGGGATAAATATCCGTAACCGAATTGTGAAATACATATTCGAAAGTAAAATATTGAGTTTAGCGGCACATCTGGGCGCCTGGAGCAGTGGACCGTTTTATCCAACAGAGGGCGCTCTCAGCGCAGCTTGACCCTCAGCCACATCTGCTGCTCTCTTGACCTCAGTAAACAACGAGTTGCCACTCCGAGTGGACATTAACAGCACCGAATCATCTGCGGAGCGCTGTGTGGTAGTATTTTGGGTTCTTCACTGTTGATGGCAACTTTAAAATCAAAGACTGGGCTGTGTGTCTGTTATGTGCAAAGCAGCTTATTCACTCGTCCCCCACATCAAATTTGCGGGCTCAACCGTCGACTTTCATCCAAGTTATACAGCTAAGTGCAGCGGCGCTCAAGAGTTCAACCCCGTGTGACTGCGTTTTATTCGGCAGGGTCTTTACCAAAGGGGCGGATAAGAGAGTCTCTGTCCCTAACAGGGAGGGGGAGGCAAAATAATCGAATATCTTCGGTTATTTGGGTGTATGTTCGAAAACCGTTCGAGTTTGATTTTTAGGAAAAGTGACAGCCTTACTCTGCACTTTCACTCTGAACTCCTGTGACACTTGTAGGGTCAATCATTCAACAAACCCACATCTTGAAAACTGTAATGCTAATGTCTTTTTTTTAAATACATGTGCTCCAATCAAACATTGTGTCTTTATTTCAGTTTATTTTCCCCATTGATATGCAGTAAATAAATACAGCAATGTTCACACTTTGCAGTGTTACTATAGAGTTAACACTTACGTTGTTAAAATGCACTCTGAGAAAGAGCATTCCTAACTCTACATAGAAGTGTAGATCAAAAGTTACACTGTTAAGTGTTACAAAGTTTTACACATTAACTCCAACAAGAGTCAACTTAATGGGAGTTCAATACCAACTCTCCAAAAAGAGTGAAAACAACACTTTGTGATGTGGTGTGGACCCATAAAAGCATTTAAGAAGTGTCTGTATTGACTCTGAAAGTGTTCATTTGTCTGTAGATTTTGCTGCTTAGAAAAAAATGGAGACTATCAGCCTCCCTGAACACATTTGGTTTGGCAGGAAAGATTAACAGTTACTGTGATATGAGAGACTCTTTCCTCTTAGTGTGTCCATTTATTGAGACAGATAAACACAAAAAAAAACAAAATTAAACACAATTTGTTCCTTCAAAGTTAGGGTTCTGTGTCTGGTTGTAAGGGGTGAAAATGTCGAGTAAATTTCTGAAAGCTTTCCAGAAACTGTCCGTGGAAAGTCAAGCTGGGGAATTTTGGAAATATCCAGAATTGGAAACTTTCCGTGGGAATTATGGGAAATACAAAAGTTAACTGTAAATTGGGGGTAATTTAAGCAAACTTTATTATATCCAAAAATACATATAAACATTTTGTTTTGTCATAGGCAGACATCAATGCAAAATAATACATTGAAAAAGCATTACAGCTGAAACGATTCATCTGTAAGTAGAATTTTATCAAGAATGAATTAATTTATTGAACAATCAATTTTAATTCCAGTTTTTGTAGTCCACAGGGTTACATGTGTGGCTTCATTAGTCTTGTGCTCTTGATTAAAAAAATGTGGCCTCAATAGTCCAGGGGTCTAGAAATCATCTGTGCATGTGATGGAGGAATGCACAGTGCACGTAGGAGCGATGCCTCAACACCCCTGCAGTTAGCAGTGTGCTATGTTTGTGTGATGCAGGAATAGCAGAGAGTATACTCAAGTATAGTATGAGTATAGCAGAGAGTATACTCAAGTATACTTTTACTATACTACATACTAGATTAGAATACTAGATTGGCACTTGTTTCCTCCATGTTGGCAGTGTTTCCTTCACTCTTGGCGAAAGTGTATGTAGACTGTATGGAGGGGGCGTGGTCACGTGACTTACACAGGGAAAATAACCAAAATAATTGACATGAGTAAAATTACTTCGATTAGTGGGTCTAAATGTCGATTTCGATTATTTTTCGATTAATTACCCTGCCCTACTTTCATGATCCCTTTTTTTTCAAAGATATGCAAAAATGTATTTTCCAAACTGTATTACAAAATTACTGTAGAGAGCCCACCTTTAATTTTCATAAATTCTAGTTAATTTTCATGAAAAGTCTCCAACTTTGAGAATTCCCAGACTTCTGCAGCCCTGATTCTGCCTTACGTAACAGAGTGACGTGCTCCAAATGTAAGCTAGCTTACAAGCTGCATCAGTGTTTTCACATTAAGCAAAGCTTCCCTCACTTGATGCTAACACACAAAAAAAAATTCCCATGCACAGGCTCTCAGAAACTCACATAGCTGTTGTGAGTATCTTAAGTACAATTTGATTTGCTGTTTACTGACACACTACAGATACTGAAATGATCAGTGTTCACAACAAATGATCCCAAAACCCTGTGACTGTCAGGCTGGGCTAAAAAAAACACCCCAAATCATCCAATCATTCGGTTTGCTTTACGTCCAGGTGTTGTGGTTACTGCACAGCTGTGATGTAAAGCATATCATCTACACTTCCGGGAGACTCTCTTTTGTGCATGTGGCTGTCAGACTGAGTTGGACGATGGCAGAAGTTAAGGATGTGATTGTTTGGTTAGTGAAAAAGACACTTTGTGTTTTGTGTGAGGCACTGGTATCATCAGTAATTTCATTTCCTAATTCCTGCAGGGAAATTAGAAAATAAATGAATTAAAGCCAACAGTTATTTGATGTATAGTAAACTGGTCTATCATAAACATATAGAAGTCTAACCCTGCCGGTATATAATGGAGATACCAATCAATAATGAGGTTTCTTTATACAAAAGTTTTTGACTTTTTTCTTCTGCTTTGGATGTGTCAATGAAAAAAAGCACTTTAATCTGAAGTCATAAACATATTTCATACATTGTTCTGTGTGTGTTTTTTGAATAAAGTGGCACATTAAAAAGAGAGGAACTAAATAATCCACCTGAAATTCTGACCAAACAACCAAACCTGCTGTGTAAACAGTGAAACGCCTCCAGCCTGGCATGCACTGATGTAAAGGGAAAGAAAGCTGACAATCTGATTGGTCTGATAATACACCCAGAACACACCAGCGTATAATCAAGGCACATAATCCATCCTCCTTGCACTCTACGCCTGGATTTGCACTGAGAACATGAGTCCTTAAAATAGCGAAATATAGACCAACACGCCCCAAAGTGCCATGCGCAACATGCTTTTGGCAACACTGTCAAAATAGAGCCCTAAATGGTCAATTTTAACAACTTAAAGATGTGTATGGGAATTGTTTACATGGTTATATTAAAACATTAGGGCGGCAGGGTGGTGCATCAGGCAGTGTGCATGCCTCACAGCAAGAAAGTTGCTGGTTCAAACCCATGTCGGTCAGGGCCTTTCTGCTCGGAGTTTGCAAGTTCTCCTCGTGCATGCATGGGTTCTCTTTGGGAACTTTAGCTTCGTCCCACAGGCCAAAACCAGGCTCATTAGGTGACTCTAAACTGCCCTTAGGTATGAGTGTGAGTTAATGTCTGCCTCTCTATGAGGGCTTTCACACGGTACTGTTCTGGTTCCGTTCTGGATTCTCAGACCCTTGGTGCTTTCTAGTTAACAAGTGTTTGTTGCTTTACTTTAGGTTTTTGTTTTCATCAAGCAATCAAGTACACAACAACTGTTGATGATGAGGAGACATAGAGAGCGTACGTAGAAGGCACCTTATTTGTAAAAAAGTGTGTTTGTGTTTGTTCCTCTATGTCCTCGACTTCCTGCTGATTTTATCACCACAGAATACGACATACCCACCGACGATGTCACGCTTCAAGAGCTGGAGCCAACTATTTTTGGTTCCAGCCACGGACCAACTTTTCAGATTCCAGATCAGCTATTTTTCGGTCTGAAAACGCCGGCCGGTTCAAAATTAGGTACTGGAACTGAGTGGCCCTGTGATTGGCTTGCCCATTGTCATCTGGGAAAGGCTCACCCCCCTGACCCTGAAAGTGATAAGTGGTATAGATAATGAAAAGATGGATAAAAACACTGTATCTAGTTGATTTTTTTCATACCATGATGACTTGCAGAAAGAAGAATCATGGCCTTCTAATTCCTCTAACATCATGCAGCCTTTTCTCTCAGCTGCGTGCCTGATGTCAGGTAAAATGACGGCAGCATAAATATGATGAATGACCCCATAAACTTTATATTAACAAGCTCACTTGATGCCCTTTAAGTCAGTCTCTGCTCAAACATTGGAGTTGTGACAAATCAAATCCGTCATCTGTTCATTTTGTATTGATTGATGGATCATCTCGGCCCAGCAGCAGGAGCAGGTTTGTCCTCTCAGTCTGTCTCTGGAGGGGGACGGCCCTCTTGTTTCTTAGATAATCCAGCAGAGCAGTGATTCTCTGGTCTCTTGTTGGCATGCTACAGAAACTCTGTGTACCCTCTCCATCTCCACCTGGGTGGATCATAAGGTGTCACTCTCCCTCAGCTCCCTCAGCACTGCTGCTGTTGTCTCTGCAGCTGACACTGAGCTGCCCTGACACAATGGTGTCACTGCTGCCCCACCCGGCGTGAGTTTGACTGATGGGAGCAGCGAGGACGGAGGCTGGGCCTGTCTCTGCAGTATGAGGAGAGATTTGCTGGAGCAGAGATGTTGGAGGCCTGTGTTGTTGTGATCAGCGTGCAGCCAGAAGGAGGAGATGCCTCTGTGCTTCTGCCAGAGCAGAACCACAGAGGAGCAGGACCGCGGGACGGAGCTCTGGTTTCAGTTTGACGACTCGTGTTCCCAACAGAGGAGCCGCTGCTGAAGGAAATGAACCAGGGCAGGAAAATATGGAGCTGTCTGAATATTTTAAGCTGTCTTTGACATTCACTCAGTGGCCACATTATTAAGTACACCCTGCTAGTTTGTTTTACCCCCTTTTCCTTGAGAACTCAAAACTTCATGGCATAGATTCAATAAGGTGCTGAAACATTCCTCTGAGAACTTGGTCCATATTGACATGGTTACATCACACAGTTGCTGCAGATTTGTTTGCTGCACATACATAATCCCGATGCCCTATTCCACCACATCCCAAAGGTGCTCTGTTGGATTGAACTCTCGTTACTGCCACTGGAGTGCAGTGAACTCATTGGCCTGTTCAAGAAACCAGTTTAAGATGATGATGATGGGTTTGTTAGGATTAAACCAGTATTTTTTTCCTTTTGACCCTGATGAAGAAGAAGAAGAAGAAGAGGACATACTTTATTAATCCCTCATGGGAAATCCAATTCTTTACTCTCTGTTGTTGAAACATGCTACACAAACACAGGCTAAAACACACAAACAGGCCCTTCGATCATGCACTATTGGAGAGATGTCCTGAAGGAGTGCTTCTGAGGAGTTTTTTGGGGTTCAGTGCCTTGCTCAAGGGCACTTAAGGGCACTTCAGTTGGCACCTCTCCAGATACCAAAGCAACTCCTAATGTGGTTTGGTAGGGCCTTGAACTGGCCACCTTTGGGTTCCCAACCCAAGTCCGACCGGACCCAATTATTGTCTCCGCCAAGGAGGTTATGTTTCTGACGGCGTATGCTTGTTTGTTTGTTTGTTAGCAAGGTTACACAAAAATCACTGGACAGAATTTCTTGAATATTCAGCAGATTATGGTAAAGGCCCAACTTAAAAATAAATAGAAAACACTCTCTGAGTGTTTTCTATTTATTATCAATGTGACCCCCAACATCATTGGGGTTGAAACATTTTTGTCTGGAATGACTCCTTGTTTTATCTGCTTAGCGTAAATACATATCAGCCACTTTAGCTAACATTTCAGCAGGAGAGCACGTATATTTAAGTCAAAACCAGTGATGGAAAACATGATGACCACAGAAAATGTGACCAAAATATCTCACCTGCCCCCAGTGGCTGGCTGTCATGGGTATGAATATAAGGGACTGATCTTACTTTTAAAGGCCAAGTATAACATACAGCTGGGAAAAAAATAAACTAATATTATGTTGATGAGGCCAGAATATTTATATTTTTTAATCTATTTGTAAACATGGCCCCCATAGTGTATCTCAAGAAAAAACTGGCCCTTGTATTAATGTGATTAGCAACAATAGTCAGGGGGGCTGCAAGTTTTAACAGTGCTTAATTGGTACTAAGAGGTCGAGAAGTGGGCAAAGAAAATATCTGAATTTATCGGACCAGGCAACAGTTTTCCAATCTTCTTTTGTCCAGTTTTGGTTATCCTGTGTGAGTTGTCTGCATACCTTGGTTATAATGAATTACTGTTGCTTTTCTACCATCTTGAACCACTCTGATCATGTGAACTCTGGCTTCAATAAGGCATTACTGCCAGGAGATCTGCTCCTCATTGGATGTTTCCTCTTTTAGGGACCGTCCTTTGTAAACCCAAAAGATGGTTGAGCATTTACATCCCAGACCAGCCCATGTTGCACCAACAACAATGCCACGATCAAAGACACTTCAGCACCTTTTTTCTTCATTCTGGGGCTCAGTTTGAACTTCAGCAGCTCGTCTTTTGCACACACCTAAATGCATTGGGTTGCTGCAGTGTGATTGGAGAGTTGTCTGATTCTTTTTGGCTTTGTGTTTGGTTACTTCTGTTTCATCATTGTTTAGGTTACAGAAGCTGCAGTAAAACCAGTACTAGCAAAAATAATGGAAGTAATATTGTTGATTCAACAGCAACACTGATTCGAGCCCTCGATACTCAGATGTAAGAAATGTCTTGATTTCTTGAACTTCGCTCTGGGAGCTGAACTCTTTAATCCGAGGAGCTCACACCGAGAGGCATGAAGGCAGGATAGAGTGCATGATTTTTAATGAAGGGGGGTTGGAGCATCCTCAGGCAGACCCCCGCCGGGACACATGCTAAAAAAAAGAGCTGCGAAAACAAGATAATCTAGCCCAGATCCTCAGCTCCATCGACTCTGCTCCACCCTGACGCTTTGAAACCAAGTGAAGCCTCACAGAGCAGGAGAGGCCTTTGAATGGCAGGAATGCTTACTTAAGACCACAGAGGAGAGATTTACTCTTTAATGTTGACCTTAAGGAAGGCTGGAAGTAGACCTATGGGCAGTGTGATGAGTTTTTAAGCTTTGTAAACATACAGAATAAGGCAGATAAAGGGAAAGACTGTATTGTTTTATTGATGTAGTTCACACATGTTTATGTGGTTTAGAAAGATGTCAGGCCCAGTGCTGAGAGTAAAAGATGATTATAGTCAAGACCACAAACAGTGACATAATCGTATTTTGGAGATCAATCCATCCTTCCATTATCTATACCCCTCATCCCTTTAGGGGTCGCAGGGGCTGGAGCCTAGCTCAGCTGACATTGGGCGAGAGGTGAGGCACACACCGAACAGATCGCTGGCCGATCGCAGAACAAAGAGAGAGACAGACAACCATTCATGCTCACACTCACACCTTTGTCGAAAATTTCAAGTAGTGACGGTCACAGCTCAAAGAAAAGGTGTTCCTAAAGTCTTTTTAACGTAGAAAGATAGGGAATTTTTCTACATTTTTGCTCATAAAGTTCTTGATAGGGGTTTGGATGAAATTTTTCAGGGAATGTTTGTGTTGGATTACTTTTGCTGTGCAGCTGGATCCACTTAATGTCTGTAATCAGGTAGATCCATCTTGCCAAGGTCTCATCCACGATTGTGGATGGTGGAAGGTGTCACGGCCCAATCAGTGTTCTTTAGAGCAGCAATAGGTGGAAGCTGCAAGTGGGAAATGACTACTCGGACAGAGATTAGCATAGATGCTAACAGCTTCAGTAGCAGTTTTGCGGGTTTTGACCACATTTCTTTATTTAATGAAAAACAAATATCAACACTACAGACTTCTCTGTAATAAAGTTATTTTCACTCCATCTCTGACATTTTTTGCAGAGAGTGTTTTTTATTATTATTATTTTGTGGCTCACGTTCTATAGCGCAGTCGTGCCTGCCTATTACATTATCTGATTGGCCTAGTTTGGCCCTCCCTAACCCCTTTCTATAGGCTCTTTTCCAGGTGGACTAGTGAAATATTTGAAACAGTCCATGTAGTGTGACAGGTTAGTCTGCACCACAGCAATGTCAACCCCACTTCAGCAGCAGTTTTATCAGATCTTGTCAGCAACACTTTATTCAATAAAAACAACACTACAAACTTCTCGGTAGTAGGAATACATTTGCTCCACTTCTTACATGTTTTGCGTTACATTATCTGATTGGCCTGTAATAAATGTGATTGACAGAACAATCATCCAATCACCTGCCAGATATGCTTCTGAAAGGTTCTGCCCATTCACAGAAATCCTTGGTGGAGGTTTGAGCTGTCTAAGCACCTTCTGTTCTCCCGTTGTGACAAACCTTTTGTCACAAACATCGATATCAAGACGACCTACTGTATATGAGTTTGGTCCATATTTTCCAGCCCTATATCTGGTAGCAGTTCTTAGGATGAGGTGGTGTTTATGACATTAGTGCCACTAGAGTGATATATAGTTTGTCTTTTTATAAAAACTGTCAAAGGTAAACTGTATTCTCTTCTCCATTTCTCCTTGTGTTCCTCCTTTCCTGACACCCAAAGGTCTTTACTCATTACCTACAGATGTAACAGTGCGGTTAGAAGTTTTTAGGCCAGCTATAAATAGCCTGGTCCAAGTTTTCCCTCTCCATCCCAGCTGGCTGATTCCTGGTTAGCGTCTCTGGTCAGCTGTGTGTATTTTCCTTTCGCTGGCCGCAGACGCGCCTGGCTCTGTAGAGGAGAGGGAGGCCTCTTTGTGTCATGGTGGTGAGGCCGGCCTGGGCAGAGAGGGGAGGGGAGAGAGAGGATCACAGCTGCTGCAGCAGTGTTGTTGTGTCGGCAGTGTTTCCTCTGTGATGTGCCAGGTGACCTCACTGACCCAACAGCATGACGCCAGATACACTGATCCAGGGCTGCCCCCCCGGGGGTCTGTGTCTGCACATTTGTCTAGAGAAATCATCAGTTTATTTGAAAACATAGGGAATAGATGGGATAACCTACACAAAATGGATGATGAAGGATATTTTGTGTAATTTTTTTATTGCAACATGAAAAGTATTATGTCAAACTTATTATGACAAGGCTTCAAACTAAGGCTGAAGAAACAACCTTGGTTTCACTATAATCTTGATTGTTTCACATTATTTTACCCTGAATATAAATGATTATTATGATATATTTTTGAGATCCTGTGGCTTTGTCTGAGAAATCATCTTGTAACATTTGTTATTATAGGAAATGCATTTAAATAAAGTTTGTTTTTATTATTTTCTGATAACATTGATTAGCATATAAGGAAATATTGATACAACAGCACATTACAATGTTTATATGAATATTTTATAGTAATTTGAGTCATTGTTTAGTATTTCAGTGCAGCCTCCAGCCACTAGTTGGCAGTAAACATTCAGAATTTTGACTCGCCCTCTGTTTGTTTTATTTAGTTTTACACACAGTTCAGTTCATAAATATTGCCGGGACAATTTTTAAATAAATTATATTGATAAGAAACTATTAACCTGATGCAAAAGATGGACTGTTAAATAATTTTCTCCAGTCCATGAGTTCTGCAGTTATGTATTGTCTGTGTTTTGATGTCTTTTAACGTCCCATTTAGCATTGATTATCTTGTAAATATTCTTTTGTGTTCATGTACGTCAGCTAGTTTTAGTTGTTGCTGCTTTGTTTTGTTTTGTGTAGCACCTTTTGCACTTATTGTCTCATTTTTGTAGTAAAACTATAGATATGTATGTATCTGTATATATATGTAGACATAGATTAAAAAATGAAAGCATTGTTGGTTTTACTAACTTCAGAGTTCTGAAATTTGTATTATTTATGTGTATATAATAATAATAATAACTCAGATGGTAATTATTGTTCAACCCTATTGCTTTTGCTATGTAAATGATATATACTTTAAATATTAATATTACAACTTAAATATCCTTCAAACATTAAAAAAAACAGACATTTAGAGAAAATCAGGTGAAGCGTTGTGGTATATTAATACATTTTGCCAGTATTTCAGCCGAATTAGGGGATATTCAGTATATGGTAGAAATGGGTGT
Organism: Cetoscarus ocellatus; assembly: GCA_037902135.1. Classification (NCBI taxonomy): domain Eukaryota; kingdom Metazoa; phylum Chordata; class Actinopteri; order Labriformes; family Labridae; genus Cetoscarus; species Cetoscarus ocellatus. The sequence continues at coordinate 238,739 of JBAMNC010000511.1, read as the reverse complement.
GAATCATATCGTATTGCATCGCAAAATGCCACACATGTATCTTTAGTGTATCGGATTGGAGACATTGTTTCGAGAAGCATATTGTATTGGCATTATACCTTAGATGCCCAACCCTAGTATGGCCGTAAATATCTGCCAAATTCTTCATATCTGCAGAAACTGATATCAAACCGATAATGTTGTGCACCCTTACTTTTTGCCTTAATAAAGCAGCCCTGGTGTGCATGAGCCTTGCAGTGAGCTTGTGGGCACATGATTAGACATAAACTGAGAGAAGATTAAGCTTCCTGATTGGTGCGTTTGATGCGTGTGTGGGCACATCCCTCCATCTGACTGTGTGTTTGGTGTGTGTGTGTGTGTGTGTGTGCCGTTAACCTTGACTGACACCCTCCTCCACCCTCCGCGGGACATAGGGTGACACTGGAAGGACAGCATGCTGGGAGTGCAGAGACGAGGCCTTCCCCTGGCAGCGGAGGCAGCGCAGCATGTGACACCCGGAGCCCATCATTAGCCTGCTCCTTTTTGTCGAGTGTCAGGGCATTCTCGCCTCCCCTGCCCGTCTTTTTCTGTCCCTTTCAGTGCTGCTGTCTTCACGTCCGCCCCCTGCAGACTCTGCTCCACACTTCACTCCTCTTCCTCCTCTCGTTCCTCCATCTCCTTTTTAATCATAAGTGACCTCATTATTACTCCATACAGACCCCTCCTCTCTTTCTGTCTATTTTGGTTCTCCTTCAGATGAAGGTCACAGCACAAAGTGTGGAGTGAATTATTTATTTTATGATGTGTTGTCAGTACATCAGGCTGAGAAACAGCAGGATGGTTGTGTTATCTGCAGCTGAGTTGTTGCATAAGGAGAAACAGGCCACTTCAAAAAGGGAAATGCAGAATTATCTGTGTTTGGTGACATTCAGCAACTTGTGGTTGATAAGAAGTTTCCTGGTTTTGATTAGTTGGTAAGATTTATGCCTGGTACACACGTGAAGATTCTTGGAGTCTTAGCCAACTCCGAAACTGTTAGAGAGCGCACACATGAAGACAAATAATGACTGATGTAATGGGTTTGTTTTTGTAATGTTCAGTGTGCCAGCAAAAGAGAGACATCTATATACATACACACACATACACACACACATATCTATATCTATACCTATATATATGTATGTATATATATATACTTGCCTCATGGCTCTATTAAAAACTTTTTAAGGGCTATATTTTTTTCCTGGAGCCCCCGAAAGATCAACAAAAGAGTGAGCTTCAAAACATCGTTCTGTCAGGACCAATTTGTCCAGAAAAGACTCAAGAGTTTTATTTGCATTTATTTTCAGAATTTTAATTCGGCAGTATGGCTCTTATGGGGGCTCGCCCTGCTTTTCCATTTGCCGATAATGAAAGCCCCAAGCGGGAGCAGCGCGTGTTTCTGCCCTCTTTGCAGCCCGCCAGGACAGCATCAGGCAGGGAAAGAAGCAGCAACAGAGATCCCAGAGCAAGCATCAGGGTCAGCTTACATTTAATAAGTCAGAGAATGGCATAAAGGGGGAGCTGGGGTGGAGGAGGGTTGTAAAGCAGCTTGCAGTGGGAGCAGTGAAGAGTAGGCAGGTGGAGCAGCTTGAATAATGCGGTGAGAGTGCACCAGCCAATGGCAGCTTCTGTCAGCTGGCTTTCAGCAGTGGCGGGCTAGCGTTGGATCAGCTTTATCAGTGGAATGCTGGCATGTCAGCCATCTTGACTCCTTGTACTGCCAGAACTGATGCAATGCTCAGTTTTGACCCATAAAGTTTATTTTTACAGTTTTAGAGATATGATCAGATAATGTGAGTGTCCATGGAGTTGGATGGGCAGAGCTTGACAACATTTCTTCATTACAACACTGAAGACATTTAACGATGGAAAATATACTTTCACTCCTCCCCTGTAGGGTTTGGTTTACTAACCAGCGTTATTTAGTTTACTTCCCGGCAGCAGCACCTACTGCATCATCTGATTGGCCTGTAATGACTGTACTTTACAGTCCTTTAACTATTTTTTGGAGCTCTGCCCTCCCCAAATACTTTCTGTGAGCTGTTACCCAACTGGACTAGTGAAATATATCCAGTAGATAACTGTGTATCTTACTACCCTGAACTGTCCAAGAAGCAGTTAATCTGCCGTATGAACAAGGCAGTTGGTTACAACCACAGAATGTTTCATACTGTGAACAGTTACATCGATTGGTTATGCAATGATCCAATCAAATCGATCGAAACTCAAAACATCGATCAACATCGTCATCTTCAGCGCCTTTATTTTGAAATTCTGACCGAATATCCGTTTCGCCGCTTCCGCCCAATAGCGCCTCGTTCTTAAGTTTCAATTTACAGGGCTCTCAAGTCTCACGTATTCAGTGTATGAGACGCGCACCTTTTCACTCTCTCACACACCACACCCGGTATTTCTCCTGCTTTAATATGTACTGTGTAGTGCCCACCGAGTAACACCGCTATATGCTAATGTGTAGGAACACGCTCTTAGCATCACAGAGCTAAACGGGAGCTTGACATGTCAGCCAATCAGAAATTAGCACTGCTGTAACCAGGTAGGATACGGTCGATGTGACAGCAGAGGATGCATGCTGCACACACACGACAGGAGTAATCACATGAGTACAGTAAGTTATCTGATCATTTGATTTTGTAGCGCACTTATTAATGAAATTACTTATTGTATGAAAGGAAAACAGTGAGAGCTTATTCTTATTCTTTCTCCACACCTACCATTAAACAGTGAAGCAAAGTCTAAAAACACCTGACAACTAATTAACCCAATTTTAATTTTAAACAGGATTAGATCATACAGATGGTTATAATCCTCTATAACCTATCATACCCAAAGGTCAGCACATCGTTTCACATTTCAGTAATAAAACTGTCAAAACTTATAAATTGCTTTGTATTTCTTTCTTGCTTTAGGTGAAATGTAGCTGATTGTGTTCAGTGAGTACATAATATTGTCTTAAAACGATCGAAGGCCCCTGTATCGTATCGAATCAAAATCGAATCGTGGCAGACTTTGTGATTTTGGCAAATATCGTATCGTTGTCCAAAGAATCAATATCGTATCGTTAGAAACTGGTGATTTACACCTCTATGACTTAATTTATGTACTGTGGGTTTGGGCCAGTTTCAGTCTGAACAAATCAGTGTTTATGAAGGAAGAACACTTCCTGTGGGTCTCTTCCCAGCAGCATATCTTAAAACTGAGAATAGTTGCGTAATATCAAATATGTCCTTGTGAAGGATATACGTACTCCCCATTGTATGTACCAATCTGCCTGAGAAAAGCCCACCTCCACCCTCCCCCCACCCTGCTTCATTCAGACAGACACGATCCCCCCGGGCTCTCTCTCTCCCCCTAAATGACCAAAGGGATAAAAAAAAAAAAAAAAACTCCCCCGAGGAGCTTATACATCGAAATGTCCTCCACCTCCTTCAACAGCCCCCACCCTCCTTCTCCCTCCTGCCGCTAATGAACCCCGCCCCCTCCCATCCCCGCCCCATCAAATATGAATGCGGCATCTCCCTCGGCGACTGCCCCCCCCCCCCCCCCCCCAAACGCCATGACATACCTTCAGCTCTGCACATTCATCCCATGAATTATTCACCCGGAGTGGCACGTGGACTTGGGCGTGCCTCTGGCAGAAGCCCCCCTCTCTATATATCTCTCTTTTACTCGTACCTGAGTCGAACTTCACCTTATTACAGTTAGAGGTAATCAATTTTCATCCTCCTTTATTAACGCTCTTTACATGTTCAGGTGCTTTAAGTCATTGGCTCCAATTAAAGGGCTTAATGAATTTTGTCCATCTACTGTTACGTGAATAGCCTTCGACTAATTATAGATCTGAGTCCACTGCTGGTCATGTCCTGCTCTGTAATTGGATTTTCCCAGAGGCTTCATTGATTTTATGTTGAGAGTGGCTGAAATATGGGAGAGGATTCTCCGTCTGATATGAATCATGAGAGAACACCAAAACCCACCCAACAAAGGGAGAATTATTCACGTTTTCTGGTATTAAAAATGTCCCTGAAATGATTCATCTCCATAAGCTTCAGTCGTGATGTTTCCTGTGGGGTGAAGAAGAGGGGTAAACAGCAAAAAAAAAAAAAAGAGGCCCCTACGGCAAGCAGGTGGCGTCTTTTTCTGCAAAGGAGGAATAATTAATCAGCAGAGAGAGGGGGCTGTGTGAAAAGGAGGGAAGGAAGGGGAGAAATAAGGAGATGAAAGAGGCTTCAGTTCAAAGAGAGCAGTGATGAGCTCGGTCCTTTACGGAGGGCTGATGAGGAGGAGGAGGGAGTCGGACCAGCTCTGCTCGGGACTGTCGCTGATGCAGACTGAGGGAGAGTGTGTTTAATGTGAATCCAGTGATGTAAGCGCCTCGTATTGATTAAGAAACACAATTTAATTATAAAGTCTGGTATTTGTTAGAAATGTATCAGATAAAAACTTAGGTTCAATTATTCACAAGCTGTACGGAGGACTATTAACTTACAGAGAAGGTGTAGGACAAAATTTACAATATATTGTCTCCCTAAATTTGCAATCTTATATTGATATGCCACCTCCAAATACCAATATGTCTCTCTATATATGTATCTACACATGTTAGATTGGATTGCTGATGCTGATATTTTGTGTCAAGAGCATAAATTCTTTGCTAAAATGTACCTGTTATTTTCATGTTTACAGCCCATTTTTGTTAGAAATAGATGTGAAGCAATAATAACAACACTTAGTTCTTTATTAAATTACACTTTTGATTTATAAAAATGGTCACTGAGTGATGATAAGGTAAGCATCTTGGTACATTTGTACATTTTGTCAATATTACAACCAATATATGGGATACTTCTGACCAATTTTTGTAGTCAAAATATTGTCAGTAAATATTGGGAAAAATCTTTATCTGACAAAACTGATAATTAACTTTTTAGGCTAATGTCTGCCAATAGGAATATTACATACATGATAAGAATAATAACTTTAAATGCTTAAAAAATGCAGGATATATTGATCCAATAATGTCCTGCGTCTCTAATGTATATCTTTATCTTTAGCTCTCTCTCTCTCTGACTTTTCCTCCTGGTATTCCAAGAACCTCTTTGTAATAGTGTTGACTCCCCATTGATCCTTCCTGAACCCACTCCTCAAAAATGATCCCCTTAATGTTAAAGAAAACATCAACATGGCCTTAAATTTGGACCTACTATGTGTTTTCTTCATCTTTGGTGACAAGGGTGTTTTACAATGAGTGGACTGCTGTTTTGTCTCAGGATACTTTTGAAGATTCAAGTTTCATTGCATGTAATTGCTTCTCTTTCACATTTTTACTTAAGATCAGGAGTCAGAATTTTTGGGACAGCTTTGGGTTCAAGTTTTCAGGCTAAATTTTCCGAATTGTCTCTTTATCACCATTTCTGCTCTCATTCTTTTACTGAGTTGTTGGTCAATTTCAAAAATTTGTTTAATTTGTTGAAAGTTTTCAGAAGTTTTTGTTGTTCATAAGCGCCGTGGATGTTTGTCATCTTGGACATCCTCTCTGCCTTCACAGAATCTTTTGTGCCATCCAAACACTCGTGCACATGTCATGTAGTGTTCCCCGTACACTTCAGTTGAGAAACAAAAACCAACACTTTTGCAAAAACATGTGCACTTCAGTCAGCAGCTAGCAGTGAGCTAAAGATGTCACTTGTTGGAAACTTACAGCAGTCGTGTGTGAATACCAAACCTTTAACAAATTGTATAACACTCAGAGTAACTGTGAACCATGTGGTTTGATCATCAAGCACAGCCTCAATATCTAACAGCCATACCTCGTATATGCACCTCTAGCTGCAGTAAACACTCACTCCTGACTGCTCACTTGGTGACAACTTACATATCACTATAAAAAGAGGAACTGTGTTTGTGTGCGAGTGTGTGAGTATCCATTTATGATCTGTCCAAATCAGAGCCATAAATCCATCAAACATCCAGCTTTATGATCACTTGTAAATCCCAGAATAGAGCAGATCCACACTCAAAGATGATCATTAATCATCTGCACAGGAGCAGCTCTCCGTCCAGCTCAGAGGATCAATACATCTGTTTCCCCTCTGAAGGCTGACTCAGTCTGCCTGCACTGCTCACGGCCTGTGCACAGGCTGCAGAGCGCTTTGTGGTCTCACTCAGCGCTGCCGTCTGCTCTGAACACACACGTTTGGAGATGTTCTGCAGTTTTGCACCGAGCGGAGCGTTGCTGCCGCTGCAGCCTGGCCCCCTGCCTGCTCGGTGTCCTGTCACGCAGGATTACATCTCTCGCTCACAGAGCTGCTGCTCTGCTCCGTGTGCGAGCCGGACGTTTCACTCTGCCTCTGGTGTGCAGCCAGGTTGTTGACATGGGTCACACGAAGTTGATTACAAGGAGCTGGAGGGTTGTTCCTCACTGATCCTGTACATGTGCTTAAAGCAGCTGTCAGCACGGAGGTCTTACAGTGATATCAGAAGATTTAATCAGTGACTTTTATAATAACAGTAAATATTACAATTGACTCACTGTGATCATTTGCTTTATCATTAACAGAAGTGATCTGAATTCATTTGAATTTCATCCAAAAATATCATGAGATAAAACATTTATTTAATTCCAAAAGCCTTTTGAGCACCAGACATGCTTTATATGCTGTTTTTCATGGAAATGGTCTGTTTTTTATTCTTTAGAAAATATATTTGAAGTTTTTCCTGTTTTCCTCAGGTGGAAGCACCACATGACAAAGACCTGGCATTCAGGGGTGTTAATGACTACAAAACTACTTCAAAATATTGGTATTTGAAGTTCACAATCTGAGGGATTTGCTTCAAGCTTTATATTAACTTCCACTCTGACTTAAAGGTCCCATGTCCTGGTTTGTTTGGTCATTTACATTGTGTTTTAGGTGTCTATTGATTAAGATATTGATTCAAGATACATAAAAACATGCAAAAATTTAATATCTGTAGAGGATCAGAAGCACCTTCTTTTCCCTCCCCTTTGAAAATGCTCGGATCTGAGGGGGCATTGAGGCAATCAATCAATCAATCAATCAATCAATCTGTATTTGTATTATGCCAGTTCATAACAAGTGTTATCTCACTAAGAATTTATGATAATGACAAACCCATGCATATGCCCAGATCATAAATCTGTCCTCATCTTATTTGTCTCTGCTGAATATAGATTCAATCAATCAATCTTTTCCTGTGTAGCACTACATTTGTCAGCGGAGGCTATGATAATGAGCTCTGCGCTGAATATCTGCCCAAACAATGTCTGATGGAAGGAGGGAGGATGGTTTCAGGCTGTAGGCTGGACTTTCAAAACAGTCATGGCATCTTCCTGTGATAAGCAGAAAACACACATTTAAGTGGAGGCTGTACAGCTATGACATCATAAACCCCAGGAAGTATAAACCGAGCGTTTTAAGGAGCATTTCTCCATCAACTCAGGTTGGTTTGATTCATGTGAAGCTCAGAGCAACTCCTCTTTGTGCTCTGCACCCAGCGTAGTGCTCTGACTTTACATCATCAAAACTGCAAAACATCTGCAGACACGGCCCAAACCACTGTGCACCAGCTTCACAATGTGAAATAATGGCATGTGAGTTCAAGGTCACTAAGACCTCAAAGACCTCACCTAAAAGGTTGAATGCTGAGAATTAAGGGAAAAATTGTGTCATACTGCAGTTGTATTACAGTTTATTAGTTCCCTGTCAGGTGATTTAAAGAAAACAATGACAGATGCTGGCATAAGAAAGAGAAACAAGGATTAACAAAGAGGATGTAACAATACAGAGAAAGGCTGGTTTTCAGATGGATGCACTGGTACTTAACATATCCTCTTATCCTGTTTGGTTTGAAACAGCACAAATAACACGGTGAGATTACTCCTCTTCCAACACCCACATTTCCTCTGACAACCTCTGATTGTGCTGACGGGCGTTTCGGCCTCTGTCTGCACCAATGTGCCCTGTGAGGGATCCGTCTGTAATTATGTTGAAAGAGAGCGGTCATGGTGTGTCAGTCAGTGCAAGGCTGCTCCTCTAATTGGTTGGCTCTCTCTCCGAGGCTGCACACTCATAAACAAAGACCCAAGGCTCAGCTGGGGCAGACATTAAAAGCATTGCTAATACTGTAATCTTGAAACAACAATCCGTGCGACTGTCATCAGTACTTGAAGGCTGAAAATGGAGTGTTCACTTATTAATCCATCTCAAACAGAGGATTTTGGTGTTACTGATTGTCAAAAAAAAAACCTTCACCTGACATTAAGTTTTTTGCTTATTTATCTGGCAGAAATTAGAGTCCATGGTTGAATTTTTTAGTATATAGGGCTTAGCTTCATGCTAAAGAAGCCTGAAGACACATTAGCTAGTGCTAGTGAACATGTTTTTGGCTTGTTTTCTGTGATTGCATAAGAAAACAGGTCTTTCTGGATACAAGAAGTGTCTTGATATTTGGAGCCTAGAGTGTTACTTGGGAAAACAAAAGTAACAGTGACTAAAATGCATTAATATAGATGACCATTTGCTTAGGTAGACTGCACTTGATGACCCGTTTCACATGTCGGTTGTACCAAAACAGACAGCAGATGAATAGAGAGCAAGATTTACCTTATTCTGGTTTATGTGTGTCCACAGCGGTCGAAAATGTCACAGAAATTATAAAAACCATCTATTTCCGCTTCCTGTCTGTGCCTCTCAGACTTAAAGCTTCAGTTTGCCTCCTCTGTGGAGAAACTCTCCTTGTTCATCAAAATGCTCTCATTCTGCAGGTTTGTCAGATCAGCTATTCAATGAATCTTGTTCCTTGTGGTGAGATTTATTGCAGTTCTTCCTAAACTTTCAATAGAAGCTCATTTTTGGGGTGATATTTATGTGAAGTGATAGAGCTGTGACAGCAGGGGGATGCACTGTCTTTAGTGATGGCCTGTGGTTTATTTATGTCCATTCAGACTCCACTTCTTCAATCATTTTATGTAATCTTTTGTAAACTGAAAGGAATAGGCAAATCATGCCAAAGCTTAAAGGCTAGCAGCGCTCTCTCACAACTTGTCTCCTTGTTTTGACCTCAATTGGACTTAAAGGTTCAGTTTGTAGAATTTGGCAGCATTTCGCCAAACAGAAACGGTGAATATAGGCTATAATGTTTCCATTTGTATGTAAAGTCCGTCAAAATAGGAGTACAATCATCCCCATAAAACGTTTGTTTTATTTTTATTTAGTTAGAAAAAGCTTCAAAAAATTTACATTACCGCAGGCCGCGTTCATGTAGGCCGACATAACGACCCACCATATTGTCTACGGGTGGATTTTAGGGACAAAAAAAACGAAACGCAGATCTATCCGCCGGTTCTGAAATCTACCTGAAATGCAGGTGAAGAAGAGGAGAGAGGACGGCGGTGGATGTAGAGACAGTTGTTACTCTTTGCTTACGCTGGGCTTAAAAATAATGGTTACAAACCTTGTCACTTTAGCAAATGATGCCGTGTTCACGATCCCTTTTGGTCTTCACAGGCTTCCGTTGCTCAGGGATGTGACGTTTTGGTTATGGTTGGGCTCATTCTAGAATCTGAACAATAGATGACACTCCAATGCCAAATTCTACACACTGCACCTTTAAATGGTAAAATGACCTTATATAATGATTTTCTATCCTTTTTGACAACTCAAAACACTTCAATCCTGCAGGTCACATCTATTAATTCAGATCCACTCACTCTCACATTCAGTCATTGATGATTCTGAGGTTCTCGTCCCAGAGCAAACAGAACCTTCATCTGCTGATTTGAGCAGATGAGGAGGATCACATTTTTGTAGGAACCAATATCATGTGTGTGCTAGGAACTTTTGACAACAGTTGACTCATTAAGACAGTTTTGTGCGCTTATGATTGAAAGGTAGGCTACGGTCTTTCAGTTTATCGTCATGCACGACGCTGATATGGGTCACGCTTTCCCTCCCTTCCAAAACTGGTGAGCTTTTGAGCATCCATGGCTTGTTAAAATGACGTCAAATCACAGGACCTACAAAACTGAACAGCAGTATCAGTATGATCAAAAATCAAATCTCAGGTTTTTATGTTAAGTTTTCATTTCTATCTCAGTCCCTTCACTGTACACGATAAAGTGACTTCAGGTGTTTGAGCAGCCAGCCTCAAGCTGACACTTATTTACTTATTTGGAAGTTCATCACTGGCTTTATTTTAAGCTGTATTCACACCTCATGAATGACATCATGAATTTCAGTCTGTGATGTAATGAAAATAAAATTAGTTACTGGGATGGCGTGAACATAAATTTCACCTCTTTTGCCCCTTCACCCAAGTTCAGGACATCAAACTTTGGTGAAAAATTCGCCTGAAGTCACGGCACGACAGCCAATCAGCACTGAAAATGAGAGGTGACGAGGATGACATAACAGACAGAGGAGGTAGGAAACATCGCTGCATGCCATTGTCAAAGCTCCTCTACACAGTTTTTTTTAGCATTCAGAGACTGAACTGTAGAGAGGACAAAGGGGAAAAGTGTGTTTTGAGTATCTAGTGAATTCAGCTCATATTTATTTTAACACTTTCCATGGACTGCACTGTGAAGAAAGTCCATCAGCACAACAGCAGTTAGCATCACAGCTAGCTGGCTACTGATGTGTTTTTTTGGCTCACTAGTGGTGATTTAGCACTTTTTTTTTATCAGAGAACATATGTCGACCCTCACCGGAGAACTACTGGGGCACCCATGAGAGAAAGAATAGATTAGGGCTCATGAGCTGAGCCCAGACATCGTGGTGAACCTCTCGATGTGCGGCTCTGAAAGATGTTATGGATCAACCTTTCTGGGGCATTGAGCTTCTTGTTTTGGAGAGCAGGAAGAGGGCAGGGATTGTAGAAGCATCCACCATGGCTGATCACGGACTGAGAAGGTGAAACGTAGGTTGACATGGCTAGAAGACAAGCATGTCCCCTCCTCTCATAGCTTTCTGGTCTGAAGGGGGAAAATTCGCCTCAATAAAAACAGATACAGCCTCTTCAATTTTCCCCTTCCAGCAAATTACCAGCCAACATCCAGCCAATGGGAGTGCCCAAATTCCACTAAAAGTTTGGCTTGTCCCTATTGGAGTAGCATCAGCGTTAACCTGTCACTACAGTTTGGTCCTGTCATTGTAGGGGATCTCATTACAGTCATGACAGTGAGCAGGTCCCAGCATGATCCAGTCAGACTCAGTCATGGCAAGTGGGGAAAATTAAAGCGGCTCCATCTGTATGAGCCATTTGAACACGTGAATACATCCTCGAAGAGGTTTCCAGTTTCCTTCTGTTGCTGATGCTCTTCACGTGAACTTGTTCGGCAGCCCAAACTTCTCCTCTATTACTCCTCTCTGCCTGTCCCCACAGCGTGTCAACAGTGAATAAATTTACTCTCCTCGTTGCAGTCAGACGAGGTGACTGAGCCGGAGACAACGGATCGCAGGGGAGAGAAAGAACGCTAGCAGGGAGTGAAATATGTATTCTGATGGAGGACAGACCTCAGCTTAAGGCCAGGCCGACACTTCGTCTTCACAGTGGAGGCTGAATTTATCGCCTGTTGTGTCTGAGCAGATAAACCAGTTATCCTCCTCGTCTTCGTTTTTGTGGAGAGACAATTAGATGGTGTTTATTCCCCTGTGAGTAAACAGAATTGTTCCTGGGTAATCTTGTTGTCTCACTGTGGTGTGTAGCTCCTGTCATTTTTCAAATCACAGCATTTAATTCTGCTGAGGGAGAGGCCATCCCAGCGTTTCAGAAAGTGCTTCAAGATGTCTTTAGACTGCAGTATTTACGTTATTCGGAACAGAGGAGGCTCATCCACACAAACAAAACATTCCTGCATGATTAAAACATCAGATTTTCAGGAAAAGCGTAGGAAATATCCTGTGTCCGTTCTGCAGTAGAGGGTAATTTAAGCTCTGAAAGCTTGTTTTTGGCTTAACAATTTTAATGATAACTATGACTGACATGGTCACATCATTCTTTTCTGACTTTTCGGACTCTTTTATGTGTTTTGTACTTTTATGGTTCTGGTCTTCTGTCAGTCCTCCAGCAAACAGTGTGGGTAGCTGCCTGAAACAGTCGATTCCCCTAGCCCCCTCAATTAGACCTACCATAACACTATCAGCAGTTCAAGCTTATCGTCTCAGGGTAGCCAGCCAATTTGAATGCAGAGCCTTTGAAAACACGGTGCCAAAAGTGTAATGGCTACCTATGATAGAGTAGGCTGGTCAGCCCATCAGATTAAACTGGGCCCACTTCAGGAAGGGGCTGAAGGAAATGTAACTTAATGATAAACTATTTTTTTCTGATGAATTTGTATTTGAGTTTATATTCTGAGTGACAGCCACTGATTCCACTTCAGAAGAATCAGCCCATAGTCAAAATTTGAGAGCAAGTGGATTTCATCAATCAAAGACCTTACTGTGACACTCTAGGATTGTGGGTTGCGTGGTTGTTTAGCCTGAAAATACATATACAGCTGCCGAACAATCATGATTTTGTTTTCATTGGGATTTGAGCCTTTGCATTAAACACATCGTTATTTATTGTAATTGATTTCCAGGTCTACAAACCGTTAAATTTTGGTTTAAATCCTGTCTTATACGTTAATAACCTGAATATTCAGAAGAAGCAGGCAGACATGGAAGTCAGTAAGCCTTTGTTGCAAACCAATCAGAGACCATGTTGTTAATGACACTCTTGGACTGTGGGTAGTGGAGTTTATTTATGCAATAATGCAAATAAACCATAACCTTGCCCAGCAGCTGGATCACCTGATTAAATGTCTGTAATCAGGCAGATCCATCTTGTCAAGCTCAGTCAGAGTGCTTTAGAGCTGAGAGAGGTGGGAGCTACGAGCAGGAAGGACTGCTTTTACAGAGATTAGCATAGAAGCTAACAGCTCCAGTAACAGTTATTTTATACCTGTACCACATTTCTTTATTGAATTAAAAAAAAAAAACTACAACACTACAAACTTCTCTATAGAAAGGATATAGGAAGTAGCGCCTGTCCTCTATCTTATCTGATTGGCCTTTAATGAATGTGATTGACAGAATATCGTCCAATCACCTGCTGGATATGCTTTTCAAAGGTTCTGCCCTCCCCAAACACTTTCTATGGGCTCTTTCCCAGATGGAGTATTTTGAACTAGGTTAAATTAACTAAGTTTCTCCTTAAATGAGTCTAACAGAATCCACTTCTGTGTCTTCTTTATAAATATATACCATTATTTACTCATTCGAATCCTCTGATGGATAAATGTTTTATGGACTACCCTGAACACGAACACTATTGTGGCACTCTAGGATTGTGGGAAGTGTAGTTTTTTCGAATGTCCCTTATAACAAGGTTGGTAAATACAGATTTGGGTCTTTTACAGGAGCATAAATCATCATTTTACACAGAGGTAGCTTGTATTAAGTCTGCACTGGATGGTTATGACATTATGGCTAATAATCAAATAAACAACAGCCGAACTTTAAGTCTTCATTTCAGACTGTCAGTGCTCCAACTTCTTTGGTATGCAGTAAAATGTTAGAAACAGGGAGGATTATGGGAAGTGATTTATTGTTGGTCCATGCAGTAAAGAAAAAAAATGCTTTTATAAAATCCAACATGTGGAAGACAGGTGAAGATTCTTCTGTGCGCTGACTTTGCCCTTTAAGCTTCACAATAAACCTTCATCCAGTCTCCAACACCCTGTCCGCCCTCCGTCCTCCACAAAGATCAACAGGCTGATGTTGACAGCGGAGCTCTGTGCCCCCACGTCGCCCCCTCTGTCTGAGCAGCCCCCCTGACATCAGGGTGATCGCAGCCGTTATTCCTCCTGAGAGAGAAAGAAAGAGACACTTTGCTTGTGTGAGTCATCCACAGAGCAAACTGTGTGTCAGCCTGTAAAAACAGAGACCCTTTACCTTTTAGAGCGCGGTGATAATCAGTGAGAGGATGTTGTTTACGGAGGAGAGAGCAGTGTGACAAGAAACCTTGAAGGGACTGATGAATCCACTGCTTTCAGCCTGATTCTGCCTTTTGTTTCAGACAGCATGATCTATCCAATACGGAAACAGTCTCATAAGAGGAGCCTTTCCAAGCATGAAGACAATACTAGATCTTTAATTTGTTTTTTATTTTAAAAAACTTTAAATAAAAGTTCCAAATAGGCGTGCATGATAATCAATCAGTCACTCAATCTTGATTTGTACAGTGCCAATCCATAACACGTGTTACCTCAAGGCAGTTTACAAAAAAACAGGCTGAGGCTATACTCTTCATTTTATAGATACACTCATATAAATACACATATAAACATATACATACATATTAACCCAACACAAATCCAATTATGAGCACAGCACTGAGCCAACATACAGTGCAGTGCATTTATACAAGGCTCACTGCAACAATGGTCAGAAAAAACCTGATTAGCAGTTGCAGATCTTTAGTAGAGCCGGTCTCATGTTGAACAGCTATCCACTGAAGCTGTGTTGGGGATGTGGATGAAGGAAGGGAGGTGGGCAGAGACAAAGGGACTCAAGTAAGAACTGAAGGTAGACAGATCCACAGGCCAATCATAAATCTGTCCTCATCAGATTTGTCCTCGGATTGGCCCTGCCCGGGATGGTGGAGCCCCAGGAAGACGATCATACTTGACTATCTAGAGGAAGGAAAAATCGTGACAAGGTTTTTGTGTTTCTGCAGAAAGATCAGTACGGAAATGTTTTTTCTGGACACTCTGGTTTTCTCCCACAGACCAAAACATGCTTGTTTAGAGTCACCAATTAACATGGTTAATTTACATGGTTAATTGGTGACTGGTTGTCTGTCTCTTTGTGTCAACCCTGTGATTGGGGGTGACCAGTCCAGGGTGTGCTTTGCCTTTTGCACCCCAGTGAACCTGTAAGGGATAAACTGGTAAAGATAATGGATGGGTATGAGAAACAATGTAACATGGGAAGATGTTGTTCAGGACTGGGGCAACATTAATTTGAGCAATAAATGAACATAGAACAGAATAAAATAGAATGAATACGTCTTTACTGCTCATCCTGGGCTGAGCTTTGCAATAATACCCTATGAAGCCCATCCTAATAATGCAATACAAACATGCTATAAGCATGTTTTCAAGATATTATAATGTTATACTCTGCGTATAATGTGGTACAATATTAGTTATAAGCATATGTGAGTATTTATGATACTTTACAATAGCAATCATAAGTAAGTATGATAATGGTGTGATAAGTTATATACTGCTAGTGTGTTAAATTGTGCTTATAACTGTAAAGATGATAAAAATCAATACAAAATGCTCCATAACAATAACAAGATTCCATAAGATTAATGAGAGAAGGTGTTAATTCAACATATATGCAGGTCATTGACTGTACTTTCTAAAAAGATTACAATTTATTGTGATAGTTATTCTTTTTTATATAAATTATAATTAATTTAAAACACATAATCAACACTATTATTATTAGATACATTATTATTAGATGATAAGTCAAAACAGGAGGGGCAATAAAAATTACAATAAATAAGATCCAATAAAGGTAAGAAAAGCTTTTTTAAGATCATTTTAAACCCTCAGCGACTCTAATTTGAGATAAAACATTTTTTCTGTTAACATAAACATTTAAAGGCATCTTCATTGAAAATTGACTACTTTTATCTTTCAAAATTTTACAGGTAAAATTGACACTTTTAAAAAAGATCTTAAAAGTTAAATAAAAAGCTGATAATTAATGATAAATGATTCCAATCTGATCTTAAAAAATCTTGATTTTACTAAGCTTGATGGCTCATGAATCACTTAACAAATTAAACAAAACAACTACAATACTAAAACTGTGCCTGTGCATAATTTGGGAGGTCATTCTGTTATTAAAATGGTACAAATTTTTATATACTGTATCTTTATTCAAATATTTTCAGTTGTTACAAAGCTGTGTTGTGTATCTGTTGGAAGGAATCATGGTGGGAAGTTGGAAACTAGAAAGGGCTTGAAAGAGCAAAATTAGCAACGGAGTAAATTAAGGGAAAAAGAAGGTCTTGCTTTTTATTTCTGAATCTGCAACAAAAAATGTGAATAAATCCATATATTGACCATCCCTGCTGCAAACACACGTATACTTGCATTGAACGGACAGTTGTTACAGCGAGATCAGCAACTTTATTGGCTGATATCTTGGCAAAAGTAGATCAATGATTGGCACAAACCTACACTTGGAACTGAGAGTAATCTGATTGTACTCTGAAGGTCAGTGGTCATTACTTTATGCGTCAATTTGTCCCCCATACGAAATTCATTATAAAAAATGGAGCACGCCTCAAAAGAAGTATGATTTCCTTTATTAACCCTTTCCAAAAAACATACTAAGTGGCTCTTTTTCACCTACCCCCCTCTTTTTACCTCCAAACTTTGTTTCTGTCGTCAGTAAAGCTTCACCCTCACCAACCTTTTGGCCTCTCTCCCTCTTGTCATTCACAGATTATAGATAATGGGCTGTGTGCAATGCAAGGATAAGGAAGCAACCAAACTCACAGACGACAGAGACACCAGCATCTCGCAGGGAGCCGGGTACCGGTATGGGGCCGACCCCACGCCGCAGCACTACCCCAACTTCGGGGTCACCGCCATCCCCAACTATAACAACTTCCACGCCCCCGTCGGACAGGGGATGACCGTGTTCGGGGGGGTCAGCACTTCCTCACACACTGGAACACTGAGGACTCGTGGTGGGACAGGTGAGAGATGGATAAAGGTCATTTAACCCTCAGTTGGGACATGAAGTCTATTTTTTGTGGTTATTTTGTTGCCTGGGCAAATCAACAGCATGCCCTCATTTATCAGTCAAATTAAGGCAGAGGTGTATGTGTGGTACTGTTGGAATGAGGTGCTAGAAAGCAAACAGAGGCAGTTTCCATTTATCACACATATTTCTCATTAGCTGCATGTTGAAAAGGTCAGGGCTAAAAAAAAAAACCACTGTTCTGATTTTAAAGGCAGCAGTGTTGCAAAACCTGAGAAGAATGCAACACCCAAACAAACATGACTTTAGATTTGGGTCCTTTCCCTCCTAGCATCTCCTAGCAGCTTTAATGCACATGTGAAGTCTTTACATGATGTTATATTGATACCAAAGTCAAGAAAGCAAGGAAGAGCTGACAAGATTTTGGTGGTGATCTGAATCCAGATGCAGAGCCAGCAAATGAAATTTAAGGATTTGTGAGCGTTGCACGATGACTTGGCTTACAGTGTCAGAAATGCCTTGGCGGAGCTTTGTGCTTCCTGGTTTGTAATGTGAGATTCACTTGTGGGTGTGAACATGGGCAAAATGTAACCCTTGGGCCCTGGGAGGACAACAGAGGAGCACTGAAAAAAGCTGTTGCTATAGAAGAATGCTATCTCACATTGCAGCTGGACTGATTCAATGTCTGTAATCAGGCAGATCCATCTTGCCAAGTTCAACTCTACAACAATTGTGCTTGGCCAAGAGCCGCACGGCCCAATCAGAGTCCTATAGAGCAGGAAGAGATGGAGCTACGAAAGCTGACAGCAGGAAGTGACTGCTCATGCAGTGATTAGCATGGATGCTAACAGCTTCAGCAGCAGGTTTATCAGATCTGAACCACATTTCTTTACTGAGAAAAAGCAAATATCAATACTGGAAGCATTTCTCCATGGAAAGAATACTTTTGCTCACGTTCGACATGTTTGGTCGAGAGTTTCTATGAATTGGCTCATGTTTTGCACTTTACACTGCGGCAGTGTAAAGGACAGGCCTACTACATTATTAGATATGCCCATAATGATCGCCCAATCACCTGCTGGACATACTATTGTTTTGCCAAGAGTTTCATGCTCAATCCTTCACACTGCAGCAGTAGTGCCAGTCCTCTAAATTATCTGATTGGGCTGCAATGAAAGTGATTGATGGAACGATCGCCCAATCACCTGCCGGATATGCTTTTTAGAGGTTCTCCCATTCCCAAACACTTTCTATGAAATGTTGCCCGGATGGAGAGTCTGAGATTTCATGGAAAATCTACTGGCATTTGGTGGTTTGGGGTGCTAATTTTGGATCCTATCTGTGGTGAACGTCACGCATATATACAGATGGAGCCACTTAAATTTTCCCCTCTTTCCTTGACTGAGTGTTGACTGGATCATGCTGGGACCTGCTCACTGCTGTCAATGTAATGAGATCTCCCACAATGACATGACAGAAAAGTAGTGACTGGTTAAAAGTAGCACTGCTCCAATAAGAACAAGCCAATTGGATTTGTTCTTTGGAGGGAAGCACCACCAAATGAGCATGTTTATGGTGGAATTTGGGCAATCTCATTGGCTGGATGTTGGCTGGTAATTGGCTGGAACTCTGCAGGCAGTCAGCTGGAAAATTAAAGCTGCTACAACCGTAGGTTCCTGTGTAGGTTAAGGGCAACATGCAGAATGCTATAGCTCTCATGCAGAGGTATCAATCAGACCATACTACACTGCACTTTCTCTAAAAGATCACAGATGAAACCGCTTAAATTTTTCCCAATTTACTTCGAAGAGTCTTGGCTAAACCATGACAGGAAAGTACTTAAACCTGCCCACCCTTGATGGCTGTAATTAGTTCCCATGTAATTACCTGATAAACATGTAACCCTTATCCCTCCATATTTTATAGGATGTATAAATGAACACTTTGCTTAGCATGGAAAATGCCTCTATGAAATAATTTAGAGCTAAAAACAAACCAAAAAAATAAGCCTTGTGTAGACTTCCAGCAGCTGAAAATTGGCTGGTAACTGGATGGAGCTCGGCTGGCATTTGGCTGGGAGGGGAAATTGAAGCGGCTGCATCCGTCTGTTCATGTCATCACAGCCTGTCTTGAAGCTGCAGGCTGTTTCATTCTCTTTCTTGTCCCATAATCATCAGGTCAGTATATATAGAAAAAAACATGCTTAATTGTGTTTTAAACAGAAAATGTGATTATTGCAGTAAAATTATGCAGAAACTGTTTGATGCCAGTTGCGTGTGCAATCCCAGGACCAGAAGATTACATCTGGTTGTGCAGAGAGGAACAGCTGGCCAGCTGATCAGGCTGTGGTCGTACTGGACACCTTCCAGACATGAAAGTGTGAGACTGATGGAGAAAGCACTGCAGAGAAACTCCTCTGACCAGAGTGAGTCAGAAGGACTGCAGAAGTAACACAAAACACAGGCTGCTTTATCAGGAAATGTCACTTTTCACAGTGGTACTGAATATGTCTCTGGTGTCTCTCAGAGTTTAGTTGCTTTTTTCACACATGTCTGAATGAACACAGCCGAACAAGGACTGCAAGTTGTGCCAAGAGGTCTCTCTCTAATGATCAGGTGTCAAAGCACCCTTATAGATGTCGTCTTGTTGTGTTGGGTGCCAGAAACGGGAGTGATGATAATGACTCATGGACAGTCTGCTCCTGTTTGTCAGTGTTGGTGACCTCACATATAATCACAAAGACCAAGTCTCAACCTCTGAAAAATGAAGCCAATAAGGAAGCATTAAAAAATGTAGTTCCTTGAGTGCCTGGTTGAGTCTGGCAGCAGGAAGCGAACTGACAGTCTTAACAGCGTGATTCAGAAAACAGCTTTGGTTTCAATATCTAATATATCGATAGGCCTTCACTGTACAGGCCCATTTTGTTTTACAATGATTTTTTTAATATTTGGGACATGATTGACATGGCCACAAGTCCGCTCTCAGTCACCTATGGTCAGACAACCTTTATAACTGTCTGGACTTGTCCTCTCTATCTAACAGTAAGTTGATCTGAAGTTTGGTTTAAGATGGCGTGTACAGTACAGTTTGGCAGAATCTACAGATTATCTTCAACAGCCCTCCAAAGACTCCTCTGATAATCAAACTTCAGATGTCACAAAAATGTTTGAAGTCAGTGGGAAGAAGCCAAAGTTCCTGGAGAGAACCCATGCATGCACAGGGAGAACATGCAAACTCTCACATGCAGTACCTACTGTGCCAGTGACAGTATACCCATCAGTAATCAATAGAAACATCAGATCAGCTCAAACAAGTGACCAACATATGAGCACAGTTTTATAGCATTTTCCTCTGCACTCTGAAGGTGTGACGGTTTAATTAGTTACCATGTCAACGGTGACTTTTAGGTGACTGGGGTCATAAATGTCATAGTTATACAGCTGAAGAAAACAGTGTGAGTCCTCATGAATTTCTCTTTATTTTGGTTCAGAAACAAGCTTATGGCTGCCTGTGATCCTGCCTTATGGTGAATACTACAAGGCAAAACACGTGTTTGGTTGTCACCGCAGCCCCCGCCCCAACCCTGTTCTTTTGCAGAGAACAAAGAGGCAGGAAATTATTCGTTTGATTGGTTCTTCTCAGAGCGATGTGTCTTTGTTATTTGTCAGAAGAGCGTCTGAGACACATATTGGAGTGTGAAGGTTGTTTCTTTCTACTTCATTCCCACACAGTTAATAGCCTTCTATGCAGTGATCACAGCCGCCCACACACAGTTGTCAGTATCCAAACTCTCAGGGACTCTCCGGAGCAGTTAAAGTCTTCCTATGACATCCCAAAATCCTGACAACCCTCACCCCGTGGCCCCCCTGACAGCCCCACTGTTGACCTCGCTCGGCCCCGTCAGGAACGTCCGGCTGGCATTAGGAGGAGGCTTTGTGCTGGGGGCTCATTGTTTGGGTAGGGAATATTCCTACTCAGGATATCCTTTATGTTTGACTGAGCCCGGCCGCTCTGCAGAGGAACTCAGCGTTTCCACTCAACTTAGCAGGAGTCCTCTCCCTCAAAGTGTGGATTATTTTCTGTGCTGCATAATCCAAATCCACACAGTGGCAGAGGAGCAGAGAGGGCTTTAGCTTTTTAATTTTCTCCTGGTGGGGAAATTTGGACATAAGCTGCCTCTCTATCAGACTCGGTTATAACACAGCTGCCAGCAGCCGCAGCGGCCCCTCCCTCGCTCTCGCCTGGAGGAGCCCAAATTGTAACTGGCAGCAGCAGTTTTATTGATTATCAGTTAA
This sequence comes from Cetoscarus ocellatus, assembly GCA_037902135.1. NCBI lineage: Eukaryota > Metazoa > Chordata > Actinopteri > Labriformes > Labridae > Cetoscarus > Cetoscarus ocellatus. The sequence continues at coordinate 217,612 of JBAMNC010000511.1, read as the reverse complement.
TCTTTGTGCTTATGTCATTCTGCAAATGGAAACATTCACAGCTCGTCCTGTGACCTTATGTAACTGATCGAGCAGGATCCCACCAGATGAATCAATACGGCAGTTTATACCTAACACCCACCTCTGCCGACTCAATGGAACATTCAAACAACAGCAGCTGTGATGCATTCAGGGACTTTTGAGCATTCAAGCAATGACAGACTTTACTAAAAGTTAAAATGGCCCTTAAAGGTCGCTTTCACACCAAACACATTTGGTCTGGCCTAAACTCTAACTTTCGTTCACTTTGCCTGATACATTCATTAAATTTGGAAAGAAAGAAAGAAAGAAAGACATGTTGAAACATGCCACACAAACACAGGCTGAAATACACATGCATATGGAAACAAGTCCTTCGATCATGCATTAATGGAGAGATGTCAGAGTTTGCTGCTCCTGAAGAAGCGTTACCGAGCAGTTTTTGGGGTTAAGTGCCTTGCTCAAGGGCACTTTGCAGTGCCTAGGAAGTCAGCTTCCCCCTCTCCAGCTGCCAAAGAACTTCCAAACATGGTTCAGTCAGGACTTGAACACCTCAACTGAGCTACTGCCGCCCCAAAACTGGGCTCGTCCGGGATTTGAACCCGGGACCTCTCGCACCCTAAGCGAGAATCATACCCCTAGACCAACGAGCCATGTTAACTTTGCATAGCAGCTGGATCCTTCTAATTCAATGTGTGTAATCAGGCAGATGTATCTTTCCGAGCTTCAATTTACTACGATTGTGAGCAGCCCAATGTGGCACAGACCAATCAGAGTCCTTCAGAGCAGGAACAGGTGAGAGCAACAAGCACGAAGACAGCAGGAAGTGACTGCTTTCACAGAGATTAGCATGGATGCTAACAGTTTCAGTAGCTGTTTTGTCAGATTGTCAGCATTGTCATTGGTTTTATAAATGAAAAACATAAAACAATAGTGAATGATATATTCACTCAGCTTCAGACTTACTTTGACGGTAGTATGTCCTAAGTAGTGGCTCAGGTTTGGTATTTTACGCCACAGCAGTAGCTCCTGCCTGCTGTATTACATGGTTGGCCTGTATTGGATGTGACTGACAGAATGATTGTCCAATCACCTGGTGGATAGACTTTGAAAGTTTCTGCCCATTTCCAAATATTTTCTTTGGGCTGTTGTCCAGATGGACTAGTGAAATATATTTAATGGTCCATCTGGTTTTCAGATTAACAGAATCCCAAACAAACTGAACTCTCCACAAAAGCGAACCAGAGTTTGCTTTTGTGGGACCAAACATGTCAGCTGTGAAAGCACCCTTAAGAGTTGCAGATAATTTCTCCTTAGACATGAGAGTGCTGAACTAGAACCTTTTGAAGTCTTTATGATTTTTTTGTGGAGTTTTCCACTGTCTGGTAGCTACAGGACTTTGTAAAGACGGGATAATTCTGGGTCAAGAACTGCAAGACTACAACTACTTTCCTCGGATTCCAAACTTTCACAACAGGAGCAGAGAGTTCCTTCCCCTCTTGCATGTTTACTAGTTTGCAACTTCCTGTTGGGCAATCATCAGCTGAGCTGGTTGTTGACAATCGTTGCATTGTTGAACATCATGATTTGTAGAAGACAAGACAAGACCTGTGATTATATAAAACATGTTTGATTTCATTGTAACACAGAAGGACAGACCCCTTAACCAGTTCATGATCACAGAACATAACTCATAATACGAGAATGAGCCCAAACTCCAGGAAACTCTCCTTATTTAGCTCCAACAGGAGATCCCTCTGATTTTGGATTCTCTTAGATGTTGTCAGATGTAAGGCCAGCATTTCTAAAAGTGTTTCTATCAGACAGTCTGTTCTCTCCTCTTCTTTGAATTTGTCATCACATGAACAGCAGCAGGTCGTCTCTATCTGCACTCCAATCAGCACGAGCCTCACACGTCCTCCTCATATCAGCACCGTTTCCCAGAAAGCCTCTGCCTGCTGAGAGCGTCTGAAGCGAGATGACTTGAATAAATGCGATCAAGAGGGTTTAAGTGGGCTTTGAAGAAGTGCCTGTTCAGCTTCCATTTGTCAAACACTCAGAGGAATGAAACAGTTTAACAGCTGCAGTCCGCTCCGACCTGAACAACACACTCTGAGGGCTGCTTTTGTGTTTTTCTCCTGAAATCATGTCCGCTGTCAGCAAACAGGACAAACTAAACTCACTGAAGATGGCTGAATGAGGAGAAGGGAGGCCCAGATCATGATTCACTGGTACCAATGCTTATCATTGGCGAGTGAAAGTGGTCAACATGGATACTGATTATTTTTTGTGTTGCTATAGCAGCCCTTTTAGTGGTTGACTAGTTTGCTTTTAATGCACTTAAAGAGATACGCCAACATTTTCTTTGTTTTTGTGTCTTGCCTCACTCCTGAGTCCATGTCAAGCAGATAGACACTATTCTTTACTGTGCGTCCAGTAAAAAGGAAGAGATGGTCAGAGCTCGTCCATTGCTAATTAGCTTAGCTCAAACAGTGGGAGTCAGTGGGTAGTGTTAGCCTGCCTCTGCCTACAGTCATCAGATAAACTCTTCAGCAACTCCAAATGGAGGTTAGAGAGACTAAGATTAGCATTTTATGTAATTTTTAAAAGAAAAACATATAAAACTAAACCCAGAGAAATTCTCCTTGTCCTTTCTTGCAAAGTCGGCCGTACCAATCTCTTTCTACTGTAAAGAAAGACTTTGTTTTGTTGACCTACTTACAAGCACCTCTGCAGTGGTTTACGCATGTGCCATGCACTTTAGCTTTGTATGTATTTCTTTCAAAAATTACATAGAGTGCTAACCTTAGTCACTTAACATAACGCGGTATAAAAGAGTCAGAACAAGCACACAGGACTGTTCAGAGTTGTTGAAGAGTTTATCTGATGACTGTAGGCAGAGGCAGGCTAAAACTTACCATTGTTCTCCCACTGTTTGGGCTTAGCTAATTAGTGGTGGGCGAGCTCTGCCCGTCTCTTCCTTGTTACTGCACACACAGTCAAAAGAATGGAGTCTATCTGCTTGTCATGGACTCAGGAGTGAGGCAAGACACAAAAACAAAAAAATGTTGGCATATGCCTTTAAACCCTCTGCAGGTGGCAGCAGGACCAGATAAGAGGAACACAAGAGTCAGCATCAAGACCCTTGCACACCAGACGAGATTTTTTCATCTGAATAACTCACACAAATTTTGATCCATAGGCAGACAATGCAAACCATTCAAGCGGCCAATTTTTTTTAAGAGTTCTGCATCCAGTTTGTCCGCATCTGATCAGTGAAAGCACTCGTTGTCACGTACGTCATAAAAGTCAACATGGCAGACATCTGGATGGTTTGTTTGCACCACTGCAGCATGTTTTAGTTAATGGCAGTCATCAGGATGACAAAGATAATCAATTTAAAGACATCAAGAGGACAAAGATAGTACTGGAGCTGCAGTGTGACGATGTAATGGTGGACACATCAATCAAAATATCAATATTATCAATACCAATGTTGGTAATGTGACAGTCTTAGACCAGGTACAGTTTTAAACATCTAATCCATCATCTATGTCCTGAAGCTCTAGCGCTCCTTATTCCTGCTGTCTGATCACTGCCCTCACCTGCCCCCGAATCTCTCACCAAAGCTAACTGTGCTAAATGTCCTCGTTTTTAAGTAAATGTTATTTTAGTGGAGTAAAGCAATGCAGTAGAGGCCTGAAATCCACATTTTTGCTATAAAGAGAAGAACCTGGATGTGTTTGTGGAAAATAAGAATAATGAGCTCTTTGAACAATGCTGTTGACACTGTAAAATTTTTAGGGCCCCCTTGGCAGGCTAGCAAAGTAGCGCTTTGCTAAGATTAAAAGCAACAATCACAAGCAGTAAGATGATCACACAGAGAGGAAGCCCACAGAAATGTGAAACTAAATGTGAAGAGGAAACAACATGATGATCAAAAGTCCTCTGAAACTGTCTGTAAACACTCTTTTACTGACTCACACTTGCTAAATTAAAATCATCTGATTCACAGCTGGTTTGATCCAAAGAGTTTTTGCTTGTGTAAAACTGAAAACTGCTGTGACATCTCCCTTTTTACTATCTCTGTGGCCTTTAGCCCTCTCCATCAGTCATCATTTGGGCAGCCAATCAGAGCAGAGCTAATTTTCGTAGCCTGCTGGAGCCTCTCTGTCCTCCTCGGATCAGAGCGTTTCTAAAGGGGAGGGAAAAGGAGCTGCATCTAGTCCTCTACAGAGAGATGACAGTTTTTATTTTTTTCTTAAACTTAAATCAGATTCTTAGTAAATAGACACCCAAGACATGATATAAGTGGTTTAAAACACCAGGAAATGGGACCTTTGAGCAAAATGCAAAGGAGTAGCTAACTGTGCTAAATGGCCTCTTTTTCAGTAAATATTATTTTGGTGGAGTTAAGCAATGCAAAATATGAAAAACGTGAAAACCCTTGTAGTTTTGGTAAGAGGAGGAAGAATAAAGAAATATTTTAACAACTATGGCAAAATGTTGCTGTCACTTTGTGCTAAACTATAGCACAACAATCACAAGCAGTAAGATGATCACAAAGAGGAAGCCCACAGAAAAGTCAAACTAAATGCAAAGAGGAAACAACATGATGATCAAAAGTCCTCTGAAACTGTCTGTAAACACTCTCTTACTGACTCACTCTCTCTAAATTAAATCATCTGATTCACAGCTGGTTTGATCCAAAATTCTCTCTAGTTTTTGAAACAGTAGATGCTTGTGTAAAACTGAAAACTGTTGTGACATCCCTCTTTCAAAAACAAGCAGACTCCATTTACATAAAATAGTAATTAAACTTTGTGGGAGATGCGAGCTTCTGGGATGTGACAGCCTGCATCTGTGATTTTTATGTTTTTGTTTGTGTTGAACAAATATTTTCTTTGAAAGGAACCAAACTGTTAAAAAGGAAGACACAGTAAAACGGAGAGAAAGGCACATAAACGCTTAAAGTGATGAATGGATTAAAGCAAGGGATGAGGCCCTGTCCACACAGAGACAAAAACCTTTTCAGTGTGTTTTCTGTAAAGAAGAAATGTGTCCATCCACATGGAAACACTGAAAACACTGTAGTATATATATCAGGTCAGGTCAGGTTTGGGGGCACATGCCAGGTCAGCACTTCGCCATTTATTGTTCCTGATGACTCGGCTTCACCTAACCTTGCGCAGCAGCCTGGATCACCCTGACTCAATGTCTGTAATCAGGAAGATTTATTTTGCCAAGCTCCAACCTACAACGTTTATGCTTGGTCCAAAACAGCATGGCCCAATCAGAATCGTTTAAAGCAAGAAGAGGTGAGAAAGACAAGAGACTACAGCAGGAAGTGACTGCTCTTATAGAGATTAGCATAGATGCTAACAGCTTTAGTAGCAGTTTTATCAGATTTTGACCCCAATTCTCTATTAGATGACAAACAACACTGCAAACTTCTCTAGAGTAAAGATGTTTTCGCTCCACTTCAGAGATGTTTGATGAGAGTTTGTTTTAAGAAGTGACTCACATTCTGTAAGTAGCGCTCACCCATGACATTATCTGATTGGCCTGTAAATGTGATTGATGGAATTACTGTCTAATCACTGTGTGTGCTGAAAGGTTCTGCCACCCCAGACACTCTATGGGCTCTGCTCAGATGGACTAGTGAGATATTTTGAACAGCCCATAGAGTGTGTCAGGTTAGTCTGCACCAACAGCAGCGTCAACCCACTTCATCTACTGAGGTTGACCTGCGATGAAGTTTAAGGGCCGAGGGTGCAAACCCTATGCCCTGAGGCTCAGGAGGCAAGGGACCAACCCCTTTCAGCTGTGTTACCAACTTCCAAAACCAGTGGCAGAGCCCCAGCTTGCATCCCTCATCTACCAAACCAGCTTTCAAGTATGTTTCAACCGGGACTTGAACCAGCCCACTCCCTGGTCCCAAGCCCATGCCCTTAGAGACTGAGCTACTCTCCCATATATACCAGGCCTTTACACGGTGCTTTAATGCTGCTGTAGACGTACACCAAACCTGAGGAGAAGACATGGAGCATGCACATACATGGGGAGAAATGTGAACTTAATATGTTAAAGGGATACGTCAGCATTTTTTTTTGTTTTCGTGTCTTGCCTCACTCCCGAGTCCCAAGTGATAAGCAGACGGACAGAGCCCCACCACTGCTAATTAGCTTAGCTCCAACACTGGTAGTTAGTGGGTAGCGTCAGCCTGCCTCCGCCTACAGTCATCAGATAAACTCTTCAGCAACTCTAAATGGAGTTTAGAGAGACTAAGATTAGCACTTAATGTAATTTTCGAAAGAAATACATACAAAACTAAACGGCAGGGTGCATGCACAAACCACCACAGACGTGCTTGTAAGTAGGTCAACAAAAAAGCATCTGTTTACGAGTAGAAGATGATTGGTACTAAGGCTTATAGCAAACTTTGTAAGAAAAGACAAGGAGGATTTCTTCAGGGTTTAGGTTTAATGTATTTTTTTCGAAAATAATGTAAAGTGCTAACCTAAGTCTAAAAATAGATAATGTAACATAACGCTGTAAAAATGAGTCACAACAAGCACACAGTATCCTTAAGAGTTGCTGAAGAGTTTGTCTGATGACTGTAGGCAGAAAAAGGCTAACGCTACCCATTGACTCCCAGAGTTTGAGCTAAGCTAATTAGCAGTGGGCGAGCTCTGCCCATCTCTTTCTTGTCACGGCAAGACATGAAAAATGTTGGCGTATCCCTCTAAGAATTTTTTGAGGGATTTCTGTCACACTTTGAATGGATGTTTATTCTAAAATGATGATGATCTGATTAAATTTATGAGGTATAAGGTCAGAAGCTAAGTAACCCATCACTCTAATGTCACTCTCTGGCAATATATGCCATATAGAGACATAAAACTGCAATGTACTGCAGCTCTAGTGTTTTGTGTGAGTTGTTGCTCTGCCCTGACACTTTACGAAGAAGCAGAATAAAATAAATTGCATATTTTTAGGGTGTGAAACATTTTAGTCAGTCAAATAAAGTAACTTGCTTCATGCTTTTCACATTCCCTACATGTTGTTAATGCCACATCCCCAAACTCTCCTCCATTTTGTTACTTTTGTGTTGTCAGACCTCACCTACAGGGTAGTTTAACAGCTTGAGTTTGTCTCTGCATCATAATTTCATTTGCTTTGTTAACCTCCCGCTGTGATCTGTTAACACATCCTACAATGAGCCTTAATTCCTCTTTCACGCTCGTCACCAGGCGAGCAATAAGCAGAAGTGTCAGGGTGAAAAATATCCCTGTGAGAGAAAAGTGCCATCGGGAGATATTAAAATGAGAGCTGATAGTCTTTTTTACTGCGGTGATGAGGGTTAAATGATGATTTTATTATTGGGGTGAGAGGAGGGGGATGTGGGACTCAGTGAGGAGAAGGTGACTTTAGGTTAATGAAAGAGAGAAAAAGGATTCTGCAAAGGTTGTTCTGCCAGTTTCAGGTCTGTCCTGCTGTAGGAAGACAGCTTACAGGAAAAGGACTACAAAAGGGGAGTCCAAACTGTGTCCCAGGGCCGAGCTGCAGCCCATAGTCCATTTAATCAGCCTGTATTGAACACTCTAAGGTTCTTCTAAAACATATTTTTCATCTTTTTTGCTTTCCTGATGAGTCAAGATGGATGATTATAGCAGCAAACAACAGTTGTCTGCTCCATCTCAAGGTCCACTATACAAAGAATGAGCGATATCGCCGAAAATAAAATCCCTGATTGTTTTCCACAAAACTCGATTTTAAGCAATTTTCTCCCTCTCAAAAAGAAGAAGTTACACAAAATTGACATGAATCAAGTTTTGCCCTTATGTTATCAAATTATATTACACAACTAAACAGAAATTCCCTCTTATAGTTAAAGTGCATGCTGTAACTTTGTCATAAAATGTTGATAATTTAATTCAAACATAAGCAGGTTTGTCGACATAAACACTAAAATCCGAGGTATTTTTACAGTATATTAACATGGAACTTTCTGATTAATATTTAGTCTGCTTGTGTGAAACCTGACAGGGCCTACCATCATGAAAACGGTAAATATTTTAGTATTTATATTCTCAAATATTGCAACAACTTACAATCCACGTAAGTCAAGAAAAATGATCTCAATTTTAGTTTTTAAATCTTCTGCAGAAAATAATTAATTGATTTTAATTGATATATTTCCCAGCCCTACAGAGAATATTGTGCTTAACATCCTTAAGCACCAACACCTTTGCGATGTTTAGCCAGGGTTCCCACGCGTCCTGGAAAACCTGGAAATGATTGACCAATTTTCCAGTCATGGAAAACATATGGAAAATGAGGAAAAAAGTAAAATGTCCTGGAAAAGCTGGAATTGTCCTGGAAAATTATTTATCTTCTTTCTACCTTGTTAGTGAACAAAAATCAAGTATAGGAAATGAAGTAAAAATGTACTTGGTAACTGACGCACACTTAGCCATAAAATATCAGTCGCTAAAAAATGTAAGTTGAGGAATAAAATGTAAAAATCTCAAAACAAAGGTGACAAAAAGAAATTATAAAAAAATGCCAAAAAATAAAATTTTGGCTACTTCAACAGTAAATCAAATCAATCAAAAAGCAGAGTAAATAACGATTTTTTTTAAAGAAAGTGTAAACCATAAATTTATAATAGTAAGACACTACACAAAAGCCACACTAAAGAGATAGCTAGCAGACAATGTCCATGCCTGAGAGTTGAAAATAAATACTTTTTAAGCTCAATATGATACAGTGGAGCTAGCTTGCTATATCGGTCATCAACTTTTAATCTTGTTTTTTAGAAGGCTAGATTAACTTTAAAATTGCCCACACCAATGTTGTAACTTCAGTTGGTTATGTGACACTGTAAAAAGTCCTGGAAAATGATTTGCCGAAAAGAGTGGGAACCCTGTTAGCAGCTTTGTGTCTGAATGTCAAGTCAAGCCGGTGTGATCCACGCTTTCTGTGCAACAGAGCGTCATCCTCATTAGAGATGGGATTTGTGGCTCTTTGAAGGAAGTCGGATCTGGAGGAGCCATTCCTTTCAAAAAACACTCAAAAGACTGGCTCGTTCATGTACGTCACATCTCTAGGGAGCGTGAGGCGATGCTGGTGCTGCGCTCCATTTACATCAGAACTGGGAAGAGGGGATCCGAGTTATCAGCATTCCAGTTCCAATGTTAGAAAAATACTCTATCAGGGCCATTGTTAGCCGTTGCTAGCATGCCCTGTGTTGCAGTTTGCACAAACCACATTAAGAATGTAAATAACACTACAGAAGTATTTCTATATATAAACATCGAGCATACTATGTATAAGGCTGATTCAGTGCAACAAACAGGTGGAGGTGGAGGAGCTGACAGAGACATCACGCTCAATAGTGCCAAGTCAGTCCATTTTTATTGGACATCTGACACCAATACTGTGACCAAAAACATGCTCATTAGGTGGATTGGTGACTCTAAAATGCCCCTAGGTATGGGTTGTCTGTCTCTCTATGTGGCCCTGCAATTGGCTGGCGACTGGTTCAGGGTGTACCAATGTCAGCTGGGATAGACTCCAGCTTATTACCTCCGCCAAGGAGGTTATGTTTTTGGGAGGGTTTGTTTGTCTGTCTGTCTGTTAGTTAGCAACATTACTCAAAAAGTAATTGATGGATATTGATGAAATTTTCAGGGAATGTCCAGATTGGGAAAAGGAACAAATGATTAGATTTTGGAAGCGATCTGGATCTCCATCTGGATCCAGGAATTTTTTAAAGGATTCTATAACATTGGGAGATAGGGCCATTTTCAACATTTCTGCATATAACTCCACAAATAATGGTCAGGGCACTTGGGAAAAAAATACAGGACAAGTTTCTAACATGCTCTACAGTATATCAAAGACTGATCCGGATAAAGGAATAATTCTGGATACTATGATCCAGAATATGAAAAAATAGGGGACCTTTGGAATTTTCATCATAGGAAGAGAACAAATGAAGCGGAGGTCTGCACTCTCCGAGTGCTTCTAGTTTAATTTGCTCGATGGGTGCTTGCCTTGAGAGTATGTGCAGAGCTGGTTTGGGATGGGGCCCAATCTGACATGTTCTTTTGGGGCCCAAGCTCTCTGGCAGTGCCCCTGGGTGTCATGTTACCAACTTTGCTGCCAACTTTGCATCTCCAGCCTCTGAATCAGCAGGTCCAGCATTAATAGTGATAAAGCTACAGATAGAGTAATTTCCTCAAGAAAAAGACAGACAGCCGGCGAGTTTGGTGGTGTGATGAGTTAATTTTGCCATGAGAGCTGAGACTGTGATGAGCGCTCCTATTGGCTGTGGCTCAAGAACTTTACCTTAAGATTGTTTTAATGAGGATGCTTAAGACACTAACATGCTTAACTTCTGGAGTTTAGTGCTTGTGAACTTAATGCCTTCTGTCTCTGATTGTGACAGGGCCCTAAGCAGCCACCAGTTCAGTGGTTCTCAGTTACTTTCTGTTGGGCCCCCCTTTGAGACTAATACTTTTTCATGGCCCCCCTTCCTTCAAACCAAAACCTGCATTGTCACTAAAGGGGGAAGGTGAGACTGGCTAAACACCTCAAAGTACATAAATACCAATTTCTCAATTAAATATTAGAGTCTAAATACTGAAAGTAATTATTAGGTTAATTAGGTATTTGCTGTTTTTATTATCACAGTAATTTTAATTATATTCTAACCCTGTGATACCTTAAAGAATGTAAAGACAAGGTGGTAACTTTCATAGAATATTTAAAGAAAATATTTAAGTTCAGAGTCACAGTTTTTAATAGTAATATTAATAGTTCCACATTAAACATCATCAACCAACAGGAAGAAAGTCACAAGAAGAGAGAGAAATGGACGCTAATTAAACTGCAATGACAAGTTAAATACTGCTTTATTAAATGTTAGACTAAGTTTTTAGTTAAGCTAATCTTAGCTCTCTACTGTTTTATTTCATTTTTGTCCTGTTTTGTGAACAACTGTAAAAATTAGTTATTTGGGATCCTCATTAACTCGAGTTGATGAGGATGGCTGCCCCTGGTGTAAACAGTTATGAAGCTCCTGTAATATTCCATTAATTACAATTCTGACTAGTTTTTGTCACACTAAATCAGCTGTATACATAGTATTGTTCGACATATATATATGGAAATGTGGTATGTGCGAACTACAACGCAGGGTGTACTAACAACAGAAAAACAGTCTGGTGAATCGGCGAGTGTTTTTACGACTTTGTAACTGCAGGACTGATAACTCAGATATGACGTCATTCCCACTCCCCTCTTCCCAAATGGATCGCAGCATTACACAATGTTTTTAAATAAATCCAGCAACAACCCAGTGGCCAATCATAGTGCAGACTATTGGATTGGTACATGGGGTGGCCAATTAAAATTCCAGGGGGGCCTTTGCCCCAAGTTGATCACGCCCCTGTCCAGACTTGCCACACCCCCCTTGGGAAATTGCACTAGTCAGCGATGCCTTGGTCTGGCTCTGATCACTGAGTATGAGTATAGAACAAATCAGGTGTTATTTACATGAGGCTGTCCTGCTAGAATCTTTTTGTTAATGATTCTGAGTCTCCCTCCCATATGGTCCATGGCTTTTTGGATTATAAGACGTATTCACACAGGACTTTTTGCACACATTAGAAACAAGAGAAAACTGCAGCTCTAGCGTTACCTCTGAAAACATGGCCGCTAAGGTTGGTGTAACTCCAAAGCTTCATCACTTTGAAGCCTTTGCATGTATTCCTCTTGTAAATACCCGGTTAAATCAAACATGTCTGCCTCCCATTCAAACCACAGATTGGTCTATTTACTCAGCGAACTGCAGCTGCCAGCACGTCCTCTCTCCAACATGATTCTGAGCTTAATTTCCTCTCACTAATCTGCCGAGCGCTGACACTGTGTTTTTTATTCCGTCCTGCAGGAGTCACCCTCTTTGTGGCACTTTATGACTACGAGGCGCGCTCAGAAGACGACCTCAGCTTCAGGAAAGGAGAGAGGTTCCAGATTATCAACAGCACGTAAGTCTCTGCAGCAGCTTATCGACTGCTCGGGCTCAGGAGAGCTGCACGTTTCCAGTTTTATCGCTGCGTTAATAAAGGAGCTGGTGCTGCTGGGAGGAGGGCAGGCACGGTGTTACAGCTGAGGTGAAGCTAAAAGAGAGTTTTAGTTTCACACCTTAACGATTCTGCTCCTCTACAGTCTGGGAAACGCTGACCAAACCTACAAAAAGATAAATTTAGAACTGTGACTGACTTTTGCACACAGAGTTAAAGTTAACTTAGTCAGCAAAGTGAGACCAAATGTTTGTTTCACAGTCTCGTTTGTTTTTTTTTTAACAACAAACGAGACTGTGAAACAAACCATGAAAAGGCCTTTTTTGTTTTGTACACATTAGTACTGCATACTTTGATGTTTATTTGGTAGAGTATTATTTATTTATTCAATATTGTTTTGCTTCCAACAGTTAACTGTTTATGTATCAATATAATTTATTTATTCAATATTAATGTGCTTCATAAATGTTTTGTCTATTTATGATTTATGTATTTAATATTTATGTGCTGTTTATTATTTATTTGTTTATTAAATATTCATGTGCTTCAATATTTAATTATTTATTTATTAATAATGTATATTTATTTATTCTGTATTTATTTACTCTGAATATTGTATTATTTAGGTACTGAAATAATTTATCCAGTCAATGTTTATGTGCTTCAAATATTTTATAATGTTTCTATTTATATTATTAATTTAATATTAACTTGCATCCAGTTTTTAATCAGTCATTTATCAATTTCATTTATTAATTCAATGTTTATGTGCTTACAATATTTTATTACTTATTTATTAATTTTATTAATTTATATAATAGTAATTTACTTACATATTTTAATATTATTTATCAATATTATTTATTATGCAATATTCATTTGCTTTCAATATTTTATAGTGTGTACATATATATATATTATATATATATATATATATATATATATATATATATATATATATATATATATATATATATATATATATATATATATATATATATATATATATATAGTATATTTATATAGTGTGTGTGTATGTATATATATATATTTTTTTTTTTTTAAATATTTAGTTACTTCCAATATTTCATATCCAATATGCCAGTATTTTAAACTTATTTTGGCTGATGCCAATATTGATACCACTATATAAAAGTAATTGAAAGTAGTTTTTTGTTTTTTGTATTTCAGATATTTTATGCTATTACATCTTTAAACAGTGACTGTGTAGTCACTCTTCATCAGGGCTACAAACACTGATTAACTTAACTGTTGACACAAATCTGCCTCAGTTACTTATATTTAGCTTAGGTTGCAGGTATTTAAATTTAGCTTGTTGCAGTTATTTATGTTACGATTTATTAGCAGTTCATGTTAGCTTTAGTGCAGACAGTTGAATTTGGTGGTGTGGCTGCCCTTCCACGTGCCGATTGTTGAACCCTTAAGCAGAAACAACATATTCCTGCCTGACTTCCTCTCACCTTCGAGGAAATCATGAGGCAGGGGGAGAAGCTGCAAAATCCCCCCGGAGCAAGCATCAGTGTCAGCTGATTGCTCAAGGCACTTGTTTGTTTCACTGACATTGTCCTTTACTGCTTCTTATTGAATGTTCTTAATGTTAGTGTCAGGATTTAGGCTTGATGAGTGCATGTGGTGCATGTGGTAAGATCAATGATTTAAATTATATTTTATCATCCCAAGCAGCCATATGAACAAACTTTTGTCGAAATGCTAAAACAGCAGACATTTACACTGTTAGGTATCACTAATGAGGAAAAGGGCTGTATCTGAACATAGAATTTAACAATGAGCTGTAAACACAGTGTGTATTTAGGATTTACTCTGGGGTGGAGCAGTCTCCAACACAGTGATGAGAGCGGCACTCCTTCAAGACTTCCCTCAGAGCTTGGACAGGAAGTGCCCTGTTACACCCACAGGCATGTTTGCTGGTCTTTCTTCCAGTCAGCAGAGCAGCAGTCTGACGGTGTGTGTGTGTGTGTGTGTGTGTGTGGATGGGAGGTGCAGCTTGATCATGTCTTTAACTATCCTGGCCTCGGCCTGTGGATGGTTTTTATTTTCTCTCTGTCTCAGTCTGCTTCCTCTCTGTTTGGGTTCCTGCAGTGGTGCAGTGACATTTGAGGAGGCGGGAGACCACTGAGTCTGACTCTGCTCTCTTTAAGATTTCACTGTAGTGAGGCTGCAGAGTTACTACACCATTACCATGACCCTGTTGTCTTAGAACAAGCTGATAGTTCTCTGATGTGTAGCTGTCCTGGAGCCTCTCCAGCTGAGGGCTTTGGTCATCATCACTTTTGTTTTTAGGAAATTTAAAATCTGGTTAAAAGCAAATTTTAACTTCGTATCGTCTGCAAACCAAAGTCTTTGAAAACACTTGGAATACAGAATCACAGCATTAGGGAGTAAACACTGTGAAGATTATTTGCAAAAGTGGTGACCAGTAGACTTTTTAAACCATTGGCAGGTAAATGTCTACATGCTTGAGCTGAATTTGGTTATGTATAGCTTAGTTTAAAGGGAATATGCAAGATTACATGCAGCCCTATCGACAATTTCTAAATTTGTTTATTTATTTAATGTTTATTTACAACATTTGTGTTATCTACAACATTTATTGCCTGAACTAATTTGCAATGTCTGTCCCTAGGTGGGCCTTTAAAGACATAAAAAACACCAAGAAGTACTGTTAAAAGAAACAAACACACAAATAAAAAAAAACGTACAAACTCGATTACGGACAGACCAATAACAAACAAATGCATACAACAATACAAAAAAAGGCAAAACGGGAAGCACGATCATTAATGACAACAAATCTGACTCCTCTTTAAAAACTGTTTCAAAATCAAAGTTTTACCTGGCTGTATCACTCCTACAGGACTACATCCATTCATTGTGTTTGTGTTCATGGTTGTAGAGCAACATGGATGCAAGGCAGTAAGGTCACGTCAGGTTTGGGAGCACATGCCAGGTCGGCACGCCACCTTTCATCATTCTTGACAACTCGTCTGCACCACAAGCAACGTTAAACCTGCTTCATTTGTAGTTATATCTGAACTTTAAGGTGCAAGAGTGCCAACCCTACACCACAGGGCTCAACAGGCTAGGGACGCCTACCAACTGCAGTAACCAACGTGCTCCAGGAAGTCAACTTGTACCTCCCCAGCTACCAAACCAACTTCCAAGTATGTTTCAATCAGAAGTTGAACCGGCCACCCTCTGGTCCCCAGCCCAAACCCTGACAGGCTGAGCTAGCTGAGGCAATAAGGTTGTCAAAAACAACTAAATTTAAATACTTTCTAATACCATATTTTTAAAACTATGCCGTATCATTACATTTTACATTTGGTGGCACCAAAAGAAAACAACTCGGAGAGCATAAACCTCCACCAGGGTAGCTCACATATTGCTGTTACATCTATAAGCAATAGTTCCATGATAAAGTTGCCATCATAATATAATTCCTTGACCCTGAAAACCCACACCTAGCACTCAGAATCACGTTGATATCATTATTAGACAGTTATTGAGCAAAAACGATCATTGGCGAGAGTTGGGAATGCAGATTGTCAGGGGCCGCTGTGCAAAAGGAGCCTCAAAAAAGTCAAACACTAGGAGGGAACATTAGCTAAACTTCTGATACACAGATACACGCCTTATCCTGCCTTCACACTGGAAGTGCCGCCACAGCTCTCACACCAGGAGTGTGGATGTCCTGCAGCTTCAGTGTGTCTCCCTGCTGTCACAGCTCTACCTCTTCAAACATATCACCCCAAAAATGAGCTTCTGTAGAAAGTTAAGGAGGAGCCACAATAATCTCCATGCAAGGAACCAGATTATTGATTGACAGACCAGGGAAACCCACAGAATGAAAGTATTCAGACCACTAAGGGGAAGTTTCACCACAGAGGAGGCAAACTGAAGCTTTAACTCTGAGAGGCAAGGACAGGAAGAGTAGGTGGATGGTTTCTGTGTTCTCTGTGACATATTCTACTGCTGTGGACACAATCCTGCTGGATTAAGGAGAAAATGTGTCTGTATTTGTAATTTTCTGTCTGTTTTGACAGAGAACACACGTGGCTTGCAGAAAAGATACCTGAAACGTGCCTGAGACGGTCTGAAAGCACTGACTTAATATCATTCTCACCTAAATAAAAAGCACCTCTGCCATCATGGGAGTAAAAGCTTTCAGTGTGAAATGGTCCTGCTCAAACCAGCAATATTTTGTTTATAAAAAGGAATTATACAACAAACCAATGGACGTCCAAATCACAAATCTGACCTCATTACATTTGTCTCTGCTGAATATAGAGTCAATCGATCAGTCTTAATTTGAATAGAACCATATTTGTTGAATACAAAGTTATTAAAGGTAAACCCCTTGAGATGTGGCATGTCATTTTCAAGAGAGTCCTCGTGTCTATATAATTGTAAAGATAGTGACTGTTGACGAATAATCAATAATAACCCCAGGTAGTGAGAACAGTCTAACATTAACATTAATATCTATAATGAGTATAATCTGGAGCGTAATGATGTTAATTAATCCAGCAGCATCTAGCTGAACTGCCATTAAATTGGGTTTAACTGGTCTAAAAGTATGAATTTATGTTAAACTAAAAAGCACCCGGAGAGCGCAAACCTCCACCAGGGTAGCTCACATATTGCTGTTACATCTATAAGCAATAGTTCCATTGATAAAGTTACCATCATAACAGGATTCACTGACCCTTAAACCCACACCAAGCACTCAGAATCATGCTAGATAGACAATTATTGAGCAAAAACGATCATTCGCTAATGGCAGTTATCTGGATCACCACCAAAATCTAATCAATTTTAAGTTGGGTCATTACCAACATCTCCTGAAAGTTTCAGGAAAATCCGTCCAGTAGTTTTTGTGTAATCTTGCTAACAATCAAACAAACAAACGTACGCCAGCAAAAACATAACCTAATGATGTTATTTCTGTTCATGGTTGATGCAGGATAACTGCCCTACTCAAACCAGTAATGTTTGTGTATGAAATGTAATTATTGTACTGTTGATGCCTCTTATGATAAACCCAGTGACCATATTTATGTTTAATGTGCCACTAATCAACTTGAAATACCCCTCTGATTAACAAGCACAACATAAGCAGCTATCGTTTACTTTAAGTTAGCATGTTGTTTTCCTCTTAAGATGGTTAATGCTTATCAGCAAGTGTGTTAGCTTTAGCATCATTCAATATTAGTACCCTCAAACATTTGTACATATGGCTAATATATGTGGGATGAAGTATTGTTTGTGTATTTGATAAAATTCAAGTAAGACTGTAGTTTGATCCTTACGCTGATGGTGGAAGGATACATATGCTGGGCCGTGTCTCAAAATAGTGCCTAATCAAAGAGGCTTGGTAGTGAAATAGTAAGTGGATGTACACAGACTGTAGCGTTTGATGACCCAACACTGTTTTGTAGCTGTTTTCTTCTCCCACTGTTCTTATGATTGGCACCATGTACATCAATGTATAGCATTAGCATCTGTCTCAAGATTTCTGAACATAGAGAGAACTGAGCTGTGACACTGTGGCACACGGTCAGGTTCATGTACAACCCCACTTCAAAAAACCTGAACTATCACTTTAAAAGAATTTTGATATTGAAGTCCTCTATAGATTGACAAAAGACTTCCACTCAAAGTTGCCCCCTTAGTTGTTCCAAAGATTCCAGTAAACAAAGTGACTTCTTGGGATTGCAGCAAACCAATGGAGTTGGAAGGGTTTAGAAAAATCACCATTTCGGCAAGGATCCTGTTTGTAATGTGGTCAGACACTTTAAATAACAGCATGTGTCCGTCAGAGGCTAACAGAAGACCATCATGTTGATGTTCTTTGACAGAAATTACAGTCTGTTTTGTGGCTGATGAAATCTACTGGAGAATTTTCAAGAGCCAAATATATGAATAAAAAACAAAAACACTGAAAACGTCTTTAAAATGCCGGCGCTCTGGTTATGCATGCAGCTTTAATTTGAATCAAACGAATGCAAATGAATGCAGCAGCCTTGTTTGTTGCTTTATTGAGACTTTCCCCCTAAAAGGCATAGACAGAGCCTCACACTGAAGCTTAAGTATGAAATCTTAATGCTCATTCCATATGGGCCTCATCCTAATGAATTATGTAAACTCTCCACAGTGCATGTCCGCCTTATCACCTCCTCTTACGGCCCAGCAAGGTCAACCTCACTCCACACCACACCCAGTTAGCATCCTGTCCCCGCCGGCGTGCTGCACATTCCTGCACACACCTCGGTCCCTGCTGGGCCTCAGCCAGAAGAGGAAGACCTCGTCATGAGAGCACACACTCCCTCCTCTTCCTCCTCCTCAGCGGGGTCCAGACAGAGCTGCATCCTCAGCCCTCTCTGCTCTCCTCCATGCCCCCTCTCATCCCCTCTGTGCCTCCCTCCGTCCGCCCACGCCTCACTGCTTCACCAGCCCACATGGAGCCTCAGCCTCCTCCATACTGACCCCTGCTGGACACTAAGGTTATAGCCTTAAATCTGATGCTTATGCCTGTCAGAGGTGGGAGGAAGTGAGGGAGAGAAGGGGAGGCAGGTGGGCCAGGGGGTCCCATGTAGCTAGTCCATCACAGCAGGGGCGGTTAAAGGGAGTTTGAGGCCCGGGGGAAGATGCAATATGAGGCCCTCCTCAGTGATCAATGAAGAAAAAGATCAGATTGACACAAAACGATATTGGGTATTTTAAAGTACCTAAAGGGACAATTGCAGTCTTTAACATACAGTATATTTTATTTATACTCACTGGCCATTTCATTAGGTATGCCAGTCCAACTGCACACCAATACAAATGGCTAATCAGACAATCACATGGCAGCTACTTAGTGCGTCTAAGCATGTAGACAGTCTGTTGAAGTTCAAACAGATGATCAGAATGCGGAAGAAAGATTATTCAAGTGACTTTGAGTGTGACATTGAGTTGGATTTGATTTGATTTGAAAGGGGTGAATATGTGCTGATACGGCTGGACAACTGACATAGAAACTCCAGCCACGTGAGAGTGAATGGGTGTGAATGTGAATGTCAGCTCTACCTGCAGTGTAAAGCTGCTTTGAGTCATCGAAGAGACTAGAAAAATGCTATAGAAGCGCAAGTCCATTTACCATCATTGATGCCTGACCGGCTGGTCCATATTTTGCAGAAGTTGCTGGTTGATCTCCTTGGATTTTCAAGCACAACCATCCCTAAGGTTTACAGAGAATGGTCTGAAAAGGAGAAAATACCCAGTGAGCAGCAGTTTTCTGGACCAAAATGTCTTGTTTATGGCAAAGGTTAGTAGAGAAAAGCCAGAGAGGTTGGCTCTAATAGAAAGGCAACAGTAACTCAAATGATCAGTCCATACAGACAAGATATATGTCATTGCTGTTGAGTACAAACCTTCTATCTCCATTTTTTATGATATTAATTTTTTCATAAATCCGGGTAGTAGGTCATGTTGGTGAGTGAGTTTTGTCAATTTTAACCAAATGAAAGTACAAAAAAGTTGTAACCCGTAAAATATAGTATTCATCATTCATTCAGTAATAGGATGTATTTTTCACTTCCTGAGAAGTACCGTAACATAGAAGACTCGGGGGAGGAGACCACTGAGGTTTTTATCAATGAAGAAATCCCCTTTCCCCTTGGAGACCGGTTCTAAGGTCAAAAGGGGGTCCAACTTAACACTGACAAGGTGTCCCTGATGAAGTGGCTGGTAGATGTTTTTTTGTAGTGCTATACAAATTCATAAGCCCCCTTTTACAGTGCTGTAATACCTATGGGAGCCAGCAGGGGAGCACAGCACTTTGAGTGTGTGTATTTGCATTTGTGTGTCTGTAAATCAGAAACTTACTTGCACTCCCGCGAAACTTTACTGACTGATTGGCACATTGAGACATCATGAGAGCTCAGCAGAGGGTGCAGGGGTCCATCCCATAATGTTTTTTTGTCTATTTTGATTCTATTTTATCCACTTTGGGTACTTCATTGCCTCATAAATATATAGTACTCATCCTAGTT
This sequence comes from Cetoscarus ocellatus, assembly GCA_037902135.1. Classification (NCBI taxonomy): domain Eukaryota; kingdom Metazoa; phylum Chordata; class Actinopteri; order Labriformes; family Labridae; genus Cetoscarus; species Cetoscarus ocellatus. The sequence continues at coordinate 197,427 of JBAMNC010000511.1, read as the reverse complement.
ATTCAAACAGTATAGATGTTTACCTTACGTATGACACGTGCATATGCCTTGGTGCTCCCAGAGACACGAGGCCCCAGGCACTTCAATTTGCCTTATGGCAACACTGCTGATACACCGGAGATCCCAGCACCACCCTGCAGCCTGAGCCTCTTTTTGTTTTGTGAAGACATCCTTCAGGAAACAGGCTCCATCTCTGAATGTTTATAAGGCAGTGCATTCAGCTCAGTCTTTTTATAACCCACAGAGAGAGTGTTATTGTGAAGAGTCATCAGACATAATCAGGAAACAGCTCCTGTTTTTATTAAACAAGTCTGAGCTGTTAGTAAATTAAATTGTTCTGACTAAACTGCAGGCTCTGAACAAACACGCTGTGGTGTTATGAATCTGTGTTGTCAGACTCCTGTAATCTCTCATCAAGAAAGCTGTTCCAACAGCTTTGGTGCTCTAGTTTCAGAGTTTAGGTTGTTCAACAAATCACTTTAATTCTGCACATACTAAGCTGCAGATTGTTGCTAAATACATGGATGCATGATGGCTGCCAGAAGTCCTTTGTGTCTGTTTAGTGAACCATCAGTGTATTAATACTTAAAATTTCAAAATCGATTTCAACATGTCAATCTTCATTGTTGTTCATCTGACTGGCAACTTAAATGCACAGAAAGGTTTGTTTTGGTCAGTCTAAGCTCGTGTAATGCGTCCAGGGTACAGGTTTGTATATAACATCAAACTGGACTGAACCAAACAGCCCTGACTGAACATTGTGCAGCAGCTGGATCTGCCTGATTCAATGTCTGTAATAAGGCAGAGCTATCTTGCCAAGCTCCAATCTACAACAACACTGAGCGGCCCAAAGTGGGAGCCCCAACCAGAGCCCTTAAGAGCAGGAAGAGGAACGAGCTACGAGATAACAGCGGGAAGTGACAGGGATTAGCATAGATGCTAATAACTTTATAGCATTCTTATCAGATCTTGACTACATTTCCTTATTAAATGAAAGACAAACATCATTCCACTTCCAGCTACTACATTATCTGATTGGCCATAATGAATGTGATTGACAGAATGTTCTTCCAATCCCCTGCTTCTGGAAGGTTCTGTCCTCCCAAACACTTTCTATGGGCTTGTGCTGACTTTGACGTGATGTGCATATTTCCTATTGAATCATTAACAAAGTTTTGATTTGGGAATCACCACCAGTAGAGATTAAGGCCCTGTTCACGTGACAATGTTGACAATATCACCGGAAACAGAAAGGTTTTATCTTTGTGTTTTCAAAAGCACTCCACATTCACACAGGAGACATTGCGAAAACGATGCACGTTCACACAGATCCGCAAGAAGAACTGAAAACGCAGTAGTGTGCATGCCAGGCCAGTAGTTGGCCATGCAGGTTTGTAGTGAAACAGCTGTGTTACAATACGTGTCTGCATGCTAATGCTTTGCGGATGAAGACAAACTTTTCAGTTATAAAAAATGTGTCTCAGCTGATCAGAATATTGCCGCTGCAAATCCACACTTTGTTGGAGGATCGATAACAAACCGAGCACAGTTAGCAGCACACATGTTGCTCTTTAATCGGCCATAGCTGTTGTTGTTGCTGTTCCTAGGTGTGCACGCAACCTTTATCTGACAGAGTACTGTATAAGACCATTTGTCCCCGCTTTCCCTGACAAGGCTGATTCCTGTTTAGAAGGAGATGGATACAGAAACATTTCCATAACCTTTTACTTTGGACCCTGGTTTCAAAAGTTTGCAGATTCAGGCGCTCCGGGCACCGTTCTCATGTAAACATAAGGGACAAACGAAAACCCTCTGTTTTCATTTGTGCTGTTTTTTTTGTTGTGTCCTGCAAAACGTATACTTTTTGCTTTTAATGCTGTTAAAGGAGCTTAGGAAACAGCGGAATATTACACCTTTTACTTAACTCTCGTTACATGGAGAATTGCCCTTTAAACCCTCTGTTTGTTACTTCCTGGGGTCTATGATGTCATAGCTATACAGACTCCACCTACATGTGTGTTTCCTGGTCATCCCAGGCAGTCGCCATGACTGTTTTGAAAGTCCAGTCTACAGCCTGAAACCCTCCTCCCTCTCCTGCCCCCTCAGATCTGAGTGTTTCCAAAGGGGAGGGAGAAAAGCTGTGTTTGATGCTCTACTGAGGCAAATTTTTCACTTTTTATTCAGCTTCAATCAAATCCTTGCTTAATAGTCACCCAGGACATGATGTAAGGGGTCAGACACACCAGGACATGGACCTTTAACAACCTCCCTTTATGAAAAATCCATTAAACTTGCAGGTTTTGAACATTTGAAGAGTGTAGCATTGTTTTTATGAACATCTGTGATCAGCAGTCACTGCAAAGGCAGAGGACTGGGATTGATGTTGTGTTGGAGAGGGGGAGGGTTTCTTTGTTTACTCTTGTTGTTGTTTTCTGTCTCGCAGTAGTTGGTTTAAAGTGGAGGGGGATTATTGGAGACAAAAGAGTTTGCGGTGACGGACTGGGACTCACCCCACCCCGTCTGTTTATGTTTCTGTGGCTCCACATACTCACATGTCTTACACCACACAAACACATCCTCTCTCCTGCATACTTTTTCCTCTCAGAAGGCAGATTGTTGACTCCCCCCCTCCCTCCTCCGTCTCTCCTCTGCCCCCCCCCCCCCCAACCCCTCCTGAGGGATCCTCCATGAACAAAGGGACGCAGGCCTGTTTCTGCCTGCGATGTCATCCCCAGGCGATCCCCCATCACGGCTTTATTCAGCACAAACGGGGGCCTAACAACGCCCCTCCTCTCCTCCCCTTCCTCCTCTTTCTCTGTCTTTAGCATCCGTCTCACACGCAAACACACACACAAACACACACCCCCTCTCGGTGTACAATGATAGAAACAAGCACGGGGTGGTACAGTGTGTCAGGGAGACGCTGTCAGTGCTCCGTGATGGGTAAAGAGGAAGTGTTTGTGTGATTGTGTATTCATGTGAATGTTTCGGTAATGATGGTAAACCACTACCACTCGCTGTCCCTTAAGGCAGGCAAATATTGATTTGTGTAAAAGAAGAGAGCGGAGGAATGAAGACAACAGGAGGAGAGAGAGGGAAGTGGTGGAGACACAGAAATGAATGATTGGAGAGTGTCTGTGGGAGAGTTTTAGAAAAGAAGCTTGTCTGCTGGTTAAAATATAACGGCTGCAGAATCAGACTAGAGATTTCTCTCTCACTGGGGCAGTAATACATGACCGATTTGTTCTTCTCAGATCATTTTGTACCTGCTTTTATGCCTCTGTGCCAGCAGCTGCTGAAGTCTGAGGCTTTATATTTTAGATCATCCATCTTTGTGATCACAATATCTCAGAAAATCCTGAATATTAAACTTAAAACTCAAAATACCTGTATGTCTTCTACTTTGGGGAAATCAACGACATGCATTGAACCAGACTACATCGCCCACTATTACCCACAACGCAAAGCGCCAATAGATCAGGGGTCAAAATGGCAGACAGCCACAGGTCCTGCTTACATGACAGCATTGTCACCAGAAACAGAAAGGTTTTTCCTTTGATTTTTCATAAGCACTCCGTGTTCACATGGAGATGATGTGAAAATGACCTGCATTCACACGAATCTGCGAGAATGACTGAAAACTCTGTAGCGTGCATGCCGGGCCAGTAGATGGCAATGCAGATTTGCAGTGACACAGCAGTGTTTCAACATGCATCTGCGCACTAACGCTTTCCGGTGAAGACAAACTTTTTACAAACAGCAATGGGGAGTGGACGCATGAGGATGCAGGAGCTTTTTTGTCTGGATAGACAGTGAAGTTGGGCTGCTGCTGGACGTGGTGCTCAACTACAAAACCACCCAATGTCAGGGGAGTGTTGACTGGGAGCCTTCTTTTTCTTCTACTTTGTAGTTTAATGGCGGTTGGCAAACCAACTTAGAGGCGCATTACTGCCACCGACTGGACTGGAGTGTGGAACGGGAGATTTAAGGTTGATCCTAGGTGCACGCGCAACTTTTATCAGAAAGATCACTGCGCATGACGGATACGAAAACATTTTTAAAGCTTCTAACTCTGGACCCTGGTTTTAAAGTTTGTGGATTCAGGCACTCTGGGCACTGTTCTTCTGTAAACTGAAGTTGAAAACGCAATGAAAACTCTCAGTTTTTGGCAGCAACGACCCCTTATTCCTGTTGTAACAGCCCATGTCATTAGCATAAGCATTAATTCCGTTGCATTTACAGAACAGGAAAGTAAAAAAAATCTTGGTATATTTGCATATTTTGAGTTGTTTTCTCTTGCTCTCCAATTACAAACTGAGCTTTGGCTTTAAAAAGCACAGACAGGTTGTGTAACTGACCTGTTTCTATTTTGCCTGTGATATTTTCTACCTCTGTGGACATATATACCTGCTCAAAAAAGGTAAATATGGTTATCTATATATCATTGTCCTTCATATATGGGGCACTAAAGATGATTAGATTAAAGATGACCTGATCAGGTCCTGAAGGTCATGGGCTAGAGGTTATCAGGCATCTAGTACCGCCTCTTTATGAATAAAAAATATGGTACAGTTTTAGATTTTCTCACAAATGTCAACTTTGTCAACCTGGTAAGATCTTGATGGGACAGTCAAATGTCCTTGAAGTTCATGATTACGCCTTGTTTGTTAGCTTGATCTGTTACGGGGTCTTTGAGGGACTTTTACCAAACTTTGCACACATGTTCTCTCTGCGTTGACTATGAACTGATGACATTTTGGGTTCATAAGGCCAGAGGGTAGCAATGCTGAACAGAAAAAGTGCAAACACAATGATTTAGTGAACTACATTCTGCAGATTGTGAACCTTTACTTTGAATTCATGTTGTTGAACCAAGAATGGAGGAGTAGTGATCGTCTTCTTGAGTTGCTTGAGTTGCATTAAAAGTAAAGATAAAAAGTAAAACTGGGGGCTGATGATAATTTTTGCGTGAATGGACATATAGAGGAGCTCGGCATGCAGCGTATATTTGGTCGAGATCTGTTCGTGAGTGAAGCGGAGCTGCAGAGGGAAGATGAGAGAAAGTCACTAATGGCTGTGTGGGTGGGAGGCTGAGAGGTCTTTAAGATCCTCTCCTCCTCTCTCCTCCTCTGCCCTCTTTTTATTTTACAGACTTTGAGCAGAAACTCTTTCTCTCAGATGAGAAACTATACTTACATACATCAGAGGATTCACATAGTCAGACTACTGCACCAAGAATGAAGTTACATGGTTCAAGTCCATGTGATCAGTTAAGCGGGGTACACACATAAAGATTATCGGGCTGTTTTTGTCTCAACTTTCCCCCTTCCAGACCGCCAGATTATCTTATGTTTTATAAGACTATCCTATAAGATTATCCTGTGGTCTGAGGTGTGGAGTGAATTTGTCCCAGTAATCAGCTCCGAAACAAGTCGGGGCCGACAATCAAAATCATCATGAGTGTGGGGAAAGCCGACGACTCCCAAGTCATGACTCCGTGAATTGTGACGTAAATGTAGCCGATCAAGACGCGAGCTGACTGAGGAACAAGGAAGCAGGCGTAAATAAAAACAAGCATGGCTGACCTGAAACATTAAGTTCTGTGGACGTCAGAAATGGAGGCCCAGCTCACGTGTCAACAGGATTTTTCCACAGGCTTTTCTTTTTTTTAGTTTGGGATTTTCCCATCAAAAATTAGTCTCTTGGAAGAGGAGCATAATGATCTTTTTCATGTTTTCAGTCTTGCTCTTGATTTTTCTGTTTACAAAGAAGTGTTGTCCAGATCTGATAAACCTGCCACTACAGCAGGCAGCTTCATAATATTCTACATACTGGCAGCCATTGTGTGTAGGCCTGCAGTCGACTCTCCTTGTCATCACACTGACAAGCTGCCACCTCCCTCTCCTTAAAGGATGCTGATCAGGAATTGTCTCTGCATCCTGAGACATTATTGAAATTGTAAAGGTTTTCCTCCTCTGTTTATTAGAAATAATACCGTCCACATGTGTGAAGTTTTTCAAATCATCTTCAACCAAAAGCAAAAGCCTTAAAGCTCTGTTAAGTGCTGTGATGCCCGTGATATGCAACTTATTTTTGCTATTTCTACGCAAAAGCTGTTGTATTTTCACATATATTCCAACCACAAGTCTTACTACTGTTTCAGGTTAATTTGTTGCCATGACAACTGGTGATAGCAGGCATATTGAGTAAATATTTCTTTATTTATATTTCAGTTCAAGGCGTATATGATTTTCTTGATCAACTGCGATTATTAAAAAGTTTTTGTGGGTACTCTTGACCTAGATGGTGGTGTGTTTTTAAAGCAGCATCATCGTGAAGGAGGGACAGTGCCTGCTTACTAGGTCACCTGATATGCCTGGAATGAATTTGATTGACAAAATGATCATCCAGTGACATTGCTGATGTGTTTTTGAAGGTTCTGCCCTTCCCAAAGCACTGTCTATGTGCTGGAGCTCAGATGGACTAGTGAAATATGTTCTGTGTAGTATAAAGTGAACTGTCTGGTTATATAAGACTGAGCTTTGTAGGGAAAAAAAAGGAACAACACAGAGTCTGATGTTTTTGTTGTATTCAGATCATCTATTACAGAGGAAGTAAAACTCAACAACAAGGTGAAACAGAGGGACTTCAACAGATGTTTTAAACTGTAACTAACTAATTAGTGAAAGAAAGGAAAATTAAATCTGCCTCTTTCTCTCTCTCTGTCTTCACAGTGAAGGGGACTGGTGGGACGCTCGCTCACTCACCACTGGTGGCAGCGGATACATTCCCAGTAATTATGTGGCTCCAGTGGATTCCATCCAGGCTGAGGAGTAAGTTTTCTCTCTCTGTGTTTTATTGTGATTCTGATTCACTAAATACATTAAAACTGAAAAATAATGTTGATGTGACACATTAAAAAGAAGGATTTATATACCTGACATGTGGATGGTAATTAACTGAAAAGAATCATTCAAGTAAAGTCGAGACAAGCCTTCATTTGGAGCACATGTCATACACAGGACAGCAAGAAATGCTTGAGGTTCAATTATTAAAACTGTGTTACATCAAAACACCTACAGTAAACTGCAGTGAATGGGCAGGTTTGGATGAGGGATCAGCAGTTCTCAACTAAATACTGAACCATATGGTACGATGTTCATGGTTCATATGTGAACTGCAGTATTTTAGGTTTTGAGGGCAAACAGCTGTCGTACATTTTTGCCTCTTCATCTCTGGCTTTAGACCGCGGCATGAATTTGTTAGCAGGTATAAGACTCATGCCGCAAGGGAATTCAAATGTCCTTGAAATGTAAAAAACAATAAAATGATCCATAATAATTCAAGTGTCATTGATTATAATAGATTATAACCATCAACATCTAATAATTTATAAGACTGTACAGACACAAACCTGACAGTTCATCCAACTGATGATGGATAAATTCTCCCTAAGACGTTAGAAACGGGAAAACAGTCCAGTGTTTTACTTCAACTCATGACAGTGTACCTTGGTGACTTGGAGTTGATGCCATTATCTTCCTCTACAGATATCATACAGACACTATTGTGAATCCCTAGAAAAACCTCTTTCCAACAGAAGGAGACTATGAGCAGTAGACTCTCAAGCTTTCAGAGCTCACAGAACTAAACCACCTCCAAAAACCCATCCATGACCCTGCCCCCATCCTGCCATGTCAGACAGTCCGTCAGCATAAAGTTTCTGAACAAAGACTCCTGAAGCTCACTCTGAGGAAGAGTCACATCATGAGTCAGGGAGCATGCTGGGATTATAAACACAGCGGAGGTGTGGGTGCAGATCCATTTATCTACACAGATCTACCTGTGAGGAATAAAGCTTTGGTGTCACTTTAGATGACTTTCTCACTCTCTTGTGGGAGCAGCGGTTGTCTAAAAAACACTTTGTAGAGTTCTGGTTGCTTGACATGAAAGTAGGAATACGCCAACATTTTTTTTTGTTTTTGTGTCTTGCCTCACTCTTGAGTCCATGACAAGCAGATAGGCACCATTCTTACTCTGCGTGCAGTAACAAGGAAGAGACGGTTAGAGCCCGCCCACTGCTAATTAGCTTAGCTCAAACACTGGAAACAATGGGAAGCATTAGCCTGCCTCAGCCTACAGTCATCAGATAAACTCTTCAGCTACTCTAAACAGTCCTGTGTGCTTGTTGTGACTCGTTTTTACACTGCGTTATGCTACGTTATCTAATTTAGACTACGATTAGCACTATATGTAATTTTCAAAAGAAATACATAAGACGCTTCACAGTCAGATTATGAGGAAATCTTGGGTCCCGCTTCACTGTCTAATAAAGGCTACGTTAAGTGCCCCAATAAAGTAGCTTGTGATCTTTGTCCCTGGGGGAGATATCTGGGGAGGACACTAGCCCGTACGTAGCAGTACATGGTGCCATCGAAAGTCTCGTAATTAACCCACTTACAGGTTAAACTACTCAAAAAACTACATTGGCTCAAAACTAACGCTACAGTAAGATTCTTTACAGTGTTCAGATTTTCCTCCACAAAGCCCCTGTGCTAAGAACTGTTTTGTGATGCGGCGAAGGGCTACATATCCTCCCACCAGTAGCTCCCCTCATTAGATCAGAGTGCTGCAGGCTGTAGCTAGGTCCAGGAGAAGCCCTGTTAGTAAGTTGCACTGGTGACAGCAATGGACCACCAATTTTTGTAGACACTGGCTTACACTTCATTCACCTGCTCCACCAGGTAACCTGTGATCTGTCCTGCTCCTCCGTCCTCCATCCCTCTTTCTACCTGTGACTCCATCTGCTAAAGTTCTTCCTTTGTGATCTCTGGTTCATAAAGATATCCTCTCAAACCCATAATGAACGGCACATCGCCATTACTCCAGTCAAAATCTCTCATTTTTAGTTCAGTTTTAGTGAAGTTGGTGTTTGTTGTTTCCTCTGATGACCTGATCAGCTGATGGTGGAGGGATATATAACCCCTACATCCCAACATGCTGAGGTTCTAAACACAGGAGCTTTATGGAGGAAAAGTTAAACACTGTAATAGTGTAATGTCGAGCCAACATAGTTTTTCGAGTAGTTTTCACCTAGAAGTGGGTTAATTACAAGGCTTTCATTGCCTTGTAATTAACCCACTTCTAGGTGTACTGCTATGTACCTACTTCTTCCCCTGGATATCTCCCCCAGTTCCTGTATTGGCCCTTATATATACTAGTGCCATGGACCAGCAACTCAAATTAAAAAACTCAAACTAACCCTTTAAGGCTCCCTCCTTTACATAATAGAATGATTTTTTTGTGAAGTATACAGTTAATTACGAAAGAATCACCGTCAAGATTAATAATTTTGGCTCTATTTCCATCAAGTTACACCTCTTTTAGTCAAATCAACCATAAATTAATTGAATTACTGATTTATTTATCACAGCATTTCTACATTTTTTAATCCACGAGTTCTTACCTCTTTTGCTTTTGACGTTAAATATTTGGTACTTTCCCGCTTCATATGTGGGTCACAAAAACCTCATGACTGAACTACTTGTACCAACGATAAATGTTAAGCTCCTAAAGCAGTCACTGCATCTGTAATGATACTCATGCCTGGTGTTTTGAGCTATTTGAGAGATGACAAAGTTCTCAGCTTGTTTGTAGCTTTGGGAGCATTTTGTTAAACTCTCTTTCAAGCCCTTGCTATCATGTGGTCTTTTTTTCCCGTAAAGTGCCATGAAAGAAGCAGCAATAGCACACATGATGAATATAGTTTATCATCTTGTTAAAGTGAAAATGCTCAGTGAAGGTCACGGCAGCCTGCCAAATACACTAAATCACTTTTAATGTTTGTAAATACATGTGATTCTTGCCAAGAGGAAGTTTGACCTCATTATCACTAATGGAAAAGTTTTGAGGTCAATATCAGGATTTAACCTCTAAAACAGCAAGAAGGGAGACTTGAAATTCTGGTAAAGAGTCTCTGTATGATCCCTAGCTTAATATCTTCACTGGTTTATTTCTGATCTCCAGTGAAGATTTTCTCAAGACCTTCAGGTGGACCACATCTCTAAGCTCTGGCACAGCACTGAGCCTCAATTCAGGGAAACTTTGTTAAGGCCCTGTGTACGATATCAAACAATACTTTCTCCTCAAAGAGCTGCTAAATACACCGATCTTTAAAGTATAGTATTTATCTTCAGGACTCACACAAAATATAATACTGAGAATATAAAGCAAAGCCTCTTCACATGGTGTTTCAGTTAACTTGTTTCCTCCTGTAATTGCAGCTGGTACTTTGGTAAACTGGGCCGGAAGGATGCTGAGAGGCAGCTGCTGTCTACAGGAAATCCTCGAGGGACCTATCTGATCAGAGAGAGTGAAACCACGAAGGGTAAAACCACACACTGCACAACATTTGTTGTAATTACTGGTTTTTACCGAGGATTTTTTATTCGGCCTCAGATTTTAATGAATTATGTAATGTCAAACTCTCAACTTTTTATTTTTAAAGTATCTCATGCTCAAAGATTTTTTTTATTTAACTCACAGTATTTTCACATTTGCCACCAGGGTGCCCTTAACCAAATGCAACACCATAACTCATCATTAAGATACCATACAAAACCATACAATATTATACAACACAATGAAATACCATAAAACAACATGCAGCACTCTACTACAATACCATTAAGTACCATACCATACCATTTAAACCATGCAACACAATTTGACACCCTACTATGATACCATGCCATACCATTCAACTCCAGGTGTTACCATGTGACACCATGCAATACCTACCATAACAAGCCACACCATATTATCAAAAACCATGTGACACCATACTACAACGCTGTCACCAGAAACTGAAAGTTTTTTTTCTTTTGCGTTTTGCAAAAGCACTCCATGTTCACATGGAGACGGTGTGGTAATAGTGCGCATTCACACGGATCTGCGTGCATGCTATGCCAGTGGTTGGGGATGTAAGTGTGTAGTGTCCTTGGCGAATATAACAGATGCATCAGAGTATTGACACAGCAAGTCCACATTTTGTTGGAGGAGCGATAACAAACTGAGCACAGTTATCGGCACACATGTTGCTTGGTAGTCGGCCATAGCTGTTGTTGTTTCAGGGTGCGCACGCAAGCTTTGTCTAAAAGAGTACTGCGCATGCGCTGCACGTCACTGTTTTCCCTAACAACGGAGTATCCTATTTACACGGAGACAAAAACAAAAATGCTTTCAAAACTTTTCACTTTGGACCCAAGTTTCAAAAGTTGCATATTCAGGCACTCCATTCTTGCACAAACGCAACGAAAACCTTCAGTTTTCACCCGTTTTCATTGTCTTGTAAACGGAGCCGTAACTCAATTCACTCTTGTTGTACAAAACCTAAAGCTGCTCCTTCCAGGAGCTCCCTTCTGTGTGTGTGTGTTTCTCCAGGCCCAGCACGCTATTGCAGAGCCAAAGTAAAGAGCAATCAGCCACTGGACACATCTGTGTAAACCAACTCTGGTCCTGTTCCCACTAGCCACCCCCACACATCTCTCCCCTGCAGCTGAGCTGAACCACGCCCCTCTGACACACATGCCATACGATAGGATACCATATGATACCATGCCATACCATACAATAACATCTGATAGCATGAAATGCTATGCAATAACCAGCGGTACCATGAAATGCCATACAGTACCATACTTACCATAGGATACAATTCAACCTTTGACACTGGTTCCCAACCAGGGGTCCAGGGCCCCCCAGGGGGTTGTGTCAGGGGGTCTCAGGGGGGCCAGAGGAACTGTAGGCTTGTGGGGTGCAGAATTTGTTTTACAAAACTTGGCTAAAAAATGAAAAAAAACAAGGGGGAAAAGATGTTAGCACAAGAATGTGTGTGTGTCACTTAACATTGATCTCCATGACTACAGCCCTAATGTGACAAAATGCAAAAGACTTGCAAATGTGCTGTGCTGTTATAACTAAAATCGGAGGGTTTTTTTTTTTCAGCAGGAAGCGTCAAAAAGTTCTGAGACATCTGTGACCAGCATAAATAAATCTTTAAAAGGGATTCCTGAATATACAAAAAATGTTAAAGTTTAAGACCCGTTAAAGGAAACGTAATATTAATACAGAAATGCCAAGATATTAAAGCACTAAACATCTCCTTTAGAGTTAAAGAGTTCTTGAATGTTTTATTTGATCTTCTTTAACTTTTGTGTTCCCCAGGTGCCTTCTCTTTGTCCATACGAGACTGGGATGATGTGAAGGGCGATCATGTGAAGCATTATAAGATTCGCAAGCTGGACAGCGGGGGTTACTACATCACCACCAGAGCTCAGTTTGACACACTGCAGCAGCTGGTCCAGCATTATTCAGGTATGAACACCGAGCATTCAGCTACATCTATACATCAGGCTTTTTGAATAAATGTTGTGTCTTCATGTGTTTTCTTTATTTTGTGTCTTTCTCTTACACTAATATCTGGAATATGGTATAATCGCATGCATCAGATAACCTACATATAAGAAATATGCTTATCATCAAGGCTGCTCATAAGGGGTGAAAAGGTAAAGCTTTCTGTGCTTGTTTTTCTGTTTGTGACTCTTCTTAAGGCCTCCAGATTTACATGAGAAACTTTTGTACCATATTAATGATACTTTCAGCTACTTTAATGGCTCAAAAATGCACCTCTGCAGCCCATACAAGGGCTGGGCGATATCGCTAAAAAATAAAAGCCCCAATTTTTTCCACAACACCCAGTTTACAATTTTAATAGATTTTTTTTCCTATAAAAAAACAAACAAACAAGTGACACAAAAATGACACGAATCAAGTTTGGCAGTTATGTTGTCAAAATGTATTTCCAAACCAGACTTTTCTTCATAAGGTGCATGTCTTAAAATGTTAATGATAAGTTGATCTACATAGACACAGAAAGCTGAGCTACTTTTTCAGCGTATTAACATGCAAACATGGAACTCTCTGATCAATATTTAATTTCATTTAACAACAAATATTAGCTTAAAAACGTTCTTGTTCAAAAACTGACAGCACCTACCATCATGAAAACTGTAAATTTTCAGTATTTATATTTTCAAACATTGCAACAACTAAAAATATTGGGAGTAAGTCAAGAAAAAAAATCTTGATTTAAAATTTTAAGTCTTCTGCAGAAAATAATTCAAATTAATCGATTTTATCAATATATTGCCCAGCCCTAATACATACCCTACATACCCCCAAGGCCACTAACATTACAATAAGTCACATCTGAGGAGGGCCAGCATGCCAGGGCTTTCAGGGGCCCAGCCATTTCCGAGAGCGGCCCTGCTTATCATTAATTGACATAAAGTTGTCGTCTGATGAAGCTTTAAACCTGCAGATTATATATGCTGTTTCTCTGCATGCATAGATAATAAGTTTGACGAGCTGCAGCTCTGCCTCTCAGTGGTTTGGCTACAGGCTAACAAAGTTTGCATAAAAAATGAAATAGACCTTTCCATCGCGAGGTTTGTCATGATGGAGACGATGACTTAACTCTGCAGTCACATCTGCACAAGTTCAAACAGTAGCGTCAAAGCCCTCTCTCCTGCCTGGTGTCCATTTCCTCAGATTGATCCAGAGTGCATTAAGCAGACACTGTTACACTGTAATCACATCTGCTCTGCCGCACGCTTTCCCATTAAGGAACGAAAGGTGCCACTTATCAGGAGGCACAAATAGAACAACACAGAGTGCTTATTTGTATCAGCCAGTATGTACATTTATGGGTATTTATTTATGTTCACATCCATTTTTAGTGTATTGAACCAGATGATGCCATATTTATGTAAAAACAGAGTGAGAGTGCTCGTACAGATGGCCTGTTTGTCTTGTTGTTTGAGTTTGTGTTCCTTGTTTTCTTGTTTGTAGATTAACCATGACATATAAATACATCTTTGTCCTGAAACTTCCACAGGTTTGTTATTTATGACTCCGCCTGTCATGGAGAGGAGGATATTTTTCCCATCATGCTCCAGTTGTCACATTGACGAATCGATCATTGCCCTAAAAATCATCAGCATGGATTTTCTGTATGTGTTTGTGTCATGGCACATTAACCGTCCTTCCACTTTTTATCAGCTCTCAGGATGACGTATGAAGCCGGCAGCACGTCTTTGTAAATAACCTTGACTCTGTTTCAGGGCTTCTGCTTTTATTGCTTTCTGCTTTCCTCCATTTTTCACATCCTTTTAGAGCTCAAGTGTGCATGCAGCTTTATGTGGTGTAGCTTTTCTTCACATTGAAGTAAAAAGGATAAAATAACCTCAATGGTGTTAAATATGTTAAATATGTGATTCAAAGGGAACAAAGAGCTCATTCTTTCTATTTAAATGACATAGATAAAGTTGTTTTATTTAATATGCTTAAATAAATGAATGTATTGCTGCTCTAAAAACTTCAGGACAAAAATCAAGAAAAATAGAAAAAAGTTCCATAAAAACGTCACAATTTCTTAACGATTGTTGCTTAAAAAAAACAACTTTACTCAGCAATGGGCCACTTTACTTTAAATTCCAGGGGATCAAATTATTTCTCTTTAATAAAATTCGTTTTACTAATAACAACACTTTTAAACTATATGGCAAACACTATAGTAAAATTTCCCAAACTGCCCCTGACTTGGCAGCCCAGATGGAAAGAGCGAGTAGTTTACAACGAAGGCAACTTCCTCACGCGCTGAACTGTGCGTCTAAGCTTCTCATATTTAGACAGTCAAGGTGCACTTAATCACACAAGCATCAACCAGAAATACTGCAGTTCAGAGTTACACAAACATGCATCACAACAGCGGTCATCTTCCTCATTCAGAGAGTCCTCTGCTATCAGAGACAAGAGATTCTGTCTTGATTTCTTGTTTCCGGTTTCTTGTTTCTGCACGAAGGTTTTTCACCAAGGCACATAAAAGGATCATAATACATGTGTAATTATAATGATGATGTATTTTCTTTACAAAAATACAATTAGCCAAACACAAAATTAAATCTAGCATAAGCTGTTTTGTACAGAATACACAGTATTTCAGCTGACTGAATAAAAAATGCTTGTATTCCTATATTACAAACTCAATTTCCAAGTTGAGATTTTGTGTAAAACAAATTAAAGCAAAATATAATGATTTGCAAATCCTCTTCAACCTTTATTCAATTGAATACACTATAAAGACAATATATTTCATGTTAAAACTGATAAAATTCATTATTTTTGCAAATATGCACTCATTTTAAATGTGGTGCCTTGAGCACGTTCCAAAAAAGCTGGGACAGGGGAAAAAAAGACAGAAAATGTTGAGGAATGATCATCATGGGTTCACTGGAGACATGATTGGACATAAATGGACCATCCCCGAAAGACCCAGTTCTTCTCAAGCAGGGATGGGGCGAGGTTTACAACTTTGTGAGCAACTGGGTGATCAAATAGTCCAACAGTTTAAGAATAACATTTCCCAACATAAAATTGCAATAAATTTGGGTATCTCAACATCTGCAGTTCATAATATCAAAAGATTCAGAAAATCCAGAGAAATCTTTGCACATAAGCAGCAAGGCCAAAAACCAACATTGAATGCCTGTGACCTTTAACCCCCTTGGGTTGCACTGCATTAAAGACTGACATCATGTTGTTACCATGTCATTTCCTTTACAGAATGATAGCGCCAC
The DNA here is from genome assembly GCA_037902135.1 of Cetoscarus ocellatus. Taxonomy (NCBI): domain Eukaryota; kingdom Metazoa; phylum Chordata; class Actinopteri; order Labriformes; family Labridae; genus Cetoscarus; species Cetoscarus ocellatus. The sequence continues at coordinate 181,729 of JBAMNC010000511.1, read as the reverse complement.
TGCCATACTTCTTCATTCTTCTCTCCTGTTTGTCTTACAGTTATATGACACTCCCCCCTCATCTGCCTCTCTGGCTTTATCGACTGTAGGGGCCCTCTCTTCTTTTTTTTGTCTCAGTTGCATGACTAAACACAGAAACTCCTTCACTATATCATAAACAAACATTTATCTTCTGTTTGTGCGACCATCTGTGAGGACAGCCTTAAATGTGACAAAAAATAGCACATAGTTAGCTCAGCAAATCATAAAATCATCCAGATTCTTCTTTTTTAACCAGATTTTCTTCCTTTAATGTGAAGTCTATGGACAGAACTCTAAACCATCTTCTTTTCTTTGAAGCTGCCGTGCCTTTCTAGGAAACCAAATGTGTTTTGATGCATGTCTTGCGGATACGGTCCCGTATCGACAGGTTTTATGACAGTCAGCCGGGTGAGCGCAGAGCTGTATTGATGTGTGAAAGCAGCAGCTGAGGCAGCAGGCAGGCCGCACAGATGGACTCTGATGGTCACAGAGCAGGTTGAACGGTCTCATGGGTCAGACGCAGACCTTTATCTCATCTTTACTGCCCCATGCAAACAACCCGAGCCTTATCGCCGTCGAAGAGGAGCGAGCAGGGGGGTCACTTTGCCCCTGCAGTACTGGGCTGGGGGGGTCTAACCAGACATCAACATGGAAGCATCAACGGAAGCTCGGCCCAAATCCACTGCCGAAATCAATGATGGGCAAACACGAGAGCTTCCTCCAGAGGGAAGAGAGAGGTGTTTGATGGCACAGATGACATGGTAAAGAGGAATCAGCCAATAGAGAGGATTAAGGAGGAAACAGTCGGGGAATCGCTCTGCTGCCTGAACAAGGCTGTTAATGCCCCTCACGGTGCTTAAAGTCCCTGAGCTCCATCTTAATGTTTGACCACAAATACATGTACATTACCCAGGAGAGTGACTGCCTCTGAGGCATCACTTTGCATAAATTACTGTCATTATCGTAAAAAGGGAGGCGAGTCGTGGGTGCTATTAGTCACAGTGAGCCATGTTTTCACCTGAAATGGTTGAAAGTGAGTCAGAGCTTTTTCTTATGTCTGCACTTTAGTTTTTTAGCAACTCAAGAGACTTGACTGTAATCCAGAGAGATTATACCGAAATGTAAATACTTCAAGGGTAAATTTGTTTTATGAAAGAAGAGGTGGGGAGAATTGAAACACCATAGTATCACAATATTTGGCATTACGATATCATATTGTCTTCACTCTCACCATGTATCAACATTTTAAATGCATTTATTCCAATGTTTAAAGAGGCCTTGTTAAAGGGATAACACCCACATTTTTTTTGTTTTCGTGTCTTGCCTCACTCCTGAGTCCATGACAAGCAGATAGACACCATTCTTTCAACTGTGGGTGCAGTAACAAGGAAGAGACGGGCAGAGCTCGCCCACTGCTAGTTAGCTTCGCTCAAACACTGTGAGTCAATGGGTAGTGTTAGCCTGCCTCTGCCTGTCTTTTCCTTGTTACTGCATGCACAGTCGAAAGAATGGTGTCTATCTGCTTGTCATGGACTCAGGAGTGAGGCAAGACACAAAAACAAAAAAATGTTGGCATATCCCTTTAAATGTCTACAAGATGACGCTGCTGAGTAAGGTCGGACGGTTAAAGTTCATTGTGCTGTAGAGGAAACAATCATGGCTGCACAGGAGAGAGACAAAAGGCATTAGCATTTCAATCCGTTGTGTGGACTCTTTTTGCTCTTTGACGTAAGAGATGAGCACATGGGGACACATGAGAGTAAAACAGTGGACATATGGCTCACCTCACGTGGCACCACTCAAGGACAGCAAAAGCAGAGGGCCGTAATGCTAATGGGAAGCTAATGCTACTGATAAACCAGCCAACACTTGACATGCTTAGCTTGTCAAAGCTGCCTCCCAGTTCTGAGGGATCTGAGAAGAAAGCACCATTTACCTTTACGTTAAAGACCGAAGGCCTCACCATGTTGAGGAAACAAGGGCTTTTGTTACATACTGGCTGCCATTTCTAAGGCCATTTTCAAAACCGCAGTCAACACTAACAGAACAGACTTATTTTCAGTTATGTAGTATGTGAACATTTGGGGAATCTGCAGTATGCCAAAAGTACCTGGATATCATCCTACTTTAGGAAAAAATGGCATCATGCATCAATCAGTCTCAGTAATTTAAAATTTTTTAGTTGTTTCATGAACATGTGATGCTTCTCCTGTGGGTTCAGTGTTGGAAATCATTAACTAATCATATTGCTGTAGTTGTATTTGCAGAACTAGTAGTAATAACAGATGCATTATGGAAACCAGGCAACCAGGCTGATAACAATGTACCACTTAATGATAAAGTTTGGTTCCCACAGAGTCACTTTCTGTGCACATGCGCAACAACATGAAAATATCAACAGGTGAACATCACTCACCGTCTCTACAGCAGATCATCACAGGACTCAACAACATTCATTCATTTAGAATAAGAATTTAGTCAAACCTGTTCAATGTTGAGCCATCTATCCACCATCTTATCATTTATCCGTCCAGTTATTCATTTAAGCTTCTCTGTTATTCCATCTCTCCATCCATCCATCAGTATTCAGGCATCAATTCTCAGGTCTGAAACATTTAACTCCCTGAAAGCAGCCGTGAGCTGTTTTTGTATGTTTTTGGTAAATATGCTGCAGCAGTCATGCATGTGTCTCAGAAGCTCCTCTGTGCTGATTCTTTACACAGTAAGTCGTTTGTGTTTAGATGTGGGAGCCTTCAGTTCTCTGACTGTTCTGATAATCATTGACCAACATGTAGAGCACATCAGACTGATTACTGCAGCATCAGCAGACATTGAAAATCAGCGTGAAGAAGGATTTTTTGCTTTGAAAATGACTGCTTGTTGTCTTTCTCTGCGTTCATTTTGTTGCTGTGAGTCCTTGCCTGTCTGCAGTAAGCTCCTCTAACTGTCTGGATCTCTCTCTCTTTGCTCTTCTTATTTGTGCCTCGCTGTGCCACCTGTGCAGACCGAGCCGCCGGGCTCTGCTGTCGCTTGGTGGTTCCCTGCCACAAAGGGATGCCCCGCCTCGCCGACCTGTCCGTCAAAACCAAAGACGTGTGGGAGATCCCACGGGAGTCTCTGCAGCTCATCAAGCGCCTTGGGAATGGGCAGTTTGGGGAAGTCTGGATGGGTACGGACCGAGGATACGTGGACGGGGCCGCCCTGTGGGAGCAGAGACACCAGACTGAATCAAATCAGAGCAATTAATCTGGCCTGGGGGGAGGGGATCAAATGAGGAAATAGGGCAGGGAGTTCTGATAATCTCACAGCCAGAGAGACAACTGATTTCTGACCCTTCAGCTTAAAGCATCGAGTGTGTCCGGAGACTCTGCTCTGACAGTTCAAAGATGGCCGCCCTCCATGTGCCTCCCTGCATGCTCCTCTCCCTGTAGTTAACCCCTGTGCCTGCCTTCCCTCCCCCTGTAGAGAGTGCGGATGGTTTGTGCTTTCATTTAACGGGCGTGTGTGTGAACTACATCCCTGACACTGTGGGCTTGAGTCATGATGCCTGGGAGATCAGCAGAGACACTCTTGAGCTGGAAGTAAAGCTGGGGACGGGATGTTTTGCTGATGTGTTTTATGGTAAGAGAAACTTCTCCAAGAAGTACATTTTTTATGCTTAAAATGGCCTCTCTAGATCAGTGGCTCTCAACTGGTCTGGCTTCAGGACCCACCATCACCCCTTAATTTTCAATGTCTCAAATTAATTTAATTAAAAGATGCTGCACTCTGAACCTGAGAAAGTGCAGAATATCACAGAATGCCAACACAAAAAATAGCTCAGTGAGAAACCAAATGACCTAAATGTGGCGATGCTAGAGAGGGAAATATTCCCTTTTACACTCAATTAGCTGCATTTTAATTAAAAAAAAAGTGCATCTTAGAAACACAAGGTCTTAAGTAATAATATTGAATCAGTAGCACTGAATAAACCATTGGACATGGGGCTGTCACAACGCACAAAACATCAGTAAAGTCAGCCTTTTTTAACAGACTCAACAGAGCTTTAATGCACAAACATGACATAAAAAGTCCAACTACTGAGAAGTCATTTCAAAATTATTTGTAATATGTAGCTTAAGCGGAGTACCTAGTTACTGAATATATAACAAACACCCTTCGCTTGAAATGTGTGTCTCCTAACTTTACAGGGTATTATCACCACCTATTGTTACGGAGTGTGAAAAGACAGCACTCCACTGCATGAAAAAATCCCCTTCAAAATAAAAGCACAGGACTTTTTTTGCCGAGGCAAAGGCTCCTGACCCATTGAAAAAGGGTCCATGACCCACTTTGGGTTACAACCCACCATTTGAGAATCACTGCTCTAGACTGTGAAATGGACTTGAAACTGAATTATAATTATCCTTATTGTTCCTGTAGGACTGAAGCATTTGTTGCATATAATACAATGTAAATAAATAAAAACATGATAGCCTTCATGTGCATAAAATCCATACATACAACCTAACATACAACCAAACAATATTTTTTCCAATCCCAGTGTACAAAGCAAATTGAGAAGAGTTAAAATTATTGTTGTTTGTAATATTTCCATGAGTGGAGAGTTAATTATTGGAGTCAAATCCCTCAAAATAAAAATAGTATGAGTTATTAAAAAAATAAGTAAAAATGAGGGGTCAATAAATCAAATTTGTCGGTGTCACTGCAACAACTGGACTCAGAACTCTGAAACTGGAATTAACACTCGTAGTGTCAATCTGTGAGCATGCACTGGATCATTCCATGACCTCCTTGTCCAAGAAGATCTGTAATATTAATACATGAAGAGCATGCTCTCATTTAAGGATGAGTTTTAATACACTTTACTGAACACTCTGCATCAACAAAATCTTAAACTTACTGTCTTATACATCAACCAGCTTACTTATTTTAGACCCTACAATAGACAAACATTCAGATAAAATGAAAGAGCATTAATTGTTTCATATTTTTGTATGTTTTAGAAAGTAATTTAAATCATTGTGCTCAAATGTTTGAAAAATTTGTTTGCTTGAAAACAGAATCTATATCTCAGCAAAATTTTCAGTACATATTAAATAATGAATTACAGCATTACTGATACCTTCAGTGTTCATTTGGAGGTTACACATTAAGGCCCTGATCACACAGAGATGAAGACATTTTCATATTAAAAACATTTTCTGTAAAAACATAATCATTTCAAGAAATGTGTCCATCCACATGACAATCATGGAACATTGCAGTGCAGCTGGATCTGCCTGATTCAGTGTCTGTAATTAGTCAGATCCAACTTGCCAAACTCCAATCTTTGACAAATGTGCTCACGCTACGAGCCAGAGGACAGCAGGAAGTGACTGTGTGTACAAAGATTAGCATTGATGCTAACAGCTTCAGTAGCAGTTTTGTCAGATGTGGATCGTATTTCTTTATAAAATGAAAAATAATTAAGACTAGAAGCATTGCTTGATGGAAAGGTTACTTTCGCTCCACTTCTAACATGTTTTGGTGAAAGCTTGTCATGCAAAGCGGCTTACATGCTACTGCAATATCTGGTGGCCTGTTATGAATATGATTGACAGAACGATCATCCAGTCAGCTTTTTAAAGGTTCTGCCCATGACCGAACACTTTCTATTGGCTGTTGCTCAGATTGGCTCATGAAATATTTTGAACGCTCCATCCTGTGTCAAGTTAACTGGCCATTTCTTATTTTAGGTGAGCTCAGATGAAATTTAAAGGGTGCTTCAGTCCCTGAAAGGGTCTAAAATCACCTATGTGCAACACCTTACATGACTTTTAAGCTTGAAATCTGCGCCACTCTAAAAAGGCACATAAACTATTGTTCTTCACAGACCGTAAGTCCTCACTGAATGAAACTTGTGATCACAAACTCAAACCTGCTTGAGATTTGAGTTTATCCTCTACCAGGGCTCAAATTGATTAGTTCCAAAATGTGCTTGTAAATGACCTTACACACATTTTAGGTATACTGGCACAACACTGCCTCTTCCCATGATTATCTACCTAACTCAGATTAGATCATTTACAGTGAATCCTAATTATTTTGCATCAGTCATTTTGGACTTACAGCAGAGCATGTGGGTGTGTATCTTCATCACATCCCAGCCGTACAGATCCTGAAGTCAGGGCTTTCCACAGATAACACCCAGCCTGTGGGATCCTATTACCTCAACCCTCAGCGGGGGTCCGTCATCTGCTCTGTCCTGACTCCCAGAAAAGTCTGCACAGCTGCATCATTAAAGAAGCCAACTCTGATTTATGAGCTTAGCCTTAAATTAAACCCCCAAACCCAGAAAAACACATGTACACCAAATGCTAGCTGACGTGCTGTGTCTGCCCTCTGGTTCCTCACTAATATTCCTGCATCCATTACTGTCACAGAGTGAGATGAGTGGAGTTCTTCTTTATTGGACTGATTACAGTGATCCATATCTTATTATGCCTGCTCTGACACACTGACTGGAGGCTGCCTCTCCTTGGTGGCAGACTCTGTGCGGCAGTAAATGGCATGAATCCAGCGAGGAGCTTACAGCATGCTTCTGTTAATCATCCTACAAAGGATTATCTGCTCCTGTGTTTCAGTATTGTGGCTCTGAAAGCCCAGCAGGGTCCCTCTCCTGGAGTTTATAAGCCATCTCAAATCAAGGTCCGCGTTCAATCACGCACACATTTAATTATCCTTCAGTGGGAATCACAGATGAGCTTATTCTCATGTGTAGGCATTTTACCAGTAGGCAGCAGCACCTGGGTCCTCAAAATGAAGTCATTATGACCATCCAGTATGAGCTGTAGCTCTAAAATACCATCAGAGATGAAGATGTGCCACACACTGAATGGCATAAATAAGTTGTCAGTGCTGTGACAAGTGGCTAAACCTGTCAAGGAGAGAGGAAAGGCTCCCACTTGTCCTGATACTGCCAACTTATTTATGTAATTCAGGCAAGTGTCAGGGGGTTTGATCATCAGCTGCCAACCCAAGACACACATCACACCCCCCACAGCATCCTGTTTGTCCCCCAGAGTATTATTAAAGGGATACACCAACATTTTTTGTTTGTTTTTCGATTCTTGCCTCTCTCCCGAGTCCATGACAAGCAGACAGACACCATCCTTTTGACTGAGACGGGCAGAGCTTTCCCACAGCTAATTAGCTTAGCTCAGGCACTGGGAGTCAATGGGAGGTGTTAGCCTGCTCTGCCTACAGTCATCAGATAAATTCTTCAGCAAATTTAAATGGTCCTGTGTGCTTGTTATGACTTGGTTTTTTTTACTGCATAATGGTACATTATCTATTTGTAAAACAAAGCATGTCTGCGATGGTTTGCGCATGCGCCCTGCGGTTTAGTTTCTTATGTATTTCTTACTAAAATGACATGAAGTGCTAATCGTAGTCTACAAATAGATAATGTAACATAATGTGGTAAAAAAGGAAAGAGTCATAACAAGCTCACTGGACCATTTAGAGTCACTGAGGAGTTTATCTGATGACTGTAGGCAGAGGCAGGCTTACGCTACCCATTGACTCCCAGTGTTTGAGCTAAGCTAATTCGCGGTGGGTGAGCTTTACTCATCTCTTTCTTGTTACCGCACGCACAGTTGAAAGAATGGTGTCTATCTGCCTGTCATGGACTCGGGAGAGAGGCAAGCAAAAAACAAAAAAAAAAGTTGGAATATTCCTTTAAATTCAAAAACGTGCAGGGAGGATTTTTGTTGTGGTTTAAGAGCATCTTTTTTGCTGTTAAATCCCTTCAACTATGAATGCATCCCCCCAAAACAACTGCGAGTTTTATCAGGTATGACTGTTTCATTAGAAATCCGCCTGTTAGCCAATTTTAACCAACATTTAACCACAAAAACAGGCAGAGCTGGCCCTTGGCATAGGTAGTATAGGTAAGCGAGGGGCCCCAATCATCCATGGACCTCTGGCATCCAAAATGAGGGAGAAGAAGATAAAACTGGAGATAATAAATTGAAAGAGTTAGGGTTTTTTTTTCTCACAACTGAATAGAATTTAGTCAGGTACTAGTTTATGCTGTTATTTAATGATGTTACTAAAATATTGGATGGATGATGGTCATGTTCAGGCTTCCTGTTTGAGCTGATAAAAGCTAAAGTCAACATCAGTTACTCTCACTGTACTTTTGTTTTGGGTGTGGTTCAGTTAGCTGTTCCCCTGTCTCGCAAAATCAATTATTTTTGCTTTTAATGTTGTCAGAAGAGGTTTTTGGATCAGAAGAGCAAGATTTTTACTAAACTCTCGGCTCATGGAAAAATGCACCAAAGAAATGTAAAGAAAACGCCCCTTAAACACTCTGTTTTTTACATCCTGGGGTGTGTGATGTCATAGCTATACAGCCTCCCCCTACATATTTGAATCTGCATGTCACAGGCAGATGCTATAACTGTTTTGAAAGTCCACTCTGTCCACTCCGAGTGTTTACAAAGTGGAAGGGAAAAGAGCTGCATCTGATTCTCTACAGAGAGTCAGTTTTTCATTTTTTTATTCAACTTAAATCCTTGTTATATAGTTTGTTCATGCAGACAAGAATATCAGACCTCTGAAAATCTCAAAATACTTCATCTTAAGAGAAGGGCCTGGATAGGTTTTTGCCTGAAGCTCCTATTTACTAAACCCTCCCCTGTTTTAAAGTCCTCCTGATCTCATTCTGTGCTGCATGTTTACCTCTTTATCATTTCAAAGTCAGACTTTTCCTCCTGTTTTCTGACTCCGAGCTGTCAATCATCTCCCCGGGTGAGGCAGCAGGTTGTCAAGTATGACTTTGAATTGTTGTGATTTGGTTGTGAACACACCCTCCTGTTGTACTAACATTAACATGTGTGTGTTCGTCAGGAACGTGGAACGGCACCACCAAGGTGGCGGTGAAGACTCTGAAGCCCGGCACCATGTCCCCGGAGTCCTTCCTGGAGGAGGCTCAGATCATGAAGAAACTTCGCCATGATAAGCTGGTGCAGCTGTACGCCGTGGTGTCTGAGGAGCCCATCTACATCGTCACAGAGTACATGGGCAAAGGTAGGTCAACGCTAAAGATTCACAGGAAGAGACTTCTCACATGTTCAGAGTTTTGGACCTCAAGGCTCTGTCTGCTCTTGGTCTGGGCTATTTTGTTAGGCAACACAAGAGAGGATAACTGGCTTCATTTTGGCTTAAGGATGGTGTGTGACTCAATTAAGCCATGTCCATTTCTCGACAGAGCTGTCTGCAGCCAAATCATAAACTTAAAGTTGTCTCCCTTTTTCCTCTGGGTCAAAGAGTGAGCCAAAAAGCTTTGTGTCATGTCTGTCAAGTTTTCTTTTATTTTGCACATTCATGTCTTATGTCCTGTACTTCCTGTTTTATTTTGAAGTCAAACACTTTTCTCCCTTTAAGATCTGTTCCTGTATGCCTTGTCCCCGTTTTGTTGCAAAGTTGTCTCCCTTTTCCTCTGAGTCAAAGAGTGAGACAGCTTTTCTTAAAAACAAAAACAAAAAGACTGGTTACCATTGAATTAAAGTATCACAGCTGTGCAACCTTACTTGCTCTTTCATGCATTACTGGAGGTCACATCCAGGTTAATACCTTACTCTAGTCACAGTCTTCTCCTTTAACATTCAGCAGTTATTTTGTATCTACTTTCAGCAGATGGACTCAACAAATAGCACTATCAGAGCTAAATCACTCTTAATACATCACAAAATAGATTTACTTCCTGAAGCTACACGCAGCAAGTAAACATAAATCCATTTGCAAACCCTTCATTTAGGAAGGACTTACTGGGCTTTATTTTGACTTTATTTCAGACAATAATCCTGATGCTTTGCAGACTTTCACCTAAATTTACTTGTAGCCATTTTATGTGAGGACATGTAACACGATAGGACGATTGCCCTCTCTGTTTTGGCCCGATAGCAGCAAAGTGTCATGAAATAAGGCACAGAAATGGTGGACGCAAATGCACAACACCAACATAGAAGGTCAAACAGGCGAAAGGTTAATCAAAGTCAGGCAAGGGTTGATACACGGGAAGGCAGTCTGGTTGAGGCAGCAGTATCTAGGAAACATAAGGCAAAAGGCAACGTCAAAAATCAGGCAAGGTAGTACAGTACAGTAAGACTAGACTATGATAACACTGGGACCAAGACTGTGGGGTACGACAAACTGGCAACAAGACAGTGAGAGACATGAGGTTAAATACAAGAGGTGATGAGTGGTGCTGGGAAACGGGAAGCAGGTGCAACAAGATGGGGCAGGGCAGACAGGAACAGATCTTAAAGGGAAACAAGGGTTCGTGACTTCAAAATAAAACAGGAAGGACAAGACAACAGACATGAATGTGCAAAATAAATAGCAGAAACTTGACAGACATGACACAAAGCTTTTTGGCAGCATATCCCTGTCTCTGACTACTTAGCCATCAAGTTTATGTTACTGTTACAGCATTTGTTAGCAGCAGTGTAGCTCAGGGTGGCATGTTGAGGTCCCAGTTGAACCATGGTGGGAAGTTGGTTTGGTGGATTGGAAGATGCAAGCTAACTTCCTGGAGCACTGCACCCTGTTTTAACAGTTAGCTGAAGGGGTTAGTGTCCCTTGCCTCCGAAGCCTCAGGGCTTAGGGTTTCCACTGGAGGTGTGCGATACTACAAAATTTAGTATCGATTCAATACCAAGTAAATACAGGGGCGGTATGTACTATATCAATACCAATACTTTTTTAATAATTAAGGTAAATGTATCATCAAATTACAAAATCTAAATTATTTTTGTAACATTTAACTGTTTTTTTTATTTCCCTGTATTAATTAGTTAAAAACTTTGCCTTCTACTGTACAGACACATTATTCACTTTAATGACAATTTAGGCTCCACAGCCTTAAATTTCTCAGGTTTAGACCAACAGTGTCATTAGTGCCTCTTACCTGCAGGGCTGATGCAGAGAGCAGGTGGTATTTATCAAGCTGAAAATCTCCAAACTGTCCAAACTGAAAAAAATGGGAGATTTTTGCCTGTTCAGAGTTGACAATGTGATTTTATCCAGAGTAGAGATAAAAAATGGGTGACTAATAAAGTCAGGGGGGAAAATCTTTCTCTTTTCTTTTTGAAATCTTCCCCAAAAAAAAACATTTAATCAATATATTTCCCACCCCTACCCCATTCTGTCATAGTAGATAAAATAACTAAGTGGCAACACATTAACCTATTTATTTCAAGACTCAAAAGAGGGACAATCAGTCAGAGGGCCAATTACAAGTTCTAACAAAACATTTTTTTACATTGAACCACACCAAGCAAGAAAAGCTGAGAGACACTGTTGCTACACAGCCCTTAATGGTTTTAATAATAATAATAATACATTTTATTTAAAAGCACCTTTCTGAACACTCAAGATCACTTTACAGAGTAATTCAAGACACACAATAAAAAAATTTAAAAAAAAACAGACAAGAGTGGCACATAGTTAAAATAGACCAGAGAGGTCATGGGGAGTAAGCAATACAGAACAGATGGGTCTTGAGTTGTGATCTGAAGTGAGGTAGAGAGTCCAGGTTTCTGAGCTCCGGTGGGAGTGAATTCCAGAGTTTGGGGGCAGAGCGACTGAAGGCCCTGCTCTCCATGGTGCTGAGATGGGCGGAGGGCACAGAGAGGTGGAGGGAGGAGGAAGACCTGAGGGAGCGAGAGGGGATGGCAATAGGGAGGAGGTCAGACAGGTGGTGGGGGGCGAGGTTGTGAATGGCCTTAAATGTATACAGGAGGATTTTGAATAGGTGTAGGATATTGGATTGAACATGGGGTGGCCGATCAAACTTCCAGGGGGCCTTTGCCCCAATTTGGCAACGCCCCTGCCGAGGCAAGTCCCCTTTGAGGGTCATGCCCTGCTGTTTGAGAAAGCTTTAGCCCAATTCACAGTGCCTTTACAAAAAAATGCTGCAACAAGGCCTTGTCATACTTACACCGTGAGACATTCATATTAATTCCCTGAGCCTGCATCAATTGTGCCGATTTATTCTGCAATACAAATTGGATACATGGGACACTGTGCCCCCAAGTACAAAGAAAAACAGACACTTGCAGCGCTCTTGTCTCACCGAGTACTCGTATCACGTCTCTGTTACTACCTCTGAAGACAGAGCAAGTGGGGCATCATTAATTCCCCCCATCTTGTCTGCATGCATTCACAGTGGAGGTGAAACATCATGGGGACATAAATATTACGCCTTGAAATGGCAGTGAAAATTGTGTTTTTGTTTCACCTTGCTTATTGTAGGACAAACCTCACTGCATCTGCATCACCCACTTTATTGAAAAAAAACAGCCAGTCTGCTCTGCCTCAGCGCGTCACTGTGCATGATGCGTGCACAGATGGCACAGATAATGCAGAGTACCTGATATTAACCATGAGGGAATTAAACTAGGACACAGAATAAAACCTGCTCTGTGAGGAGCAGAGCACTGATCAACAGGAGAGAAAAACAGGTCTGAATGAGCACAGAGGCATGAAATAACAATCACTGTGACAAAACACTCAGAACAGAGTGAGTCATTAAAACAGCTCAGGTACAAACAAATGGGAGAACAGGGGGAGTTAATGAACGCTTTTAAAATGTGAACTCACAGCGCTTTGTTTCCTCACATGAACTCAGGTAGCTGCAGCATTTGATGGTAATATTTGGAGATTTAAACATCTGCAGCATTAGATTAAGTGCCCTTGGTTACTTCCCCTTTTTTAGAGGTTACCCCTTGTCAGTCCCGCCTTTATTATGTGGTGGCTCTTTGACGAGCCCCCCCCTCACTTGGAGTAGACCCTATTGTCAAGCCCTACCTTTATTTAGAGATGATTCTTTGTTGAGCCCTGCCCTGATTTGAGGGGACTCTTGCTAAAACCCTGCCCTCTTTTTGTAGTGACTCCTTGTCAAGTCTTTATCAACCTCTGCTGTCATTTGAAGGTGATTCTTTGTCAAGCCCCACCACCCCACTTAATTTGGAAGTGACCCATTGTTAAGCCTTAATTTTCTTTGAAGATGATTCCCACTCCCATCTAGAGGTAATTTTTTGGGTAATCCAACCTCCCATTTGGAGGTGAACCTACAGTATGTCAAGCCCCGCTTTTATTTGGAGTAAATCTTTGTCAAGTTCTGCCCTCATTTGGAGGTGACCCTTTGTCAAGCCCTGTCATGTTATGGCGATGATTCTTCATCAAGCCCTGCCCTGATTTGAGGGGACCCTTGGTAAAACCCTGCCTTCTTTTGTAGTGACTCCTTGTCAAGCCTTTGTCAAGCCCCACCATCCCACCTTAATTTGAAGGCAACCCATTGTCAAGCCTTATCTTTATTTGAAGGTGATTCTTTGTCAAGCCCCTACCTTATTTAGAGGTGATTTTTTTTTTTTTGTCAGCCAACCTCAATTGGAGAAGAACCTTCGTCAAGCCGTCTTCATTTGGAGTAAATCTTTGTTAAGCTCTGCCCTCATTTGGAGTAGACCTTTTTGTTTAGAGGTGACACTTTGTCATTTGGTGTTTAACATTAGTCAAGCCCTGCCCTCATCTGGAGATTATTCTTTGTAAAGCCCCTCCCTCATTCGGAGGTGATTTCTTTGTCAAGCCCAGTCCTTATTTGGAGACAATTCTTTACCAAGCCCTGCCCTCTTTTAGAGATGATGCATGGTCAAGCTCTGCCCTTATTTGGGGGTGACCATTTTTCAAGCATGGCCCTTATTTCATGGTGATTCTCATTATGTTTTTACATACTTACCACCTCTGATCCAGCTGCTCTCTCTCCATCTGTGACACTCTTTTGGCGCTTCTGTTACTTTTAGACCCCCTCCCCCATGTGGGCCTAGTCTGCTGTAGTTGGTTGACTAGTCTACTCTGTGTTAATTGGTCAGTTTAGTGCTGCTTGGTGCCATGTTGTCAAGGTCTCTGCATTCATTGTACAGTCTACACTCTGCACTCGGCCTTCTATTTAGAGCCAGTGGGCTTTAACTACTGGTGAAAAAATGGTAGCACAGCTCACTGGTCTGTGTTTGGGCTGGGCCGAGGGAATGAGCCGTTTCAGGCAGCTACTGGCGCTGTCAACAGGGGGATAGGTGAAAGTCCACATGCTGAGGACTTTTAGTTCTGGTACTAAGTGCTCTAACACACAGAGGGGACAAGTTTTCCCACTTAAGGGCATGTAAAACCCAAAAAGAAACAATATGGGCTTCTCATGAGCACTGTATGCCACTCCACCATGCAGCCTGCTGTGTTTGTTTGCTTTGTGCTTTTTATATCCTGGTTTGAGTAAAACACTTCATAGAAGAAATCACGCAGGTTTTGTTGAATGTTTTCATCAAAGCTCAAGTGTTTTTGTCCCATTCCTGTCACAATAGTAGTAAATATTCTGGAGTTGTAGTGTGGTAAACCCTTTCTTCTGAAGAGACTTGAGATGTTTTTGGATTTTAAATTAACCCAAAAAACAGAGGAACCCAAAAAACCCCACAAGAATGAGCTGTGAATGAACATAAAACATCAGACAACAGAAGAAGGGAAACTCTGATGTGCATCTATGTGTCTGCGTGCTGAGGGTGCCACATGTAGGTCAGACTGTCACGGCGGGGAGAGGAATGTGTTTTTAAACAGCAGAGACGCCGTGATTTTTAGATGCTGGAGTGTTTGTGTTGATCACTCACTCTACAAGTCCTCTAATTATTTTCTAACCATTATTGTTGTTGATTATAAAACTAGAATTGAATGTTTTAATTACAAACTTGGTGTCGTAAATACTCTGCTATCATTCTTTTTGTGGTTGTTGTTTCTGCAGTACAGATCATTTCTGTGGAGGAAAAAGATCAGCAACAGTTCTCCGTAGGGTCCTCAGTGTGAGCCTCTGGTGTCTGTTTAAGTTCATGTTCTGACGTCAGGCATGTGTGTGTGTCTGCTTCAGGGAGCCTGCTGGATTTCTTGAAGGATGGAGAAGGACGAGGGTTGAAGCTGCCAAACCTGGTCGACATGGCTGCACAGGTAAATCAAATACAGCAAAAAAGTGTAGAAGTTTGCTACTATAAAGTGTTGAAGAAACAAAAATTAAAGGGTAAAAGAGGAGGTGATGAATACTTGTGTGAGAGCAAAACATTAAGTGATATATTTTTACGGGATGAAACAATTGAGGGCTAAAACCTAGGATTAACCCTTTCAATACTTTAATTATAACAGACTTGCTAGTCTTTTTTGTTAATGATTGTGTAAGGAAATGTCCTTTGAGTACATTTTTTGCCCTTTTTCCATGATAAATAATAGCAAACAATTCTAGCAGGTATTTGTCATTATAATCTTACAAATGCTTAAAACAGTGTGTAATTATGAGAGCAAAATAAAATACAGCTGAAATACAACAATAAAACACCCCACAATGATACTAATGCTATTATTTACAATATTTTTACATTATTTACACCAAAAATACTCTTAAACCACCGATAAATCATTCACAAGTTTGTCTCTGAAACCTCTCACTCTGCTCTCGGGCAGCTCAGCTCACTTCCCATACCTCCCCCTCAGGCAACCCAGCTTTTATGTAATGTATCGTATATCACTGGAAAGCTCCTGAAGCTGAAAGCAGCTTCCAGAATCTGTTGGAATTTTTTGGATTGTGTGAATACTTGAGGAGTTACGGTAATTTGAATCATGCATGTCTTTTTCTGTCATCGGCAACAGCTTTGAAGTACAAGTGTTAAACTGGAACGTCAAGGGTTAAATCCCTGATACCTTATTGATTTTACCTATTCTTTGTCAGTGATCGAAGTCACTGTCATGTTCAAGAATCCTGTTTGAGATGATCTGAGCCTTGCGACACGGCAAGTTGTGCTGCTGGAAGTATCCGTCAGAAGATGGGTGCCCTGTGATCATAGGAGGATGGGCATCATCAGCAAAGATACTCAGATAGGTTGTGGGATTTTAATGATGCTCAACTAGTACTAAAGGACTTAAAGTGTGACAAAAATACCCCCCACACCAATACACCACCACTAGTCTGAACTTTTGATACATGGCAGGATGGATCCATGCTTCAAGATTCAGGGTGTTGTACACTTAGGGGCCATTTACACGACAACGAAAACAGCTGAAAATGGAGAGTTGTCATTGCGTTTTCGCTTTCTGTTTACATGAGAACAGTGCCCGGAGAGTCTGAATCTGCACATTTTAGAAACCAGGGTCCAGAGTGAAAATTTTGAAAAATTTTCATATCCGTCTCCTCCACACGGAGGATTCCTGTGTAAACAGGAATTAACGATGCAGGTGCAGTAATCTTTCAGATGCAGGTGCAGTAATCTTTCAGATAAAGGCTGTTCACGCACCTAGGAACAACAACAAATCTCTCGTTCCACACTCCAGTCCAATAGGTGGTGGTAATGCGCCTCTAAGCTAACCATTGAAAAACAAAGAAAAAGAAAAAGAAGCTCCCAGTCAACATTATCCTGACATTTGGTGGTTTTGTAGTTGAGCGCCACGTCCAGTAGCAGTCCAACTTCGTCATTTGTCCAGACAAAAAACTCTTGCGTCTTTATGCGTCCACTCACCATCATCGTTTGTGAAAAGTTTGTCTTTACCAGAAAGCGTTAGTACGCAGACGTGTGTAGAAACACCACTGTTTTACTACAAACCTACATCGCCCACTACTGGCCTGGCATGCATGCTACAGTGTTTTCAGTCATTCGCGTGGATCTGTGTGAATGCGGATCGTTTTCACATGGTCTCTGTGTGAATGCTGAGCACTTGTGAAATGCAAAGGATAAACCTTTCTGTTTCTGGTGACAACGTTGTCTTGTAAACAGGGCCTTAGAAATAGTCTTCTGCTTACCTTTGAGTAACTGTTGCCTTTCAATCATCTCAAACATTCTCCTCTGACCTCAAAAAAGCATATTTGATTGGAGACCTGCCCCTCACTGGATGTTTTCTCTTTTTATGGACCATTTTCTGTAAAACCTAGAGATGGATGTGTGTGAAAAACTGAAGTAGCTCAGCAGTTTCTCATTTTACTTAATTAGAATTCCCCTTAGCTACTACCAATGTAGCAACTACTCTTCTTGGGGTCCACACATTAAAAAACAATCCACACAATACATTGCTAAAATTTAAAATTTTATGTAAAAAAAACAACAAAAAAAAATAAGCAAAATGTAAAAACAACAGCAATTTTAACACAAGTTAACACAGCAAACTTAAATAGGTTCGAATCACCTCTCTTCTCATTCTGATGCTCAGTTGAACTTCAGTGGGTTGTCTTGATCATATCTACATGCACAAATGCATTTAGTCGCTACCATGTGATTGACTAATTAGCTATTTCTGTAAATGATTGTAAGCAAAGCAGGTATGTATGCAGAAAAACTCTCCCTCTGTGGTTGTATGTAGCAGTTCTTGTATTTTCTGACGGTGTATCTCTGAGTGCTGAAGCAGCTCCACTCTCTGTGTTGCTCTCCAGGTTGCAGCAGGCATGGCCTACATCGAGAGGATGAACTACATCCACAGAGACCTCCGCTCCGCTAACATCCTGGTGGGAGATAATCTGGTGTGTAAGATCGCTGACTTTGGCCTGGCCAGGCTGATCGAAGACAACGAGTACACCGCCCGGCAAGGTGGGCTTCACACTCCTCTGTCATTGACACATGATGTTATAAGAACATATAATGCTCCCGCCTACCTGTGTGCTTTCACATTCAGCACGTCTGCATCAGGTTGCAGAGGAAATCCTCTCAGAGGGATGAAAAATATGCAACACGCCCACATGAAAACGGTGGGCATGAAGTTAGCTTTGAAGCCTCAGATATTTGCTGAATGTGACCACAAAGCTAACCCTCCCTGCTGCACAGAGGGACACGGTTTAGAGGGAATTTTTAATGCAAACTAAATTTGACTCTTTAGAGCTCCTCGCCCGATTCTCTTTCTTCATTAGCTGGTCCCTGTAGGAAAAGTGGAGTAATACACTGATGTGCCTTCACTTTCAGCTTCGATCACTCCACATGGGAGATGTGGTGGCTTCCCGTAGGAGGGGCTTATTATTGGTGACAGTTTCTAAGAGGCATACAAGCATCCCTAATTATAAACACTATTTTAATGCATTGTAATTTGAATATAAGGCAGTGTAAGTGTTTATTAGATGTTTTAAGAAAAGTCATCAAGTTCTTTGGGTTAAACTTTAAGTTACAGTTACAAAGTTACTATTAATTGGTTGCTAAATGCAATAAAACTCTCACTCCTGTGAATGTATTTAATCTGGCTTTAGTTTTTGTTAAATAAAATGTTTATAATGCATTACAAAACACATTATGAACCTACTTATAATGCATTATAATATGCTTAGAGTGCTGTATAATCATCATATTATCATCAATAACTTACTGCATTGGTATTGTACATGAAGCTGTGAGCAGTAATAAGTAATCAGAATGCTTCAAAACAATAAATATAATGCACTGTAAAACATTTTAGAGTGAGTTTTTTTAACCATTTAAAAACTGAGTGTATTCACAAAGGTCATATTTTCACTCTTACTATATGTTTGTTAAATGTTTGTCGTGTTTTATTACTGTTCGTTACACAAATTGACTGACACATTGAAAGAAGTCAGTTTTTGTAAGTTAAGAGCTTGTGCTCTTGACCAAAAACATTGACGATGAGTTCAGAAATATCAGCATATTTGATATCCAATATCATGCACCCCTAATTATAAACACTATTTCCATACATTATAATTTGAATATGAGGCACTGTAAGTGGTTATTAGATGTTTTAAGGAAAGTAATCAGGTTCTGTGGGTTTAACTTAAATTTAAGTTACAATTCTCACCATTAATTGGTTACTTATTACCATGCTGATTAATATCATACTGGCTGCTTATTCAACATTATCAAGGGCATATAAATACCATATTCTACATGACCATGAGACATATCTAAGGCCACACACACCAGGGCCATTAGCAATGTCATGCTTGAGTGGGACCATTGTGCTGACTGTATTTATCTGTTTATCTGCTTTATATGAGCTAAACCTTTCCATTAAGTACACTTTTTAAGTGTATCATACATCCATTATATCAGATAAGTGCAGTATTAAATGGGCTTAGAGGGAAGAGTCGCCAATTTAGAATAGAGAACACAGATAACAAGCAAGTGTAAAATACACATGACTTAACTAGGGAACATATCTAATTATGAGTTATTAAGACACCGCTAAGACCAGGTAGTCCAGTAATTAAGGAGAATACCTACTCTACTGGTACTTTTACCTTGAAGGGGCTATCCTGGGGGATGTAAAGGGATAACAATACCTCATATCAGGATACTATATGCATGTCAATATTTCATAGCAGTT
This sequence comes from Cetoscarus ocellatus, assembly GCA_037902135.1. Taxonomy (NCBI): domain Eukaryota; kingdom Metazoa; phylum Chordata; class Actinopteri; order Labriformes; family Labridae; genus Cetoscarus; species Cetoscarus ocellatus. The sequence continues at coordinate 162,322 of JBAMNC010000511.1, read as the reverse complement.
GTCCTGACTGTTGTCCTGGATGACTTTGTTCACCATGCAGCCCATGAAAAGGATTAAATAAATATGAGCTAAACTTACCAAATACTCAAAACTCTCCAAAGACTTTCTGCCCTGTCCTCCTCTCTGTGGTCCGGTCACTTAAATAACTGTGTGGAGGAGCTCCAAAGCTGACGTGCAGTAACTTCACTTCCTCCTCTGTCTGTATATCATCCTCATCACGGTTTACTCTTTATGCTAATTGGCTGTCGGAAAACTTGTTGCCAAACTTTTGCGAAAAATTGGAAGAGGTGAAATTTGTGTTGTTCGTGCTTCAATTTGTGTAACTACGAATTGTCACACGACGTATATGTAATGCAAAACAACATACATTTTCCTAGCTTCTCGTTCACTTTCAATGTATTTCTGCTGCACAACAAACTGAAATTTGTATTTGGTGTGAACACAGCGTTAGACAAATAGATTAGATGAGGCTAGACTAGACTGATTCCAGTTTGCAACACTGGACAGGGTCCAACGGTCCACTTAGTAGCACTATCAAGGTCCAACAATATTAAATCAAGTGTTAGTCATTCAGCTTATTGGAGAAATGCGTGCAGCTCTAAGGGATTTATAACTATTGGATAAGAAAAGGGCCAAATTACAACTGTGGTTAAAAACTGCTGACTTCGCTTTTCTTGTCAAAATGCATCTTAATCCCTGCTTCTATATTCACGATATAACTGTTCTAGAGAAAAATACTTCAGGGGTTCTTTGAGTGATAGCCAGTGTTTTTTGTCAGGAGGATTCACCCACTCATTTGACCCTTATGTCGTCTGTGCTCCCCTAAAGGTGCAAAGTTCCCCATCAAGTGGACGGCCCCGGAGGCTGCGCTGTACGGGAAGTTCACCATCAAATCGGACGTGTGGTCGTTTGGCATCCTGCTGACGGAGCTGGTCACCAAGGGTCGGGTGCCTTACCCAGGTGAGCGGAGGGAGAAGGGTTAAACTTGGCTGTGATACCTTTCACCTTGAGCCTCTCAGAATAAAGTCGATAAAGTGGTTTGATAAGACAAAATCTCCCCCCGTGTGTTTCCAAAGCACACACAGCTCCCTCTATGACAACAGGCGGCCCCTCCTGCTGTTTGTGGGACTAAAAGGTTCTTTAATGCTTGAGTAACCTCCTCTCCCTGCCAGAATGTGAGATAACCCTTAATTACCAGCACTCGCCTGTGGGACAGCTTGAATTTCAGATGGAGAGCGAAGGAGAAAGCGTGGGGGGGAGGCCGGCAGGGGCACAGAGTGCACTCAGAGTGCAGCTCCACGCAGGGAGAGAAACACATGTTTGTCCAGATGGGGCTGGTGGGCCGGTGCGGAGCTTCAGGGACGAGGTGAGGGAGGTTAGCATACAGTCAGCTCAGAGAGTAGCATTACACTAACAGATGTGTTAGCAGCTCCCAGGGGTCGTCTTTGGGTCTTTGACATTGTTTAGAGGGAGACAAGTTTTGAACTCAAGTGAAACTAGTGTTTAATCAGTCAAGTGAGGAGCAAGGGGCCATCAGAGAGACTACACAGGTATGATGAGTGGTCTGGAAAAAGCCTGTTAGGTTATCCATCCATTCTCTACGGCCCTGTCAACACTGAGATAAAAATGATCTACTCTGCATGGAGAGTGGTCGGCGAGGTCGTTCGATGTGAAAGCACCTTAAGACATGCCAGTTCAGGGAGAGGTGGGGCTATGAGACCGTCGTATCTGAAAAAGTGCATATTCAATGTAAACACAGAAACACAAGGGTGGTATTTTGAGATTTATTCACCCTGGGACCCATTGTCAAAAAATGTGCATTTTTTTGTGAATATTCTTAAACTGGTCTCGGCCCCTAGGCCACTTTATTCTCTCTGGGGCTGCAAGGGCCTGCACCCTATCCTCACATTGGGCAGGAGGAGGGATACACCTTGGACCCATAGCCAACTGATCACATGGATGACATATAGAGACAGACAACCATTTGCACACATTCACACTTCAATCCTATGATTCGAGACCACGGTACCTGGAGAAAACCCAAGGACGTACGGGGAGAGAATGTAACTCTGCACAGACTGCCTACACCAGGGTCCTGGTTAGGCTGAGTGGTAACATAGCCCATGTATATGCTCCTGCTGGCCCGGGTTCGGATTCAGCCTGTGGCCTGTTTGCAGAGTGTCCTCCCCTGCTCTCTCTATAAAGGCACAAAGTATCCCTAAAAAGAAGAAAGAAAGAACGACCCGCACCAACTAGCTACATTCTTGCTGCAGGGCGCTGCTTTGACTGATACTTACATCAAGATTGCGATGCACATTTACTCATTAATGTCCCGGCATCAGAGCAGAAATGATAAATGATTCAATAAATCATATCGCCTTGAGAGCCTGCCATAGCTGTGAGTAAATCTATTTTGCATTGTGAACTTCATCAGTTTGTCTTGTAAACTCTGTTATTGTTGTTTCTACTGCTGTGGTCAATCTGTCATCTCTCCTCTGCCTCCACACTGATCCCACTGGTGATGTGTGGACTGCACCTCGCGTCTACGCTGCATTATTTCTGGACAGTTACGACCAACGTGCTGAATTGATACAGGGGATCCATGGCGGCCATCGTGTGTATGCGTCTACGTAGTTAACAGCAAACACATCTCCGACTTAAACCAGTCTATCATAACCATAACCTGTCTGATCATGTTGGTTTATACAGGAGAGGTATGCTCAGACAGTCAAAAGTGTGTCCAGTGTGACTTTTCAATTGTTTCTTATGTTATAGGAATGCTTCAGTGAAATTTAACTTTTATCTGAGCTTCAGCATATTTTATACAGTGTCCTGTTTGTTTCAATAAAAGGAGAGGCATTAAATGATCCAACCAGAGTCCAGACCAAACCATAGCAAAACACCAGCTGTAGGGTCAAACTGCTTTAGGACCATATTCATCAAATAACAGAGCTTCACTCACAGTCGTCAGTCTCCACAAAGCTGCCATTTTGTCCTATTTAAGAGTCACTTCTAACCCTCTGGTCTGCATGTCTCCTCAGGCATGAATAACCGCGAGGTGCTGGAGCAGGTGGAGCGAGGCTACAGGATGCCATGCCCCCAGGACTGCCCCATCTCACTGCACGAGCTCATGCTGCAGTGCTGGAAGAAGGACGCCGAGGAGCGGCCCACCTTTGAGTACCTGCAGGCCTTCTTGGAGGACTACTTCACAGCCACTGAGCCTCAGTACCAGCCCGGGGACAACCTCTAAACCCCCACACCCTCATGTGCTCCGTGTAGGTCTGCAGGCTGGGGCAGGACTGGCTGATTGAGCGCTGTGACACAAACTCTGGAGCCCTCCCAGCCTGGATTTGATATTAAGGATCTGTACAGCTTCCTCAGCTCCACAAACAACCCCCTCAGACTTTGACACGCCCCCTAGTGTCTCAACTCTGCTCAAGCAACGATTAGGGAAGTGGATGAGGTGGGATGGAGGGTGGTCGGAGTGAACGGGGGTTGTGATAATGCAATGAAATCCTGTATTCAGTGTAAATAAGAAAGGCTTGTTTTAGTTTATTTGTTGCCTCTGTTTCAGATTTTATTTTCTCCAGCACAAATTAATGATAACGATGATAGAGATGATGAAGGAAGATGAAGAGAACCATCAGGCACAGTGAGTCTGTGTGTGTATTATACTGTAGCTCCTTTATTCTTTCACACAGATTCAGTTGGAGGCCTCTTTTTTCCATAATGTGAGACACATTCACCCACGTCACTGTTTTGTCTTGAGGTCCCAGTTTGTGGGGCTCACATTATTCACAGCGGCCAATTTCCTCTGATGTCCTACTCAGAGTTAGAAGCTCAAAAATGGCTGAATTACAAGGTTGTACTTTTTTTTAAAGGTTAAAAATAAAGACAATGAAGAGAAAAACGTACGGTTCTTCAAAATTTAAATCTAATTTATAATCAATTAGCTATTATCGAGGAACAGATGAAGTTAGTATTATTGGTGACTCCAAATTGCCCTTAGGTGTAAAGAAGTGTGTAAATGGTGGTCTTTCTCTCTATGTGGCTCTGTGATTGGCAGGCAACCAGTTTAGGGTGTACCCCGACTCATTGTCAGCTGGGATAGGCTTCGGCCCCTGGCTCCCCAGAGAGAATAAACAGTAAAGATGATGGATTGATGAATAACTGAAGGGTGGCACAGCAGGTTGGTGCGCATGCCTTACAGTAAGAAGATTTCTTGACTCCCCGTGTAGGTCTTTGTGGAGTTAGCATGTTCTCCCTGTGCATGCCTGGGCTCTCTTTGTGCACTCCAGCTTCATCCATGGACCAAAACATGCTCATTAGGTTAGCTGATGTCTCCAAACTGACCCTGAGGCGCATATGAGTGAATGAATGGTTGTCTGTCGGTTGTCTGACCTGTGATCGGCTGGCCACATGTAAGGGCGTACCCCGCCTCTGCCCTCCACAACCCTGAAAGGGATGAGTGTTGTAGATGAAGTCCTGATCGATGGACCAAGGGGGCGATCACACAGAGTTGCTAGAAAATGGTTGCCATTAAAGCAGTTGTCTTCCAGGCGTCTTCGGGGGTCACAGTTTTTGAGCATGCGTTAAAGTTGGACGATTCTAGCAACAGATGCAGAGTCGATGTCACCTTCAGCCAAAGCTGACACGAAATAAGATGAAACAGGCAAATAGGCAGGTGTTGGTGGTTACTACGGATGACCCCATTGAGCCGTCTGTAGGTTTTTAAGTCTTTATGAATCGATATGACTGAGAATGAAGGAGGTAGACAAGAGTCCTCCACTAAACCACTGAACTAAACCCACTGGAAGCACTGATTGTTGGTGAAGCAAAACTGAGGGCATTTTTTATGTTCAAGACCATTTTCAGCTTGTTTTATTTGACGCAGATCCTCTTTGCAAGTGCTCTCTGGGTATTTTTAGTTCATCTACGCCTTGAGCACACGTCTATGTGTGATTGGCCCCTAAGGCTGCTAATAGCACAGATCTCATTTTCATGGTTCATGGGAGACAAACCTTCAGCGTCTCCTTTCAAGGGTTGGGAATCCAAAACCAGTTCCAGTTAATAATTGATAACAGCTCCCTGAAGGGATCAACATCATTAGTCTTTTTGCTTAACAATTCTCTTATCAGTTCCCTCCACTTTGTTCTGCATGCCTTGCAAATCAAGGACAATTCAAGGGGGCAGAAGTAGTCAAAACTGTTGCTTCATTTTTGACAAATTCAGGCTTACTTCACAACTTTTAAAGGGTGGAAACAGCAGTAACTTGCTGAGGTGTCCATCTATACAGCACAGCATTTACTATCCTGTTTTTGCCACTGTCGCCACTGAAAACTGAACTTTGTCCAGAGAGATAATCCACAGGAATCGATACGGGAATTGTTAAAGAATTGGATCGATTGGCAGAGTCAATAATGGCATTGGTATCACTAAAATCTTGTTAATTCCCATCCCTACTCCCTCCATAGCTGATCAATACTTCCTTGACCAGCGGTGGATCCAGTGGTAGGGCCACACTGAGCCCCCTGATATCTCAGTGGGTCCTTACTGTTTATACTCTGATGTAGGCGTTACTGATATTACTTTAATAACAGCACTTAAACTTTAGCTGGTATGACATCAGAGGAAAATGGCCGCCTCTTTATTTTGTTAAACTGATGAGAGTTTCTCAGACAGGCATGATGCAGTCCTCCATCACAGTTTTTAGTTTTGTTCTAAACCAAATTTCCCTCAGAGTGATAGTTTTTAGTTAACTGCTGTAAGAAAATGTTCTTTTATGAGATAAATGTCACATTTTTGTAAATTACAGCCGAGCGTGTAAGGATTTTCAACATATCCCTCCTTGCTCGTAATTTTAAGAAAATCTGGGTAGAGAATTTTTATTTTTATCTTCCAGAGCTGTTCCTGTTAGCTGGATGTGAGAGTTTAATTTAAGAAGAGAGTATGTTTGTCTTATTGAAGCAGCGTCTTCTCTCTGCAGCTGCACCTGGACCACCTCACCTCATGAGTTATTCCTGCGTTTATGTTTTACTGACGAGGTTTATTCTATCAGTATTTGAGTCTTTGCTTTTTACAGAGTATGTTTTATTTAACCCTCTAAGTGATCCATAAGAATCTGCTGTACTGAGCGTTCAGAGTAGGGTTTGGGGCCAATTTAGATCAGAAACAAAGATTTCAACGTTTAGATTCAACTGCTGAAATGACAATTGATCAGATGGTTTCACAGCTGATGGGAACTCCTCATTTTCAGTTGTACAGCTTAATGGTTTTACCTGTCGCTAACTTCCCTCCTTTATATCTTTTCATTTCCATTTTTTAACATTACTTGTTTTGTTATTTCTGTGATTTGGCGTTTGAGATTCAGAAAAGAACAATAAAAAGATTTTACACTCTTTCCAGGATCATTCTTTTACTGATAACAGCAGTTTTTATGCTGTCACCTGTGTGTGTTGTCTGCATCGTGTAGGTTTACAATAACCCATGATTGTAAATGGTTTGTGGCTCTTTACAGTCTAACAAACAGAAACAGTAATACTGTAATTCCTCGACTATAACAAGCATTTTTTTGCTCTTAAATAAGGTCTAATTTTCGGGTGTGTATTACACATGAGCACAAGCAAAATACTCACCATATTTCATCTCGCCAACATCGTGATTGCAACACATCTGATACAAAAAGCCAAAATAATCTCTTTCCCTGCAGACACAGGCAAACACAGAGCGCTGCCACCTTGTGAGCAAGAGGATGCAAAATAGCTGTGCTCTGATTGGTCGAAGACATCGGCATGTTAATAGCTGCTCTCTGATTGGTCAGTACACTACGACTGAGCATGCTCAGGCAGAAATCGAGTAATTGCGCATGCATGAAGCAAAAGGTGTTTCCACATCCGTTTGAGAGAGAAAATCGTGTATTTGTTGTGAAAATACTGGAATTTCATCGATTAAAACTTTGAATAAAGATCATTTTGAGTTGTCTAAGAGAGTAAGGTTTGGGCAAAATTTGGGTACGTGTTATATTTGAGTACAGTGTTTTTCAGGCAAAAATCTGGAAAATATGGGTTGCGTTTTACAATCGAGGGTGTGGTAAATGACTTGGTAATGTTTTGGCTCTGACAAAGGCTCTCCCCTTTAACCTTGCACAGCAGCTGGATCAGCCTGATTCCATATCTGTAATTATACAAATCCGTCATGCAAAGCTTCAATCTACGACTGTGCTCAGTCCAAAGCAGCACGGCCCCATCAGCATCCTTTAAAGTAGGAAGAGGTGAGAGCTACAAGCTGCAAACAAACAAAGAAACAGACAAACAAATATACACCGGCTGAAAACATAACCTTCTTGGTGGAGGTAATAAAATAAAGCAATTCAATACAAAAAAATGGAAAGTCAAATCTTGAAGGAAAAGGAGCAGAAAGACATGTACTCTTTAATGTTCTGCCCCTTTTTACAATGCACTGTAATAAAACACAAAATAATTAAAAGATATAAACCTGAATTATGGAAAAACATGACCAACCAATTTCAAATGTAGGCACAAAATCTTCTTAAGTGCTCTTTCATTCAATGCCAAGAAATGACCCCATTACACACTTTCTCACTGATATAATAACTGCTCACTCACACAGATCCACCATTAACTGTTTGTCACAGAGACAGCCCACACATATCACAGAAACTGGAGCAGCGAAGGAATTCAGCCGTCATCAGAGCCATGAAAAACACCTGAACCTCATAATGTCTCACATGTTCACCTGTGCCAACAAACCTGCAGGTCAATTACGACAGGTGTGAAGCGTGTGCTGCAGATGAGCTGAAGATCCTGCAGAGAGACTGAACAGGTGAGAAACAGACACACTATTAAAACCACAGAGCTGCTTAAGCATGGATGAGGAGAGAAATGAGGACCACAGGCCTTTTCCTCTTTATTCTTGATGGTTATTTTTTCCTTTGTTTTGAAGGCTACTTCTGTGAATAACAAATAAAATGAGGTTTTGCTGTTGAGTCCAGGTTTGCGTCATTCCTAATTATTCTATGGCCTAAGCATTATCAGTTTGTGACTGACGTTATAAAGAGCTTCATAAAGATTATATCAGAGTATGTTCTAGGTGATAGCTACCTTTGTTATCAGTGGTGGACAGTAACAGAGTAAATTCACTCATGTTCTGTGACTAGGTTCAGTTTTAGAGTATCTGTACTTTAAGGACTATTTAAGGGAAATCTTTTTACTTTGATTCCCCTATATTTATAATCACATTCTTGTTACTTGTTTCTTTAACTTGGCTGATGGGTTTAATTGTCTAAACAATGATCCAAAAGGCAACTAGAAAGCACTTGGATGGCGCAAACCTCTGCCAAGGTAGCTCACATATTGCTGTTACATCTATAAGCAATAGCTCCATGATAAAGTTACCATCATAATATGATTCATGGCCCTGAAAACCCACAGCTAGCACTCAGAGTCATGTTAGTTACACACAGTTATTGAACAGAATAAATTGTTTGCTAATGATGGTTATCTGGATCATCACCAAAATCGAATCATTTTTAAGTTGGGCCATTACCAACATATCCTGAAAATTTCAGCAAAATCCATCCAGCAGTTTTTTGTGTAATCTTACTAACAAACAAACAAACAAACAAACAAACATACGCAGACAAAAACATAACCTCCTTGGCAGAGGTGATAAACTGTGTCTGTGTGTTTCTTCTATGCCAGAGGTGTCCAAACTTTTTTCCATGAGGACCACATACAAAAACTACGAAGATGAGGCCACATTGATTCAGCTGCCTTTTGTATATTAACTTTAGTGTAACCAATCCAGTTTAGGGTAAAATATGCTTAGACATTAAATATTCTTGTAGAATAAAAGCATACAACAAAGCTTTCCATCAGTGCTTTGACCAGGTTAAAAGCTAATTAATGTCAGTGATTTGACACTGACGACTCATCTCCATAGTCAGGTACAGGACAAGAACAACTCTGTGGAGGCTGACAGTCTTTTTGAGTGTTAGCACATATTCTCTGTGAATCAGACCATAAGAGTTTTGTCCCAGTTTACTGCCTTATTTTATTTAACCCTAACTATGAGGCACAAGCTTCATATTCTAACATGTCTAACCCTTTCATGCATGAGTTATTAAATCACAAAGGAATAGTTTTTTAAATGTTTGTTATTACTTTCAAAATAAGTTAAAAATCATGTTCATTTCTTTTTTCAGAGTTATATTTTGAGGGAGTTATGCATCTGTCCACTGCAGTGGACATGCATTAATGATATAAATAGTAATTTAGTGGAACTTAATAAAGATCCACAAACACATGTCTTTCACAAACATTTATTAAGAGTAAATAAAAGAAAAAGCAAAATCTGAAATATATGTATTATTGCTGTTTAATCAAACTATTCACTTGTGAATTAAACCAAAATTTAATAAAACATACAAAACCAGAAAAGCACTCAGAGAGCGCAGACCTCTGCTAAGATACAATACTGGATCACCCCATGCTCCAATATGATGGGCGAGTCTCCACTCATGTCTGTCCACGTGGAGAACTCCTCCACTGGCATTGCAAGGGAAGCTGGGAAATTTAGTGACATAGGCTTGTTGAAAAATGTTGAAGTGAGTTTGCAAAGAAACTACAATTCCCACAAGCAGCTTCAGTCCACTTTGGCGAAGATGGCCCTATCTCACAATGCTGAAGAATCCAATTCCTTTATCTGGATGGTGATCCGGATCAGTCCCAAAATCTAATCACTTATTCCTTACCCCATTCCACACATTTCCTGAAAATTTCATCCAAATCCGTCCATAACTTTTCAAGTTATCTTGAACCCAAACAAACAAACAAACAAACAAACCAACGCCGGCAAAAACATAACCTTCTTGGCGGAGGTAATTAAGTGAAATCTGAATAAGGCATAATACCCAATTTGCCCTTCATCGGCTACTTTGGATTTAAGATGCAATATCTCGATTTTTACCATATTAAAAATGTGCAAAGATAATATTTTTATGAAACTGAAGACAAGGGTTTGGGAATTGACCACCTGGTGCTTGGACATGGTACTACAACTTAAAGGATATAAAATGTATTCCAAATATCTACTGTAGTGGACACTATGCATGAAAGGACTAATAAAATTTCATTTTGGTTTAAGAATATTTCTGTGGGCCAACTTAAAGGATAAGTTCGGTTTCTACAGCTTTTACATAGTTTATAGAATGAAGTAGAACAATATACTCACCCAGAAGGCTTTCCTGATCCAAACAGTGCTTCGGGAGATATTTAGATCCAAAATCGAGCGGCGGACATCCGTAAAATGGTAGCAGACGGGGCATCTGTAGCGCCGCTCCTAAAACTGCATTAATCGTCCAAAAACTAATTCGTTTCACCAACATTTCATCATGGTCCGCTCGCGCTACTCCTCCATGACAGTCCGGTGTCACTCCATCCATGTTTTTGTGACTGTGCTGACCTCTGAACTGAAAAGTTTCTTTCAGTTGCGCGCGCATGCGCACTACGGCTCATTGTTTCAGCAGTGAGCGGTGGCTACACAATAACTTTCTTCTTCCAGTTTTGTGCAAAATGGACGAATATCTATCAGATGAAGATGTTGTGGACGAGAACTTTGAATATGATGGGTGTCCTTACAGTTTCGAGCCAGAGTATAAAGATGAGGAGCTCATCGAAAGGAGGACGCGGAGGCAAGAAACTTTTCAGTTCAGAGGTCAGCACAGTCACAAAAACATGGATGGAGTGACACCAGACTGTCGTGGAGGAGTAGCGCGAGCGGACCATGATGAAATGTTGGTGAAACTAATGAGTTTTTGGACGATTAATGCAGTTTTAGGAGCGGCGCTATACATGCCCTGTCTGCTACCATTTATACGGATGTCAGCCGCTCGATTTGGATCTAAATATCTCCCGAAGCACTGTTTGGATCAGGAAAGCCTTCTGGGTGAGTATATTGTTCTACTTCATTCTATAAACTATGTGAAAGCTGTAGAAACCGAACTTATCCTTTAAGAACAGCCTCAGGCCACAGTAGACCCCTGGGCCAAAGTCTGGACCCCTCTGGTCTATGTGGTGTGGCTGTAGCTTTACTTTAACACCTGTCTCCATGGTAGCACAAAGGATAGGATGTCGACTCAGGTCAAGGCAGTAAACACAATGGGGTCTATTTTCGTAGACCAGGTGCAGGCGCGGTGCACCTGCCCTGCCGCACCAACAGGGTGTGTCCAGGGCATTTTGCAATTTTCGTGCACGGCGCAGTCCGGTGCAGCGAGGCGCACCCACGCCTCCATCCCTCCCACTGGCACAAGTGGCAAAGAGGGAAGAGAGAAGGCGTGAGTGGGTTTAACACAGCGGAGTGTAATCTTCACCACTCAAATGAACGCCTCTCCTCGCCTTTAAATGCACTGCGGGCGAGGCGCAGTGACAATTTCACCTCATCAAGGATGAAGACAGCAGCAGCAGCAGCAGCTCCAGATGGCCAAACTCCTCCCAGGAGGAAACTGATGTGCTGGTCCGGGAGGTCCAAGCTCGCAGTACCAGAATATATGTTAATGCGAACAGACCTCCACGGGCTGATAATGCAAAAACAGCCTGGGAGGAAGCTACTAATATTGTCAATCAATTTTGCCAAGATATTCTGAGGACTGCTGCCCAATGTAAAAAACGGTTCAATGATGTAAGGAGAAGGGGCAAACAAAAGCTCTCAGATCGAAGAAGGCACACGGTGGCCACCGAGGGCGGCCCCTCCACAAGCCTCACGATGAGCTCAGCGGAGAACGTCGTGGAGTTTCCATGATGACAAACATCTGATCTGACATCAGATGTGACGGAACAATTAATATAGATACAAATATATATATATGCTGGTTCAGACAGTTACATTAAACAGTGGTTACTGTGATTTTTTATTGCATTGAAATGTGCCTGACACTCTGGACACCTGCCTGTGAGGTTTTAGTGACGTGTGCGCACTGTGCGCCTGTCAGCCAAATTACCACTGCACGGGTTGCGCTCCGTCTGCGCCGAGAATAGACCAGGTTGGAGCTGGCGAGCTTTCAGCACACCTTTCACGCAGTGTTTTGGCACAAAATTGTCACCGCGCCAAGCTGAATCTGTCGACACCTCCCCCTGGTGCGCCGCCACACCCATTTCAGAGTAGCCGGTCTACCAAGTTGCCAAATTTGCTGCGCCAGTGGTGCGTCGGATGAAATTACCACTGCGTGCACCACGCTCTGCCACCCTGCGTTGTGCCAGGAAATTAGAGCCCAATGTTTTGAACAGTCTTCAGTGGATTTTCTTTCAGCAGCAGGATTCAAAAATAAACAAAAAATTTAATATTTTGGAGGTCATAAGTGAAAGGTCAAGGTTTCATGGTGTTCCTTTGTTTGTAAACATATGTTAAGAATAATTTAAGGTATGCTATCAAACTTAACACTAATGTCCATTCTGACCCGAGGTTACGCTGAATAGATTTTGAATGTTATAAGTCAAAGGTCAAGTCAGGAGGCCTCATCTCTATCCAGTGTTTACTAAAGCAACTTTTTCAAAGTGATGTCACAAGCTTGCTGTACAAGCTTGCTGGATCTGCGTTATGTAATGTCGGTAATCAGGTCAATCCATCTTGCTAAGCTCCAATCTACAACAATTGTGCTCAACCCAAAGCAGCATGGCCCAGTCAGCATCCTTCGGAACAGGAAGAGGTGGAAGTACATGCAAGACAACAGCAGGACATGTCTGCTTGAACAGAGATTAGCATACATACTAACAGCTTCAGCAGCAGTGGTATCAGATCTGGACCATATTTCTTTATTAAATGATAAACAGTTAACACTACAACCTTTTCTACAGCGAAGATTCTTATCCTTTTTTGCTTCTGAATACAGTGTCTCAGAAAATTGTCAGGGATCTGTGTCACACTTTGCACTTTTTCATCTTGCACTGGAAGATGACCTGAGAATATTTTGGTCAAAAGTCAAAGGTTATAGCAACAACATTACTCCGGTCAGACACAATCATCTCCTCAGAGGCTTCCAAACACCTGATCTATGTGGCCCTGCAATAGGCTGACAACTGGCTCGGGGTGTACCCCACCTTAGGCCCAAAGTTGAAAAACTTGAACTTTTCAGGCGATGTCACGTGTGGCTGTGCTGCGACAGCCAGTCAGTGTTGTGTCGATGTGTGACTACACCCCTGAAAGACTGTTTTTATTTCAGCTCACATTAGAGTGACAATCCATGTCGTGTGGGGACATTAGTTAGTGAGGACATTAGTTCTGCCTAGATGAGACCGCAGAGAACTCCCTACTGGAGGTGCAGCTGATGGACGATGCTGCAGGAGGGCCATCAGCTGCAGTGTTTTATGGCTGGTAGGTGAGGGAGAAGGATACAGTTGGAACAATGTCAGCTTAGCTTATGCATACAAGTCTATGATATATGTGATGTGATCGCAGTGAAACTCAAGCAGGCGTGACGTCACTGAGCGACACAACGGTGGACAAATGGTTTAGATGATGGATGGATGGAAGATCAAATGTCCTTTGCCTCATGATCATGCCTTGCTTGTAAACTTGTTACGTTTGTTTTTCTTTTTTCTTTCAGACCTTGCACAAACGTCTTCTCTGACAAACTGATTAAATTTGCGAAGCTGTTTTTGGACCTCATGTCCAGCCCTTCTTTATACGATCTCTATGAATTTCTTAATCTCTTGATCAACCACTGACTTGCAGTTTTTACTTTGCAGAGCCACAAAGCCATCATGCAGTAGTTCTAGTTTTGTTTTTGTCTTTGGTCAAATGTCCAAGCACTTTGTAAAGAACTTCTGTCAACAGTGCCATTCATATAAAGTTATAATCATTTTAATGCAGTCATAATAATTCAGGATGTTTTCTTAATCCCTGCTCTTTATCTCTGCATCCTACCTGCTGTGGCCAACAGCTGATGTGACTTCCTCCTCATAAACCTTTATGGGAGCAGCAGCTGTCTCTTCCCACCCATCCCTCCTCATAATACCAGTCCTCATTTACCTGAGCACACGCAACCTGCTGGGATAAACTGACGGAGTTTTGTCTATGACTGGCGCACTGGCATAGCTTCAACTAACATAGCGGCAGGTATGTACTCATGATTTAAGACTTTTAACACTTACTGGTCATAAGATCTTTATATCACTGATGCACTGTGAAATAATAATATCTTTATTTATGTAGCACCTTTCAAAACAGAAGTTTACAAAGTGCTTTAACAGAGAGAACAAAGGGAGGAAAAGGCAGAACTCTGGGTACAATAAATCAAAAATCAGGTCAAACAGAGACCAAGAGAGTCAAATGAAAAAGTAATGAGGTCCATGTGAAATAAAGCAACAAAAGGAAAGAAAATAGTAAACTGGAGACAACTTAAGTACTATAGGAATATACTACATTAGTACAGGTTAAAACGTCAACATGTACGTATGAGTAACATGAGAAAAGAGGGTATTTCATTTCATATATAATGATAAGGAGACAATAAGACAATAAATAGATGATAGGTTTATAGATAAACAGATAACTTAATGACAGTTGATTGTAGGCAATAGTTCATGACATCACATCAGGAAGATGGAAAAGAAAAGAGTAGATAAAGGAAGGATAAAAAATAAAATAAAAACAAATCAATAAATAAAGGGAGTATATTAAAACATGAAAAGATGGTAAAAACAGGACTTACACAATGAGAAAATGGTGAAGGGATTAAGAAAAGCAGAGATTAAAATAGTTTTATAAGTAATTGTAAAATAAGTATGTAGCTAAAATATATTAAAATAAAATAACTAACAAGGTTAATAAAAAGTGTGTAAGCAGTAAAAAAGTATCATGTAAAAGCAAAATTAAAGAAGTGAGTCTTAAAGGTGCAGTGTGTAGAGTTTGGCAGCATTTTTGCCGAACAGAAACGGTGAATATAGGATATAATGTTTCTATTTGTATGTAAAGTCCGTCAAAATAGGAGAAGAATCATCCCCATAAAACATTTGTTTTATTTTTATTTAGTTAGAAAAAGCTTCAAAAAATTTACATTACCGCGGGCCGCGTTCATGTAGGCCGACATAACGATCCGCCATGTTGTCTACGGGTGGATTTTAGGGACAAAAAGAACGAAACGCCGAATCTGTCCGCCGGTTCTGAAATCTACCTGGAATGCAGGTGAAGAAGAGGAGAGAGGATGGTGGTGGATGTAGAGACCTGACAACTGACCTATAATCTATAAAAATAATGGTTACAAACTTTAGTAAATGATGCCCTGTTCACGATCCCTTTTGGTCTTCACAGGCTTCTGTTGCTCAGCGATGTGACGTTTTGGTTACGTTTGGGCTCATTCTAGAATCTGAACGATAGATGTCGCTTGAATGCCAAATTCTACACACTGCACCTTTAAGACGTGACTGAAAATATGTCACTGATGAAAGGAAGAAGGATAATGAAATTTATTCTGATTATTCTTCATTAATTTCATGCTTCAGTTGAGCTAAATTTAAGTCTTTTATTATATTTTATCTTATTATTTTTTTTATTTTTATTTCTTATCTTATTTTACTTCACTTAGGTTTGCACCGTACTTTATCGTATTTTTCTCACACTGTTCTGCACTGACTGAAGGGCTTTTGCAATTTCGTTATACTTGTTGTAATGACAAATAAAGTTCTATTCTATTCTATTCTAGTCTTGTAAGTAGCTACTGAGAGAGAAATTTGTTTGTGATCTAAGGAAAGGTCTTTTAGGACCTTCATGCTGTAACGGGGGAGGGACCCATGTAGTCAGATATTCAACTGTTCAGTCAAATGAGTCTTCAAAAACCTGATTATCAGCACTAATCATTCAGTTCTTTCTGGCTAATTAGTGAATTTTGACTCAAAATAGGGCTGCTCAGTTCATGATTATTTCTGTAGGTATTGAGATCAAGATCATAAAGCTTTAATGACCATGTTTTTCGAACTTTTATTGAATCCGTCCCGTCTTTCTCTTTGGTGTCACGGTTTGGTCTTTGGTCTCAGATTGTTAACCCTTTCATGCACAGTGTCAAGTACAGTGGGCAGATATATAAATACATTTTATACCAATTAGGCTGCAGCAGGATGTCTCAACCACAAGGTGGTGAACACCAAAACCATTGTCTCAAGTTTAAAAGAAAATATGATCTTTGTATCTTTTTGTCATGTGGAGATGTTGCA
Source organism: Cetoscarus ocellatus (assembly GCA_037902135.1). Taxonomy (NCBI): domain Eukaryota; kingdom Metazoa; phylum Chordata; class Actinopteri; order Labriformes; family Labridae; genus Cetoscarus; species Cetoscarus ocellatus. The sequence goes on along the minus strand of JBAMNC010000511.1, from coordinate 146,099 downwards.
TCATAAATCCAAAATGGCAAACGAAGGGGGAATTGCACCATACCCTTCAGGAATAAGTGTTACATCTTTCTATTCTCAAATAATTAGTAAAAAATATATATTATAATTTAATGAGATAAGGAACACATTCTAGCAGATTTTAAAAATACTTGTCTTGAATATTTTTGTCTGCGACCTAAAATTAACCTGTCAATTCCAGTAGACGTTATGCACTAAAGAGTATATTCTGTTCATCATGCCTGTATTCAGATTTCACCTAATTTTGTGATTTTTATTTAAGATTTTGCTGAAAATCTTATTTTGATAGTTTAATTAAACAGCAATATTAAATATACTTCAGATTTGCTTTATATTTTATTTACTCTTTGTAGGTGTTTGTAGATCTATGTTAAATTGCATTAAATTACTATATAGAATAGAATAGAATCTTTATTGTCATTTTACAATTGCAACGAAATTAAATGCAGTCCTTGGTGCGTTAAAGAAAATATATATAGTTTTTAAAGTCAATAAGGGAGAGCATTGAACCGCAGCATACATGTGTGCAGCCATCTTGCTATCTATATATACTGTTAATGCATGATGTCCACTGTAGTGTCATTTGTTGTTTTAAAAATTCATGCATGAAAGCGTTAAACAGTCAAGTTGTCTGAAACAGCGTCTCTGCACAGCGGACAGCTGCAGGGGGGTAGCTAACTCTCTTACAAAGACGACTCTGCATGATCACTTTCAGCTTCTTCCCTCTGGACAGAGGTTTTAGCCCCAAGACGTTGAAAAAAAAAGCATTTACAAACAGTTCTGTTCATGCTGTTGTAACCAGACTGAACAAGCTGTAGTGATATTTACACATCCATACTTATTTAGTTTTTAAAGCCTCAGTCTGTCTTTACCCTGGCTTTATTCGTGAAGTTTCAAGTTGATTTTTTTTTAGATGATTTTAGGAGTTGATATATCTCATACTCTTTAGAAACCTTTAGCACTTTATAATTGTATTGTTTATATGGTTTTAATATTATTTTTCTGATTTTATGGGTTTGAGTTGGAGTTAGTGTATTTATAATCTCCTTTGCTATGCTGTTTATATCTGTTTCGGATGCCTCGATCTCTCTGGCTGCAAAACAAGTTTACCCATGGATACAAATAAAGTAACCTGATCCTGATCCTGATCCTAAAGAACAATTATATGTACATGCCATGTTTAATCGTTCAACTTAAACAGTCTTAACACTGGGCATTGAAGAAACATATGCAAGAAAAAAATACAAATGCCTAAAAACAATAATAGATGGAAAAAAGCTAAACAACTTGTCATGTGTCATGCTTTGGCAGAGAGACAATCAGAGTTTAACAACCCGATGAGGAGATTCAGTTGATGGACAAACAACACGTTTCCTCTTTCATGTCGTCTCAAACTCAAAACCCAGTTTAATGACAGTTCATCTAGATGCTGCTGTATTTTCAACATCAGTCCTCTCTGCCTTATAGTCATTATAGATGTTAATGTAAATATTTGACTGACATCTCTATCCATGGTTGTTATTGATTATACCTCCATAATAAATACCTTTACAACCATATGGACATGAGGACCCTCTAAAAAACTAGATGCTGCATGCCAAGTGGCTCAACATAAATAAATCTATATAAAGCAGAGACAAATAACGGGGACAGATTTATGATCTGGGCATCCATGGATCTGTCACGACCTTCAGTTCTTACTTTCGACCCTTTGGGCTCTAATTTCCTGGCATAACTCAGGGTGGCGCAGCCTGGTGCACCCCGCGCAGTGGTAATTTCGTCCGGTGCACCGCCGTGCGCAGCCAATTTGGCAATTTAGTAGACCGGCTGCGCCAAGATGGGTGTGACGGCGCACCAGGGGGAGGTGTCCACAGATTCAGCTTGGCGCAGTGACAATTTGGTGCCAAAAAAGAAACTTGCAACATGCACTGGACACACCCCATTGGCGCGGCGCAGGCGCGGTGCAGGGCAGGTGCGCCTCGCCTGCGCCTGGTCTACGAAATTAGAGCCCATTGTCTCTGCCCACCTCTCTTTCTTCACCCACACACTCAAAACAGCTTCAGTGGCCCAGTGCTGTGCTCATGGTATATTCATGTTGGGTGTATGTATATGTATGTATGTATGTGTTTTTAAATATAGATTAGATTAGATTAGATAAAATAAAACTTTACTAATCCCTTGGAAAGACTCCTTCAGGGAAATTAAGACTCCAGCAGCATTGTATAGTACAAAGGTGTAAAAGAACACAGGATATCAAAAAGTCAAAATGTAAAAAAAAAAAAAAAATTCGTAGATATAATATATACATAAATACATGCATTAATAAATCTAAACAATAAATTAAAAAAAAATATATATATATATATATATGGCTACTGACTGGCAACAACTGCTCTGTCTTCCTATTACTCCTCCTCCCCTCCAGTGAGGAGTTGCACATGTATGTATGTGTATCTATATTGTTAAGTGTCATGGGATAACATTCTTATGAATTGGAGCTATAAGAATACAGATTGATTGATTGATTGATTGATTGATTGATTGATTGAAACTAGAGTTACTAAAATAGAAACAAACAGAATATTGACGGATTGTAAAAGCAAGTCAAATGAATTGTAGGGAATTAGGAAAAAATACACATTTAACATAAAAAGAGCGTTCAGACTCGCATACACCTTCGACTGTTCATTGATAAGAGTCACAGAACATGATCCCTTGTTGTGACCTGACATGACACAGTGTGGAAAAGCAGCGTTTTTATTGTTGCAGGCTCTCTAAAATGGGCACTTTTCATTAAAATTTTTGCCTTTTCTTTAAAAAAAACAGATAAAATCAAGAATTTTATCTTTTATTAGACGTAAACAGATAATTTTTACTATTACTATCAAAAGAAATTGCCCTTTAAGTGCATCACTCGTTCATTTTAAATCCATTACTCCTGAACACCCCTCACAGTAGAAGTCTTTGTCCTCTAAAGTGTCTCCTCAGAGATGTTTGTCCGCTGAAGCCTCCCCCCCTTCAACTCTCTAATGGTTTTATTGCAGGAATTAGCATGTAAGCTGTTGCCTGGCGGTGAGTGAAACATGGAGGGAGCCAGCGTCACTGCCTTTGTCACCGTCCAAAAGATCTACTACCCCCTGCTTTGCATCGTGGGTATTCCAGGTTGGTGTTTACTTGTCTTGTTTGATCTGTAGCTTTTCATGCGTCAGTGAGTTTTATTAGGAGAGTTATCAAGATTCGGTGTGTATTTAATGTTACTAATGACTTTATAGTTCTAATCAGTAAAATTTAACTCACTGTGTTTACATGTATTTTTCAAGAAGGCCATGATCCAAAAGACTCAGATCTGTCTCTGATCAGACTTCTTTGTTCAACCTCTTGTTTTTATCTGAGTGTGACACACATTTGACAGACTATAGGGAAAACTAACAGGACACACCAGATGGACCGTTCAATATATTTCACCAGATCAACCGGGCAACAGCCCATAAAAATGATTTTGAGAATGGGCGTAACCTTTCAACAACAACTAGTAGGTGATTGGACGATTGTTTCCTCAATCACATTCATTACGGGCCAATCAGATAATGTAGTATAGTAGCAGTATCTTTACTACAAAACATAAGCCACTTCGTAGAATAAACTCTCACCAAAACATAAGAGAGGAGGAGCAAATAAATTTTGACCAAAAAGTGCTTTCAGTGATGTTCTTTCTTCTTCATTTAACAAAGAAATGTGGTTCAGAGCTGACAAAACTGCTACCAAAGCTGTTAGCATCTATGCTAATCTCTTTCCTAGCAGTCACTTCCTGCTGTTATCTTGCTTGTAGCTCCCACCTCCTCCTGCTCTAAAGGACTCTGATTGGCCGTCCCTCTTTGGGCCGCTCATACTCGTAGGTTAGAGTTTGGCAAGATGGATCTGCCTGATTACAGACATTTTATCAGGTGGATCCAACTGCATTGCAAGGTTGAGGAAGGAGGAGACTGAGTGGGCACAGTTGTTTACATGGAGCACACAAAGAGGAGGTTTGGGTCAAATACTCACACCACGCGACTTTGTGCCAGCATTCAAAACAGATATAAATGATTTGTTTCAAATCCAAAAGGTGACAAACAGAGACGAAGAGCATGTCGTCACAAATGTCCACAAATTCCCTTTGTTGTTCTCTTTAAACAGTGGTATCTATCACCTTCACTGTTGCTGAGTGGGGTTTGTTCAGTTCAGTTTAGTTCAGAGCGTTATTGTTCCTCCAGGGGAAATTTTGTCTGCAGTGACAGCACGTCCAATGACAACAACTACAAACAAATAAACAAACACTGACACATAACAACATCGCAGTGTACAGCATAGCCAAACTTGACATGAACAACTCCAGTGAAGTAGAAATAGAAGAATCAAAGAGTTTAAAAGAGTATAAAAGAAGTGAGGATGTGGGTCGAACTTGTCGTCAAATTTAAACAAGGATTTAACCTGTTCAGCCCGAGCCCCTTTTTTAAGCCTCCTGCTCGAAACCCATACCCATAAAGAAAAGGGTGTATCTCTGCAACCACACAGTCTATTGGAATATTTTGGGTGTCATAATAAAAGTAACACTTGAGAGATTTGTCCAGATGTGTAACTATCAGTATATGTGTTACTGGGAGAGAGTAAATGAAGATAGAAGTCAGAGTAATTTGAAAATCTCATCCTCGCCTTAAACAGAAACATTTTTTTATTGTGAATATCTCTCTTACAGGACTGACTTCTCTTAGAAATGATGCTGGAGTGGCTGTGAAACTCTGAAAATGATAATAAAATATGTTTACATCATCTCTGCGAAGGATTATTGTTATAAAGTGATGCAGAGAAAAATTAAAGAGGTTTGATAACAATATGGTCAGGCAAGTATTTTGGAAAACAGTGCATATTTAGCAAAAAGTCAAAAATATATGTATTTGTCAAATAAAAGCAGACATGACTATAGTCTATAGTGCTGTTGTGTGGAGGAGCTTTTCTCCTGAGCCCCAGCAGACCCAAAATTGGGTCCTATGGGGCTGAAGAGGTTAAATAGGTTGTGCCACCTAGGGCAGTGCAATTAAGAATTATGCAAGTTGATTGCATTAATTGCTTGTGGCACAAAGGAAAAATTGTTCCTATTTGTACATGCCGTACCTTACATCGCCATCCTGACAGGAGAGAAATGAACTCTTCCAACAATGGGTGATCAGAGCTGAACAGGATTGACTGTGCCTTCTGTCAAACTCGTCTGTCAAAGATCTTAGCCAGTAAGATATTATCTTATTGGCTCCCGCACAATCTAAACCAGACGATTTTTGTTTTTAACTGACAGGTTTCCATAAAAAGAAATTAAGCAGAGAGTTAAAACTGACTCAGTTAAAGGTCTATAGATATAAGTGTTGAGGTATTGAGGTCATGTGATAAGTTTTGGTCAATCACTGTCCCCAAGTACTTGTAGGAATCAACAATCTCCACTGCTGTTCCCTTGATCATGGTTGGGTGAGCTGGTTGTGATGTCTTCCTAAAGTCAATGACCATGTCTTTAGTTTTTTGAACATTTAACTTAAGGAAGTGGCTGTCACACCACTCCGCAAAGTCAGCCGTGACTGGCCCATGGTCAACCTCTCCATCCTGGAGTAAACTGACTAAAACTGTATCGTCAGCAAATTTCAAGAGATGCCTGTCAGTGTGGTGACTCCCTCGGTCATTTGTGTATAAAATGAACAGTAAAGGGGATAGGACACACCCCTGAGGTGAGCCTGTAGACTAATCAAAGTTAAAAAAAATGTCATCAACCAGAGCAGACTTTTTCACTGTTTATATACAGTCTAGGTACACAGTCTACTTCCACTTTTAGAGAGTAAAGATCAAAAAGATGTGTGTTAATAAATCAGAACATTACTGAGTCAGCTGATAACTCATCACATACAGAAGATCATTCTGCTGCTTGAAACATAAAGATAAGAGGATGGATATCAGTGTCATATATGTTTGTATAGAGGTGCTGCTACCATGGGTCCCAGCTCAGCAGGTGGCCTATAGAGACTTAAAATTAGATCTATGGCTGTAGGTAAAAATGTCTAAAGTTTACAATCACTGTAGGAGACCTTCCTAAGGGGTAGGGGCATCATAAATCACTGAATCAATAACGCAGTTTTTCACAATTGCGAAGACAGAATTTGTGAAACATTCTCGAACAGTAAAAATCCTCTGAACAAGCTACATTCCAAACTGTTTTCATAAAACCTCTGGTTCTTCATCCATCCATTATCTACTGTATACCGCCTATCCCTTTCGGGGTCATGGGGGCCGTAGCCTATCCAAGGTGACATTTGGTCATTTTTTGGACATTTGATCTTCATTATTAGCCTCTTGTTCAGCTGCCAATCAATGAATCAAAGAGTTTCCTGTCACTTATCCATCCTCTGTGTTCCTGTCTTCCAGCAAACCTCTTCACCTTCTACATGATCTGCTTCCGTAAATGTGGAATGTCAGACACAGCGATTGTCTACCTGAGCTGCCTGGCGATTGTTGACACCTTCTACCTGGTGTGGGTGATCCTCATCGACCTGACTTTGACCTTCTGGCTTCTGCAGCCCTTCTGGCACTCCCACCCCATGTGTGGCATCCTGGGGTTCCTGCAGTATGGATCTCTGTACAGCTCCTCCTGGATCGTGGTGGTTTTCACCATCGAGCGGTACCTGGTCCTGCGCAGCACTGCAGCTAAGCAGCACTTCTCCCAGGCCCGAGTCACCAGACTGACCTGTGTTGGCATCGTCCTGGTGTCACATCTGGCCTCGGTGCCACTTGCCTGGATCAACGTGGTCTCACCTGTGAATCTAACAGTGAATGGTGAGAGGATGACTCTGCCCAGGTGTCACTACCGCCATCAGTCCTACACCACCATCATTGTGTGGGTAACCACCTTCCTCTCAGGTGGAATACCCATAGCTCTGGTCATCATCTTCAACTACCTCATCGGGTACCATCTGTCTCGTGCAAGTAACCTCTTCACCAAGGAGGAGCGCCGCGTCATGCATGGGAGGAGCACCAGGGGCATGCTGAGGAGGACCATCCTCCTTTTAGGAACCGTGTCCGTGGCTTTCGTGGTGCTCAGCCTGCCCCGATTCGTCACGTACTGCATCCTGAGGACCAAGTACAACACAGCGACATTTGACAGGAATGACTACAGCATCCCCATCAACGTGGCTGGAGACTTGGCCAACATGCTGCAGAACCTCAACTCCACCACCAACTTCTTGCTCTACTGCATGGTGAGCCGGCGCTTCAGGCAGGAGCTGGTCAGCGTGGTGACCTGTAAGGAGAAGGCACGAGAGCTGGGGTCTGTCCTGACCCACCCCACCATGAAAGTCTTCTCTGTTGTAGATCATAAGACCGCGCCGTCCAGCGAAAACCGCCAAGTGGTGCTGACCAACCTCAAACAGACAGAATAGAGAAGACCTGGATGAATGGACCGATATCAGACTTAAACCTTGAAAAACCCAAACCAAGAAAATATATATGTTTTTTTGCTTACATTTTTCTTCAGGGTGAAAATTCAAATCACATTCTATCAACAGATACTTGATTTAAGAGCTAAACATCATGTTGGTTGATATAAAATATTCTGCAGATATTTATTGGCTTTTTCATCAGCCACTTTACTAGATACACCTGCGGTTTTTTCACTAATCAGCAACTTGCTTGGCAGCAGCTCCTTGTATTTAGGCATGTAGACATGGTCAAGACGACCTACTGAATGGCGGTTTGGCCCCAGTTAGAGTGCCCCCTAAGCCTCAGATGGGCTGGTCCAAGTATTTAAGAAACTGTTGATCTACTGGGAGTTTGATGGAAACATCTCTTGGGTTTATGGAAAATAGTCTAAAAAAGAGGAAATATTCCGTGAGCAGCCGTCGGCAGTTTGCACAGGCTCAACAAACTTCCAAAAGATAAGACTGGAAAATCTTTGTCTAGTCTGTTGAGTCTAGATTTCTGCTGACACGTTCAAACAATATGGACAGGATGTGAACATGAAAAATAGTGCGGGGGGATTATCTTTTTGGCACACTTGGGAACCTGATATGCCAGATAGACTGCTAAATATACATAATATGTGTCACAAATCCATCCGGGTCAGTGTTAATTTGTTGACTTATTATTTTCATTGTAGCTTTTATAAACAACCCCTTCTCCCCTGACGAAAACTAGACAGTAACTAATAAAAACAAGTGCATATAGACAAACACTGAAACTAATTTACTGATATTTTCATCAACAAATGAAAGTTTAATTTGTTTCTGTTAATTTATATATTCAAACTTTACTAGCATTCAAAAAAGGGTTATTAGATGTTTCATTTTATCCAAGTGTAAAACATGACCTCAGAAATTCATGGAAACATAAAAACGCCTTATCCTTTGCACTTCATATTTTAGTTGACTAAATTTACAGTAGATTTTGTCGACTAAAGTGTTGTGAAATTTCATCAACTAAAAATAGACTAAAATTAAAGCAATGTAGATGACTAAATTATGAGTAAAACTACAAGATATTTTAGACAGAAGACCATAACTAAAAGTAAATTAGAAAGTGCTGTCAAAATTAACACTGATCCATCCAACAGCCTATAGAAAGTGTAGAGGGCAGAACCTTTGGAAAGCGTATCTGAAAAGTGATTGGATAATCACTCTGTCAATTACATTGGAGGAGCAAAAAAAAATTTCCATGGAGAAAAGTTCTCATTGTTGTTCTTTGTTTGTCATTCATGCACAGGAATGGCAAACCAAAAAAAGGCCAATGAGTGTATATTATTGCAGATGGGACCAAGAGCCACTCACAATTTGGCAACTTTTAGGTAGAGACAAGCTTTAAAAAATAATTGAAGTGATTGTACACATGGGGCCTGATCTACTAAGATCCAAATTAACGAGTGCTAAATTACGTGTGCACAGTAAAAAATTGCACGTTCTATTGGTGGGCATGTTGCAGGTGATCTACCATGACTGTGTGCGCAATTTATAACAGGCGCAACTTATAACAGGCGCAACAGTGGAGTGAACCACCCCCTTACAGGAGGATTTGGCGTGTGCTACCGGCTGTCACCATGGAGAGTTTAGAGCAGAGTGGCTCCACGCACTGACAGCTCCTAAACCTGCTGTCAGTGCGCAGTGAGAGTGTGATGCAGTCAGCTCTGAGTGACAAACGGAGGGATTCTCCTTCATAGCCAGCTATGGAGATCTTTGTTTACACAGTTTAAATGACCTCCTGCACGATGTAGAGTGCAAAACAGAGAGGGTTTACTTTACGCGTGTGTCTGAATAAGAATGATGGCACACTGGAACGTCCCTCTTTTTCCAGTCCATCATAATTACAGACAGTCTCCAAATCTTTCCGTCATTCATCAAAAAATTCAGTAATAGAAAATATCCCGTTCATGCGACCCCTGATTCTCACCACAATGACCGCAGCCCTCTGTACGTAACGCTGTGCCTGTTTTGCACCTGCCTTTCAAACGTGCTAAATTTAGACGCAAAAACACAGCACACAATCAGTTGTGGGTTTGATAAACCACATTGCAGGTGCTAGATGATCACATTTGCATCTCCTCCTCCCAGTATTTTGCGCGTTCTGATCATCTGCATGTATTCTGCATATTCATGAAGGCAAACACGCTAAATGGACTGCGCGTGCTGTTTTGCTCATTTGACAGATGCAGTCCTCGCTGCACCCTGTAAGTAGATCAGCTTTGCATGCGTGCGTTATCAAGTTTGCACATGTTTTTATACCCTCAGACCTTTAGTAGATCAGGCCCATAGACACATTTACATTGCTTTATTTGAGCACTTTTAAGCCCCTTTGTTTTGCTACTTCACTGCAGGTGGAAGGACGTGTGGGCCGAGCAGTGTGCTGTGGTACAACAAAGGGTCTTGCCTGCAGAAAAGTCAACCTTTAAAAATGTGTCAGGTCTGATAAACAATCATCAAATTGCTTAACCAAGGTAGTTCTGAAAGTAAATGGGGGTCAACCTAATACAAGCCATTGAGTGAATAACAGCATTAAGTTTGCATGGTTCTGTAAAGTGATTTTAACTTGAAAGCTCCAAATGGGGCTGATGTGATAGGGCAGATGAATCAAGATATAAATTTTACTGTTAAAAATATATTTTGAGGGTGTAATCCAAAAAAATCTGGTTATTTCCTTATTCTGGTTTTGATGTTGGTATTGGCTGAAAATAAAACAAGGAGTTTCTTATCTGATCATTACAACATGTAAAATCTCATTAGTGTGATGATACAACATTTCTTTTTTCAGATTCAACGCTTAATAAATTTCTCTAGTGAAGAACTTTCTCAGTTTGAGTTATATTTCCTCCTTCATACACATTTAAACACCACTAATGCAGCAGTGGGAGCAGCTTGAGGTGAAGTGTCTTGCCCATGGACACACTGACATGTGACAGGAAGCACTGGGCTTCAACCCTTGACCTTCATCCAAGATGCTCTCCACTGAGCCACCAACACCCTGCATAACAAAAAAACATTTATGATTATTCTGTTTTTCATCCATCATTAATGCTGCTGGGCAGGTGCAGCAGGTTATGTATTTCACAGCAAGAAGGTCATCGGTCCAATCCTCGGTTTAATCAGGGACTCTCTGTGAGGAGTTTTCATGTTCTTCCCGTGCATATGTGGGTTCTCTCCGGGCACTTCCACAGACCAAAAACATAGATAGATAGATAGATAGATAGATAGATAGATAGATAGATAGATAGATAGATAGGCTCCAGCTCCCTGCAACCCCAAAAGGATTACGTGGTATAAAGGACTGATGGATGGATTAATGTTGTTAATGTTGCATCAAGGCAGGGTGCACCCTGGACTGGCCACCAGAAAATCCCAGGGCTGATATTGAGCAATTTGATGTTTGTAACCAGTGTTGACATATTTTCTGGGCGTAGTCTAACTGTTGGCATAAAGTCGGCTTGGTATGGCTTGAGATCGATGCACATCATGGAGCCATGGACACGGCGGACACTTCCTCTGTGATTTTAATAGTTTTTCGGCAGACATTGTCTTAAATTGGCAAACAAACCCTCGGCAATGTGGGAGGAGTTTTTAGCCATACTCTTTGATGGCCTCGTGGATCAACCATTAACCTTCATGCAGTTAGTAGAGAGTGTATATGGGAAGCCATTTGGACATAAAATTGATATCAGTGATATCAATCATTGTTCAGCTCTACTAGTACTCAAATTTGGAGTACATGTACTCCATTTTGGTCAACTAATGTATGAGTACACTTTACTAATGAAGTAAAAAGTGTCACTAGTACAACTAGTAGACTCTTTTTTTGGTTTGCTAGTTCTACTTGTAGACTTAAAATGCTCACTAGTACTACTAGTAAGCCTTATGCTAATAAAGGGGCAGGAAAAAGCAAATTCAGGCTTCCCATTGGCTTTAGAAAATATTACAACAATCAGGGTGCTGGATTTGGTTATAATCCCTCCTACTTCATTTGCTTTAGGTTTTCTAGTACCACTATTAAGATATTTTGAGTTTACTAGTGGTCCTAGAAAAGCAAAGTTTTGTTTTAGTCGTAAAGTATTGAAAGCCGTTTGAGCAAAAAATTGATGTCAATGATTTCAGCCATAGTTCAGTACATGTACTCAGTTTTGGTTTACTAGTGAGTGAGTAGGCTTTACTAGTAAAGCCAAAAGTGTCAATAGTACTACTAGTAGACCGATATGGAAAGCCATTCGAGCATAAAATTGATATCAGTGATATCAACCTTAATTTAGTTCTACTAGTACTCAAATCTGTAGTACATGTACTCAATTTTGGTTTACCAGTGTGTGAGTAGGCTTTACTAGTAAAGTCAAAAGTGTCACTACTAGTACTAGTAGAGCTAATGCAAATGAAGTAGAAGGGATTAAAACCAAATCCAGCACCCTAATTTGTGGTTATATTTTTGAAAGCCAATGGGAAGCTTGAATTTGCTTTTCCCTACCCCCTTATTGGCATATAAGGCTTCCTAGTGGTTCTAGTGAACACTTTCAAGTCTACTAGTAGTAGTAGTAGACTTAAAACACTACTGAACATTTTTTGGTCTACTAGTAGTACTAGTGACACTTTTTGCTTCACTAGTAAAGTCTACTTGCACACTAGTAAACCAAAATTGAGTACATGTACTCCAAATTTGAGTACTAGTAGAGCTAAACTATGGTTGATATCACTAATCAATTTCATGCTCAAATGGCTTTCCATATAAAGGTTTTTAGTGCACTAGTGAACGAGTACACCTTACGAGTAAAGCAATATCATCTACTAGTAGACAATTTTGTGTGACTAGTGCTACTAGTAGACTTAAAAAATGCTACTAGTAAAAACTCAAAGCTTTACTAAAGCTGTAGGTATTGAGATTTATCAGATATTTTTATGTAATAAGCACCAATGTTATGCAGAGTGGGATAGTTTATAAGGTATGTGTGCTGCTCTTTAAGAGGGATCTGTCCATTGTTTCATTGTCATAGAGATTTTTAAAGCATTAATTGTCCTCATAATTACAATAATATATTATTAGAATATATAATCTTGTAAAAAACATGTTTGCAAACAGATAAGAAGAGGGAATAATGACATGAATAATGACAATCAGGTCAAAAACAAATGACAGGATTTCAAATGAAAGAGCAACGTCAAAATGGAAACACAGTGCAAATGTATTTTCTTTACCTTTTTTGTGGTAAAAAATCCTAGTTGAATATTTTCTCACGTGTTTAAGGATTCCTTCAATGAACTGGTTAGGCGGTGCAGTCGTTCTCGGGAGGAATGCAGACATTCGATTTTTTAACCTGACACCATCCCATCTGCAGAATGCTTACCTTGCTGAAGAAACCACATGTCCAATCGCAGACGCTCTTACCTGTTATATTTGCATAAATAAGTCACATGTCTCCTACTTTGCATTGTGGGAATACTTCCTGTTTTCCTCAGTACAAGTTTGTGCCTTGGCAGAGGGAGAGGACATCCAAGGAAAAGAAGCTGTGTGAGGACAGTGAGTACACTTCCGGCTTCTTCTCTGTCCTAAAACTTATAATAAGAACTCAAGTACATGTTAAACTGTGTCTGTAATTAAGGTGAAATACCTCACATAACTTCAGATCAGAGATTTGACCTTTGGACTGGTTAGTGTTCATGTGTTACAGTCTGAACCTGCTCTAGAGTTACAGTACACACCCAGTCAGTAACAGAGACCTGTGAAAACTCGCAGGAGACGTTATTCCTCAAACATGTTCTTTTGATTTATTTTCTGCCCTCTTTACACCTCATTAAAGATGTGTGTTTATTAGCAGTTTGATTTGTTGTAATAGTGAATCTCTTTGTCGTCTCTCTCCCTGTTGTTCCAAAGTTGTCATGCCTGTTAAATTCCTGCAGCAATTCTTTCATTTTCTCCTCACCAGAGACACACACCTCTCCTTGGTGGCAAAATGGATTCCTTCAGAGGTAGGACTAAACTCAGAGACTACAAACACAAATCTGAGCCTTGTGACACTTTTGATAAGCTAAATAAACCTCAGAGTCCATCTAGAAATTATTTTTCAAGACTTAAAGGTCCCATGTTCTGGTGTGTTGACATCATATTTTAAGCAAGGAGTTTGGGAAGATTTTGTCTCAGTTGAGGATCAGATGCAGCTCCTTCTCCCTCCCCTTTGGAAACGCTCTCATCTGTGGAGGCTAAAGGAAGCTATGCTAATGAGCTCTAGACTGACTGGCTGATTGTGGGGGGGGGGGGGGGGGACAGGCCTTGGAGCAGACTTTCAAAACAGTCATAGCATCTGCCTGTGATGCAGAAACACACAACTAGGTGGAGGATGTATAGCTATGACATCATAAACCCCAGGAAATAAAAAAAAACAGAGAGTTTTGAAGGAACAATTTCTTTAAAGAGACATAAAGCATTTCTCTGTGAGTTGAGTTTAGTAAAAGGTGTCATGTTCTTCTTCTCCCTAAGCCCCTTCTAACAATATTAAAAGCAGAGGAAATTGATATTGGTGGACATGGTACCTTTAAATAAAAAAGATAATTTAAAAAAAAACTACAATGATAAAATCATTGAGAGAAATCCCTCAAAGAAATCTGAACACATTGGGCTCTAATTTTGCCCCCTATCCCCTGTCTGCGCCCCCTATCCATTTAGCTTGTTACTCTCCCACTTTCTTTTTTTCGTCTCCTCGGATAAAACATTTCTTTTCTCCGGGTCTTTTGCTGCTTCCGCCATGATAACAACTCTACATTTAGCTTTCTTCTTCTTGTTTAACGGCGGGTGGCATCCAGCGTCAGAGGAGAATTACTGTCGCCTAATATGCAGGAATGTGAGCCAGAGGTCCCTATTTCCATTATGAAAATATGTGCTTATGTACTTTAAAGTAAATCCTGTTCATTCAATCTGTTTTAAAAATTAAAAAACTCCTTCATATTCTCCTTGTCCCAACGTTTTGCTTTCAAGGGGGAAGTGACATATGCCACAAAGCAGTCAAAGCAGTAAAAATTTGTAGTTTTTTAATGTGGAAGTGTCCCTACCATCTACATCGAAGTTACATAGTGCCAGTGAAGGTGATACAGACCCCCTCAAACCATGACAGAGGTGTCATTCAACCTGTTGTAAGGTGATGTACCATCACAATGACTCTAGAAATATTATACAGGGTGGAAAAACTACGTAGTGTTGGTTTAATTTTAGTCTAGTTGTAGTTGATGAAATTTCACAACATTTTATTCGATGAAATCTACTGTAAATTTAGTCAACTAAAATACGAAGTGTAAAGGGTAAGGCATTTTAATGTTTCCTTGAATTTCTGAAGTCATGTTGGATAAAACTTGGATAAAATGAAACATCTAATAACCCTTTATTGAACACTAGTAAGGTTTTTATGTATAAATGAACAGAAACAAATTGAACTTTTGTGTGAAATGCAGTCACCTTTATTTAGGCTACCTGGCAGAGCATCTCATTTACAATACCAGAACTGACAACAGACAGTGAACCTGCTCTACATGAATATATCAATTCATAAAGAGAGGAGCTCTGATTGGATCGCTCCACAACTTATCCCACCACCACCAAGCTAAGGCAGCTGTGATTGGATGTCCCTCTTAACTCATCCAACCTTTCCACACAGCCAAAGTAGCTTTGATTGAATATATTCCTAACTTGTCTCTACTTTCTACATGACCAAATTAGGTCTGATTGGATTAAGTCTCTGTCAAACATTTCAGTCTAGTTTTTGTTTGTTGATGAAAATGTCAGTTAATTAAGTTTTAGTTTTTGTCCATGTTCACAGGGGAAAAAGGTTGTTGATGAAAAACATTATGAAAAATAATTAGTCAACAAAATAAACACTGCAAGCAAGGCACGATCATGAGGTCCAAGAACATCCGGGGCCCTGTTTTAACAGCGAGAAGCATGTTGACTATAGCCGGTGGCACACAGTCTGTATTTTACTATTTTAAGGATGCATGTTCTTGGTGCAAAGCCTGGTGTGGGATGGGTCATGTGCCTTGATAAACATTAGTGTGCTTTGGGTGTAACAGATCAAACCAATCAGATTGTCAGCTCTCATCTCCTTTAATCAGTGCACACTGGGTGGCTAGTGTTTCACTGTTTACACAGCGGGTTTAGTTGTTTTGACAGAATTTTGTCTGGATTATTTAATTCCTCTTCTTTTATTGCACCACTACACTCAAAGAAAACACACAGAACACTGTATGAAATATGTTAATACTCAGATTAAAGTGCTTTAATTCATTGAACTGAATTTTCCCACAAATGCTCTGATATTTAACAGTAGATGTGTGCTGCTGTGCATCCCATGGAAATAATAAGCTCAGTAAAGTGTGAGTTTTGATCCCATTAATGTGTGCGAATCTATAATGTGTTCTCAAAACTGCAGAAACACTCTACACCACAGACTTTAGACCTTAGACCAGGTATGAGGAGGTTTTAAATGCAGTCAATTTTTGCATCTATAAGTTAGGAGCACACCAGCTTTGGGCCTTATCCCGCTTCATTTTCAGAGAAACACACCTGAGTGTGCAAAAATCTCCAAAAATCTTATCAGGTTGTTCTCAAGTCAAAACACACTTTTGTGCAACATTTCAGGAAAATCCAGGCAGAAATTTTTGAGATATTGTTTTGACAAGCTGGCAGTGAACATAAAAACCCTTGACCTTTGACTTCCAAAGCCTAATTGGGTCTTCTTATAATGAGAGAAGGCAAACTTAACTCCTATGATAATCAAGCTAGAGTGATGACATGTCTGCACATGCTCAGTAGAGCACATCTTTGTGTCTTCATGCAAAAAACTGACAAGTGTGTTATATTGTCTGACTTATTCAGGAAAAGGGGAACAGAGTTGGATTGTCACCTGTTGGACCAAAAATGTTAAATTCTGACATCATTAAACTGAGTGACAGATAAGCAAGCAAGTTTAGCATGTAACATTGATTTGTTAGACTTATTACTTTGTTTCAGAGGCTAGAAGGGTTTATTAGTATAATAATAGTTAGTTTGGTCTTAGTGTTATAAAGCACAATGTACTTGTGTTTTCTTTCTTTTCTTTTTTTTTCTTTTCCTATTTTGGTGTGCATTAGTCTCCAAATCCGATCCAACATCCTACCGTTTATTATTACAATTACAGAGGAAAACTATCAATCAATCAAACTCTATTCATAAAGCACTTTTCATACAAAAATGTTGCACAAAGCGCTGTATTATAAGTGTCAGGGGATACAAAAAAAGATACAAAACCCCACTCACCCTACCAATCCACATTCAACACACACAACCAGTCAACCAGCGCGCGCGCACACACAAGGACGCTAAGTGAGGGCTCTTCAAACAGCCACAGATGACTGAGGAAACACTGTCTTGAATTAAAATGGAGAAACACAGGAACTTAGACTAATATTGGGATTGCCGAGTTCCCCGATCTGTAAAACAAATTTACCGTCTGGTACTAATTAAGAAACCTTGAACCTTGAACCTAAACTGATAATATCATGGTAAGATTTAATAAATGTAATAAAGCATTAAAAGTTAATTAAATAAAACAGTCTTAAAACTAAACAACAAAAGAAAAATAAAAAAAATGAGGTAATAAAACACAAAATAGTAACTCTGAAACTTAAATAGAGTAAAACACATAATGCAGATTAGGAGAATGAAACAAACAAAAATCAGCTAAAAGCCAGACTAGAGAGGTCCGTCTTGAGTTTGAACAGTAGCTGCTCCTCTCATGTCTGCAGGTAGACTGTTGCACGGATGGGGACCATAATATGATGATTCACCGTATGTTTTGCTTTTTTACTTCGGGAACTATTAAAAGACCACTACCTTAAGACCTGAGGGCTCTACTGGGTTCTTAAGTTAAAAACAAATCAGATAAACAGGAAGGACCAAGACCATTAACAGATTAAAAACCAGTAAAAGAACCTTAAAATCCACTGTATTACTGCTCACAACTACTAAATGGACCTTTGCTGAGCGTGTATTTGCTAAGTGTTTTAAAAGAATCCATAATTATTATTATTATTACCTTTTTTTAATCTTTTGTGAATCATTTTTCTGACTCCATGTAAGGCACTTTGAACTACAAGGAAACCTAAATGAAATGTGCTTATTAATAAAGTTTAATTGACTGAGTAATAGTCCCTCCAATCCGAGTCCCAAGCGAGCGTCAAGTCATTTGGTCCAGGTCTCAAGCAAGTTTTTTCTGTTGTGGGCAAGTCCATCAGAATGGAAGGTTTTATAAGGAAAGTTAATAACTTTGGGCACTGAAGTCAAACTAGCAGCAGGCGGAGCAGTTGCCATTATTACACCCGTGTTCACTGCCCAGTGCCCACTGATCATCACAGCGTGCGAGCTGCCAGCCTGTCAGTGCTTCTCACTTACATAAAAAAAAAAAACGGAGCCTGTCTGAACCTGCTAGAGAGCGCAGCGTGCAGCATGCACACAGACTGCTCTGGTCAAACTAGAATGATATCTACGTGAAAAAAACATACAATGAAAAAAAACATACGCTACAATTTTTCGAACCCATGTTGTCTCAAGTCGAGTCAAGTCTGGACTCATTGTCTCCCAAGTCCAAGTCAAGTCTCGAGTTTTTACCTCCCAAGTCCGATTCAAGTTGCAAGTTGTCAAATTACTCGAGTCGACTTGTGTCCGAGTTCCTATGACTCGAGTCCAATTGTCTGTGGAATTACAATCATCCAGTGACTTTGGGTTCACAGACACAAACACTCGGGAGTGTTCACGTAGCTTCAGAGTGCTACGCCACAAATATCCAGCAGCTGACGGAGCGGCAGACCTGCCACCTTTATTATATCTGTCTCATATTTGCACTGTACTTGGATCTGTAAACTGAGGCCTATGCAAACAAACTCTCATGCTGTATACATCTGCTGCATACTGAAAGACAATAAAGTCTGTCTAAGCCTAAGTCTAAGTTCAAACCTGTCTCTCTGCTGGTTCCAGGCCCTTGCCCTCACATCAGCTACCCTGTAGAGATGGACGAGAGGATGACGCCCTCCAGCCTGGACTTCGCCTTTGCTTCTTCTCCTTGCAAACGGTGCATTGAGGGTGCAGAAGCTGCTAATGGGCCACAGGAAAACATCTTTGAGGAAATGAGGGGGGCAGGACAACTTTCTCAGCAGCTTCAGGGTCACTCTCTGGAGGAAGCAGAGAGCTTGGAGCCCCCTCTGCCACTGATCTCTGACACGAACAATGCCCAGCATGGACCAGCCTTATACCCTGCTGCACGGATGCCTGGTCAGTGTTATTATTAGACATATATGTGTGGCCATATTTGCTGGTTTAGTGACAAAATATTAAGGATTAATTTAATATTTCTCTGAAGTACATCAGCTGTGAGTGGTGATAATATTTCCTGAAGGGTAATTTTGCCAAAATTAGAGCAACAAAAGTCTGACACATTATAATGTTAATTATTACACATGTCAGGGGCACTAAACCTCCACTGAGACTCAAACAAATTATCTGACAAAGATCTCATTAATGCATCACTACCCAGCTGTTCAACAGCAAGAACAACCAGCATACTACAAGAATTCATGTAAAAATGTATAAATGTGTTCAAGAAAAGATGCAGTCTTACACCCAACAGCCACATTATTATCTCTTGAACTGTTTTGTTTGGTTTTTTTTTACAAAAATAACTAATCAGTCAATCAAATGGCAGCAGCTTAGTGCATTCAGCATGTAGACATGGTCAAGAAGACCTGTAGTTCAAACTGAGCATCAGATGGAGAAGAATGGTGATACAAGTGACTTAAATGTGGCATGGTTGGTCGTCAGTATCAAAACTGATGATCTATTGGGATTTTCCATCACAACCATCTCTATGCTTTACAAAGAATGGTCCCAAAAAGAGAAACTGTCCAGTTATCAAGGTAGAAATGCCTTATTGAGTGGTTCAAGATGACAGATGGGCAACATCAACTCAATAATAACTCATTACAACCACAAATAGACCACTTCTGAATGTACAGACATGATGTACACGTACATGTCTGGATTTCTGCTGCAACATTCAGATGGTGGGGTCAAGATTAGCTGTAAGCAACATGACAGCATGGATCCATTCAGCCTTTTACCAACAGTTCAGGCTGGTGGCAAAGATGTTATGATGTGGGGGAGACTTTATTGGCACATTTAGGCCCTGCTTAGCTGTGAGCATTGTTTGAACATCACACTCTGCCTGGATATTGTTTCTGACCATGTACATCCTTTTATGATTACAGCATACCTATCTTCTGATGGCAGCCATGTCACACAGCTCAAATCATCTTGAACTGGTTTCTTGAACATGAAAATGAGTTCACTGTCCTCCAGTGGCCTCCACAGTCACCAGATCTCAGTCTAATGAAGCACCTTGAGTATGTAGTGGAACGGGGAGATATGCATCATGGAGGTGCAGCTGAAAAAACTGCAGCATTTGTGTGATGCTATTGTATCAATATGGATCAGAATCTGATGAAAATGTTTCTTGCACTGCAGTTCTGAGGGTGCAGGCGTACCTAATGAATAGGACAGTGAGTGTTTGAGCTGATTACCTTTCACAAAGCAGCCACTACATCCCGGTGCATTTATGGGTTTTCTCTCAGCACTGGGTTGTATCTTCTGTATCTTCACCAAAAAATACAATGTGTTTGGATAATGACAATGAAATACCTGCGTGAAGCTCAGGTAAAATTTTGGGAAAATAGTCTGTTTCGTTCATGCTTCATTTGTGCTCATTTGTGCTGTAAAAACTTTTGTTGGTGCTGCTACGGTTTTATAGATATTACACATTTTAATATCTGGTGATGACGTCACACCCCGCCTTCACTTGGTTTGTGCTATTACAGTTTACTGATATTAATTAGCATGCAACTCCGTTCAGCCCCTGCTGTCTTTTTCCCCTTATATTTCTTAATTAACAAACAGTAGTACACTTGTACTGGATTAGCATGGTTGTTATTCCAATGATTGCATCTCAGTCGTGATGGCGCCTTACATGGTCATCATTTCTTGATACATCTTCCTTGATTACCTGCTTCAACAGTCCTATCAACCAAAAACATGTCTGGAATACCAATAAAAAGATCGCATTCCTCACCCAGCGTTTTGTTCTTCATTTGAAAGAAGGATCATGCCCTGCACCTTTTTTTCTGCTAAGGTGCACTCATATAGGCTAGTTTAACTGTGGGATAAATTAAAAAAAAACTCCACAAGCACTAGACGAATCTTGATTGACCGCATCCAAAACAAATGAAGAGGGTAACATCAGCATGAGAGCATTTCCGGTGGTGACATCATCACAAATGAAAGTCTTTATGGTACAAACCAGCACAAACAAAGCACTAACGAAACAGACTGTTTTCCTGAAATTTTGCCTGGGGTGGGGGGCCAGCCTCACGCCGGTCATTGAAATATATCAGCAGAGATCTCGGAGCACATCAAACATCATGTTAATCAAGGGTAAACGGCGTAAAATAAAACTTATTGATGCTGTTGTCTGTGGTTTTTCATTCTTTTCGATTTCTGCACCTTCAGACTCAAGGAAATGCCCCCTCCCTTTGTCCAGAGCTGCTTCAGAAGCTCCTCTGTTTTTATATTTACTGTTCAGTCCCATTTTTTCTTCTGCTAGTAGTTGGGTCACACACTGTCTTAATGAGCTGCTCACCCTAAAATAATTTCTTTTGTGTCTCTGTGGAGACTTTTAGTGTCCCAAGATGATTATGTAATAGCTAGTGTCATTAGTAGTGGGTTATAATTAGAAATAATGGGATGTTTAATGACATAATTTCACGGGAACTACATTTACGACAGCAGCCTGCAGGAAAAAGATGTCTGAAAATATTTTAAGAAGCTCAAATGTCTGTAAAAATGAAACCAAAAATTAAAATGCGTTTGTCGTATAATTTGATTCATTTAGGATTCAACGTCTGTGTAATATTTGTTTTAAAGTTTCCCTCGCAGCCCTGTTTGGTGTGTTCAGCTGCAGTTTGTTGTTTCTGTGGAGTGTCCATGACCTCATTACTGTGGAAACTGTCTCAATGGAGGATTTATCTCCACCATATCTCTCTGCAGGCCCAAATCCAATTCAGGGGAGGTGCGCATGCTGCCCTCCAGCCAATCCGCCCCATCACAATTATAATGAGTTTCATTATAACCAAGGTTACCCTGCAGAGCCACGCCAGCAGCTTCAACGACACCCGCCGTCATGGTATGAGACCGAATTCTCTTCAGTTTATCATAAAGAGATGAAATTCTCATCTTATGGCTCCTTATTTCCCCCCACAGGCCTCCTCATGAGAATGAGCAACAGTTCAGACATGCTCCAAACACCCCCCGAGGGTCTGGACCTCAGGGTGCAGCCCCTCTCAGAGAGGTGATGCATGAGGTGAGAGTGGTTCACTCCTTCCAGCCCAATCCAAGTCCAAGTCCAGGTCCAGGTCCAGGTCCAGGTCCAGGTCCAGCAACAAGGGAGATCAGGAAAGTCATCAGCCTGCCAGAGCAGAGCAGTAAGTCACTGTGACGCAGGGGTGCATGATTACGGCAAAATGGAAATCTCAGTCATTTTCATCACACTTGATTAACATGATAATTTGTTGATTATTTTCATATGCATCCCCATTTGGTAGCTTATCAATATTTACAACCACACAAAGTCATGAAAGAGAAATGTTGGTTATTATAACTACAGAGCTGTTCTGTGCTGATTGTTAATTTTACCAATGTACAAAATTCAAAGTAAGAAACTAGAAGAAAAATCTAAATCAGATCAATATTTGATGTGACCAGTCCTCGAAACTCGCATCAGTTCCTTTGGGTACACTTGCAGAGGGTCAGGCTTTTTAGTAGCAAGCTGTCATGGTTGCGAAAAGACTAACTAATACCACTGTCACACTAAAATTAGCGGGTCAACGCGGGTTTTTTCAACGTGGGTTAACCCACTAACAATCAGCAAGTGACTCCTTTCCAGCAGACCTGGGTCTAATCAGCAGCACAGGGCTGCGTGGCTGTTTTTTTTCCTCTGGTCGATCAAGCTGATATCATCACATTGATGACATCATCCGTGCACCAAAACACGTCCATGTAAACAATGGAAGGAGCATCGAAGCCGTGGACACGTTGGTCAACTGTTTCCATACTTTGTACTTTTGTCTCTCTTTAAAAATGTGCAAACTCGGCGCAGACTGAACGACATTCAAGTGCTGATGATACAAAGACGGATGGAATTTGTTGCTGAGATGGCAAAGAGTCACGTAAGTTACAGACGGAGGGGGATAGGGCGCAATGTTGTGCCTTGGGCAGGTGGCGCTGACATCATCCATCATCAGCATTTGGCACTTTAGCACTATGGCACTTTAGTTAGCACTCTAGCACTTTATAATTCTTTGTGTATAATTCCCATGGTCCCCCAACTCGCAGCCTGTTTTTATTTTTGGACTGTATGTCATCTATATTGTTACTTTGTCTTTTAATACTTTCTGCTTGTTTCTTCCAATTATTGATGTTTGTTTTGGTTTTATGTGTTAAACACAAACCTGCTAATGGGACTGGGGATGGAAATGAGCCGCTTGGCTATTATACCATGCATTTACATGTAAATGTTCATTAATGCATACTGTACCATTTTTTTAAATAAATAAATTAATTAATTAAATAAATCCGTAAATTAGGGGGTCAACCCGCGTGAGATGTTCCAACTGAAACCGATCAGACGCAAGCCGATAAAAACCCGTGTCGCTTGCAGGATCAGTCGACCCGGGTCGGAATGCCAGTTAGACCCTTTCAAACTGCCGTCAGGAGCCGATTGTTACTGGGTTTAAACAGGTTTTTTTGGCCAGTCTGAAAGGGGTATAAGAAGTAGAAGGAACTGGGGGCCAGGAGTCTGTAGGGCTGCAGATGAAGAGCCAGGGGTCTGCTGGGCCTCAGACCGGGAACACTGGGAGTCAAAAGTCTGCCAGACTCCGGGCAGGGACCACAGAGAGCCAGAGGCCTACAGGGTTGCAGACCAAGAGTTAGGTGTTTGTCGGTCCTCAGATCGGGACCACTGAGAACCAAGAGTCTGCTGAAGCATCAAAGGGAAAGCAGGGAGTGACAAGTTGATGATCAACTGGTGCAGGGACAGGAACTGGGACCCTTGGAGACAGAACCAATGAAGGCTGATGGTACTCAGCAGGGGCAGCAGTTGGGAAGCTTGAGGGCTAATGCACTCGGAGGCTCCAGGGCTGAAGAGCTGGAATCCTGTGTTGCTGACACTTCACAGCCAGCTACAGGGGTTGAAGTTCAGGCACAGGCAGGGAAACTGGAGTCAACACAAAGTCCTGGAGCAATTTAGGCAAGTCATCTTTGTAGAGGGGATTTTTGTAACTGCCCTTGTCAAAGCTCCCTCTCGATAAAATGGGTGAGTGTCTTTTCCACTCCACAGCTCATAGAGAGGGACTGGTGTTTCTATTAAATTTACAGTCGTTATGTACATGTTTGATATTTTACAGATGGAGATTTGAGATATTTTAAATATAAATACGGTGGTGATGTACATGTTTGATATTTTACAAGTGAAACATTTGAGATATTATAAATATAAATATGGTTTATTGCACACTGGAGAGGTTTTTGTTGTAAAGTGTAACAGCTGCAGGAAGGAAGGAACTGAGATACCTCCCGTCACGCACTTCAGGTGGAGCATCCTGTCACTCACGGAGCTCCTTAGTGCAGTGAGTGTGTGTTGGATGCAGTCTCGTCTAAGGAAATGTAGTGCAGCAGATGAAAGAAGCATCATGCTCTCCTCCCTTTGGAACTGCAGGGTGTTCAGCTGTGCCATCAGCTCAGAACTGGCAGAAACCAGGGGGGCAAAAGTACACCCATAGACTGTCTGGAAATGTCTGGTGAGAAGTGGTCTTCATTGAACAATTGTGGCCTGGTATGAAAACAAGGCCAAGTAACTCAATTTGGTACAAATATCTGGGAGCTGTGGAGCAGAAAAATGGCTGCAGATGTTCTGGACTGATCAGTGAAATTATGGGGCAAGTTTGGGGCTGCAATTCTGCAAATGGAGCTGAGGAATTGGTCAGGATGAATGGGGTCTTCAAAGCTAAGAAATACAAACCCATACTTATCCATCATGCAATGCCATCAGACAAACAGGTGATTGGCTCAAAATTTGCTCTGCAGTAGGGCAACAGTCAAATCATACAGCCAACATCATCAAGAACTATCCTCAGGTAAAGACTAACAAGATCCACACAAGATCTGTGGTAGACCTACTTGTTGAGTTACAATAAAACTGTGAGCAAACGTACCTAGAAGAACAGATGCAGTTTTGGAGGCAATGGGATGGTCACAACAATAATCTTCAGACAGACAGTACGCCTAAAAGGGGGCCAGCTCAGTCTGCCAGCGAGGTAATCTGCTGTAAACAGGTACAGTTATTTTGCATAATTGTTTGAGTTCAACATAAAAACAAGCCACAAAACTATGTTGAGATGAATGTAAAATTGGGAGAAAAATCATGTGTGAAGGTGCTTTATTTTTCCTCCAGGAAGTCTCTGTGTTTGGTACTATTTTATGAAGCAGCAAATGTCTGTGTTCTTCCGCCTGTGCCCATTCGATAACAGCTCTCTATGCTCACCTCTGATTTAGACCTAACAACAGGAAGGTTCCTGGGCATGGGCTTGTAGGTTGCACACATAAACCTTCATGTAACTCCAGATCTCTCCTGCTCCTCAGTTTCCACAGAAGTTTGTCTCCTCTCTCTTTTGGCCCACTGAATCTCATTCTGAAGAATTTCTTCTTCTTTATACTGTGGGTATGAATTTAACACCACACATCTGCAGTAAAAGGAACATTATTGTCACTTGAGCCAAAATCCCTCATATTTGGTTTAGTCTCATTGTCTTTCTGAGTTCATAGAGCAAATAAGGTGATCAGGTGAATTAATGTGCACAGGCTGGAGAACACATAGCTGTTTGCTGCATCATAAAATAGTGCCACACACACAGACTTCCTGAAGGAAAGTTAAAGGTCCCATGTCCTGTACAATCAGAGTTCTTTGCTTCAAATGTTGGAGGGCGCTTGGAGAACAGAAAAAAACACCTTTTACAGAACTCCAAGTTCTCATAAAAATGTGCCTAGCCTCTTAAAAGAAAATGCCCCTTAAAATACCCTATTTTTGACTTCCTGGGGTTTATGATGTCACAGCTATACAGCCTCCACCTCCGTGTGTGTGTGTGTGTGTGGTTTTTTTTTTTTTTTCTCATCACGGGCAGACACCGTGACTGTTTTGAAAGTTATCTTTTTATGCAACCAATCAGCACAGTACTCACTGTTGCCTCCAAGCTCCCTCAGATCTAATCATTTCTAAAGGGGAGGGGAAAAGAGCTGTATATGGAAACAAAATTTTGATTATTTTAGGTGACAGCTGAAGACAATAATATTAACGTTCACTGACTTTGTGTTGACAGGAATCGTTTTCATCACGTATTCTGTGGACGTGGCGGAGGAGATATTTCCCTTTGTCAAATTTCTGATTGATCAGGGGTTCAGACCAAAAGTATGTCCTGTCAAAGCCTCTGTCATCTCTGCTGTCATGGCTTCACGTACAAATATTTACACTATGCCTGTTGCTGTCTAGATTGACCTCTTTGACGATTCAATCCAAATCATGGACACCACTAAATGGATGGACAGATTCCTGAATGATGTAAGTCTAAGTCCTTATTTTGGCCATTTACACCAATGCTGGGTAATCATGAATTAATACCAGTATATTATAGCTAAGACTGTAGTGATGATCTGGGATGCCTTTAGACTGTTGAAGACTTGTTAATAAAGGAAATTCTTAGATAGTTACTTTGTATTCCAGCATGTGCAGTGTACAAATGTGTTGTCATCTTGTCTAGTTGCAGGGATGGTAACGTGAAATATGAAATGTAAGCAGGGTTCAAGAGTCTGTGCAGAGAGTAAATCCAACTTAATAATCTGTAATTTGTTCATTTATTTGGTGGGATTTCTTTCCACAGAAATCAGTACTCATCATCGTGGTCATCAGCCCCCAGTACAAGGAGGATGTGGAAGGAAACCGGGACGATGAGCATGGCCTGCACACGAAGTACATCCACAATCAGGTGAGCTTTGGCAGAAACTCTTGTATGAAACGTCGCCCTCTTGTGGTTAAAACATGTATTACACTCTTCTTCCCACGTGCCTTCAGGATCATGAGAGTGAGGAGTTGCCCTCTGGGATATGAAAATAGGGCATTTCAGAGGCAGCTCTGCCCCACTGTCCCCTCCGTCACAGTCCCACAGTGTCAGTGTGTCACAGGTGCTGCAGCAGGCCGGCTGTGGGCCCGCGAGGCTGAAACACAGAAATGATTAAATCAGGCCTGAAGGCTGTTGTTGAGCTGCAAATTATGCATTTAATGTGAAAATGATCCTTTTATTATGAAGCCAAAGTGAGGCAAGTTTATTCAAAGTCAAAAACAGAACATCTGTAACATTTAGATCAATGGTTTTCCAACTTTTTTCCTCAGGGCACACCTAATATCAAGGAAAACACCTTGTTGCACATCATATTCAAAGTAAAGCAAAATCGCCCCTTTAACATGCATCAATCAATCAATCAATCAAGCTTTATTTATCCAGTACATTTTATTCAAATTCACTTGCAGTTCAAAGTGCTTTACAGGAGTGCAGAAAAACGACTGACACAAATATAAAAAGACAATAATGACAAAAGTTATTGTAAAAATAAAAATAGGTATGATGTTAAGAAGGATTTGAAGACTGATGCACAAAAATGTGGCTAAACTAAAAAAAAAATCCAACAAAATCAAGATGAGAAACCAGAGAAAAAGCAAAGAAATAAAACTAAGAATCAACTGAATTAATAAGAAGCTCAAATAAATTTAAACCATGTTAAAAAAAAAAAAAGATCAATCAAAAGAAATTCTAAACTAATGAAGTGTAAGAAGATCAAATTTATAACATCATGATAAAAAATAAAAATAAATATTAAATATGTGATTTAGACCTCAAACAAAAATCAAATTGAACAATAAAACAAGGTTCAAAAGATCAATTGCAATATGGGTCTGTGCAAACATAGTCACTCCTAATGTCTAATCAATCAGATAGTAAACAGTATCACTTCTGAAATATTTAAAAAATTAAAAAGAAAAAGTAAATTAGGTAAAATTTCAAAATTTTAGCAACACATTAAAACTTGATAGATGCTTTTGTGAACTTCTTGTAAATCTTACAAAGACAAACCTTATAATATCCTCCACTTTCATGTCCTGTTAACTTATAAAGACAGTGTTCCTTTAAAGGTTTTTGGATTGTAAAAATCACAGAATTTCCTGCTTGATGCAAAAATGGATTAACTGAAAAGAGTAGTTTGTAGTAGTTACTTAAGGTTGCACAAATTCTCAAAGCATACTGAGACTTGACTCATGGCACAGCAGTGTGCCCCAGCCCGCCATTTGTGAACCTCTGATTTAGAGCATTAAAAGAAATGCAGCTGAGACATTAAAATGAAATATATGAGAGGTATGAGATTGGAAATGTAAGGAAAGTAACATTCTGCAAATACTACTTTAAGTATTTAGAATATATACAAGATTTGGAAATGGTGTATCTGTTCCAGGAGCCTTAAGCCCATTCAAGGGTTTAACAAATAATTTAACATCTCAATTGCTGTGTGGACATTTCACTGAAGAAGCAATGACAGTCAGATGATTGACATGGGGTGAGAGGCAGGGTACACCCTAGAGGGTACAACCATTCATCTCCTCTCACTTTAGGGCAATTAGAGCTACCAGTTCACTTCATACGCAGTGGGAGAACATGCAGACTTCACACTGATAGGCCTACTTGCTGTGACGCAACAGAAGCCCTCTCTAAAAGTGTTTCAATAAAATCTAAAAGAATTCACAACTACTCATAGCTGATATAAGACCTGTACAGACTTTTACCTTGCTTCACCAAAAGGTGTACCCCAACAGTTTATGAGCTTTGCCTGTTTTATTGTGAAGCACTTTGTGGCAATATAGATAAAGTTTACTTCCTAACTTGTTTCACTTACTAGTAGTCTTCTTCTGTTCTTGCTGATGCAGATCCAGAATGAATTCATCCGTCAGGGCTGCCTGAACTTCAGGCTGGTTCCTGTTCTGTTTCCAAATGCAACCAAGGTGAGTCTAAGAGCCCGTATGCTGCTTTTTTAAGTTCCATTTGCCCCTTTATCATGTTCTTAACCCTGCAGAGTAGCTGATTGAAGGTCTGTTATCAGGCAGATCCATCTTGACAAGCTCCAATCTACAATGATTGTGAGCTACCCAAAGCAGGACGGCCCAATCAGAGTCCTGTAGACTAGGAGGAGGTTGGAGATTCAGGCAAGACGACAGCAGAAAGTGACTGCTCTGACAGAGATTAGCATAGATGCTAACAGCTTTGGTAGCAGTTTCATCAGATCTTAACCACATTTCTTTATTAAATGAAAAACAAACAACAACACAACAAACTTCTGTATAGTAAGGATATTTTTGCACCACTTCTGACATGTTTTCATGAGAACTTTGTTTAGTAACGCCCGCCTACTACATTATCTGTTTGGCCTGAAATAAATTATATTGACAGAACAATTGTCCGTTCACCTGCCGAATATGCTTATGGAAGGTTTTGCTCATTCCCAAACACTTTCTATGGGCTCTTTCCCAGATGGACTAGTGAAATTTATTGAACTGTCCATCAGGTTAGTATGTTCCACATGTCCCCTTCATTTAGCAGAGCCCTTCTATGAACAAGACAAAAGGTCCACAGCACCAGGACGTCTCCATCTCCCCTTATTGAACACACAAGTAGCTGCTAACAATGAGTTCTTTTCCATCCCCCCTTAACAGACATACCAGTATGATGTCCTACCATTGTTTCATCATCAGTTTAAGACCTTTGGCCTGGGTTGGCATCATCAGTTATCATTTGTGGCTTTGAGAGAATGATTTCATGAGAGCTTGGCCAAAGTTTGGCTGACTGTCCTGTCTCATCCTTGCTCTTCTCCCTGACATCATCCAGGTCCTGAATCCAGTAACAATTCTTGAAGTTGAAATCCTTTTAACACATTTTATTTTTCACTGGCATGTAGCTCAATTCAAGTCCGCAAAGTGTTCTGTAGTTTCCGTCTTTCTTGAAACTTTTGGCGTTCTTTGTCCAATTTACTTTTGAAAGGGAACAGAGGTCCAATCAGCACATCGTGCCCTGAAGCCAACCAGTGTTAATTCTGTCAGCACTTTTTAACTTAGTTTTAGTTATTGTCTTTTGCCTAAAATATCTTTTAGTTTAAGTCACCTGCCACTTTATTAGGTACACCTGTTCAACTGCATGGTCAAACCAAGCATCAGAACAGTGAAGACTGGTGATATTTAAGTAACTTTGACATGGTTGTTGGTGCCTGATTGGATGTTCTGAGCATTTCAGAAACTGATCTACTGGAATTTTCATGTAAAACCATCATTAGTGCTGTGTTAATTTTGACATCACTTTTTAATTTAGTTTCAGTTATTGTCTTTGGCCTAAATTATCTTTTAGTTTCAGTCATAACTTCGCCATCAAAATTGCTTTAATTTTAGTCTAGTTGTAGTTGATGAAATTTCACAACATTCTAGTCGATAAAAATCTACTGTAAATTTAGTCGACTGAAATATGAAGTGTAAAGTGTAAGGCGTTTTTTATGTTTCCTTGAATTTCTAAGATCATGTTTTACACTTGGATGAAATGAAAAATCTAATAACCCTTCATTGAACACTAGCAAAGTTTGATTGTAACAGAAACAAATTGAACTTTTGTGTGAAATGCAGTCACCTTTATTTAGACTACCTGGCACAGCATTTCAGTTACAATACCAGAACTGACAACAATGAGCCTGCTCTACATGAATATATCAATTCATAAAGAGAGGACCTCTGATTGGATCACATCTCAACTTATCCCACCACCATGAAGCTAAGGCAGCTGTGATTGGATGTCCCTCTTAACTCATCCAACCTTTCCACACAACCAAAGTAGCTGTGACGACAATAATAAGTCAACAAAATTAACACTGAAGCCAATGCATCTTCCGGCTGACAACACCTACTATCAAAAACTTGAGGCTGCTGGACATGTGCAGACAAAAAAAAAAAACAAAAAGAATAATCAAATGAAAATAATCATCCTTTTTATGGGTGATGTTATATTTTTGACACCACAGGGGTTGGGGCCCTGGAGTGTGAGACCTCTGCAGTAGAATGAATGCAGAGTTGTTGACAACATGGTGCTGAGCAGCACTAACCAGACCAGTTACTACAGAATAGACCTGTAAACCAATCATAGCAGACCAGTTACTGCAGCAGCATTAATGCTGAGTTCCAGGAAACCCGTAACTCGGAAATTTCCCAGCTGAAATCTCTGAGTTCCGACCTGAAAGCGTTCCAGGCAAATTACAACTTCGGTTTGAGCGCAAGGAATTCTGGTATGTAAACAAACCAACATGGCAGACATTATAATATTTATACTTAATCATTTCAATCACCAATGGAGACTGCAACTTGCTCATTTGAGTGAAACGGAGGAGGGGAAACTTATACTTTATATTTTACGGTATTTGTCGTTATTTTGAAAAGTATTTTGTATTGATTAATGCGCTGAAAACTAGCTAACGCCAGAGCAGCTTCCAATGATTCGTTAACATTAGCAGATGAATAACATTAGAGCAATACCTTACTACGATAAACTTTCTCTAACGTTAGCGAGACCAGACCAGCCATCTGAAGGCATCTGACCACCGGCTCATGAGCAGCACTACTGCATCCATAGGCTGCCATATTGTTTAGGCAGTGATGTGACGTCACATGTCGTAACTTGGAATACATCGATCTGGTACGAGTTCCTGAGACTGCCGTTCCAGTGCACTTTCACGAGTTACAGGTGGGAAAAATACAAGTTACGGGTTGCCTGGAACGCAGCATTAGAAAAGTAGGGACAGCTGGTGAAGAGTGAGGGTCCTCCTCAGGGTCAATTTGTGTCTCCATAGAAACCAAGAGAGTAACGTCGTCGTGTGTTTTTCAGCAACACGTCCCAAACTGGCTGAGGAGCACCCGGATCTTCCGCTGGCCTCAGGACACCACTGACCTGCTGCTACGTCTGCTGAAGGAGGAGCGCTACATCATCCCACAGCGGGGGGCGGACCTCACCCTCACCGTGAGGCCCCTCTGACAGGAACTGGATCGACTTAAACATGAAGTATTGTTTGTATCATTTATGTGACTGTTTCATACGTCTTTATAAGTTCTGTTTGGCATTTTACAGATTCTGATTTTCTCACAACCTTGTTTTAGAGTGTTTTCTGTCTTACATGCTGAAACTATTATAGGTTTTTTATATACTCAGTTTCATGTTTTTTTTTTTTTAAGGTTGTACTTGTCTTTTTTTTATTAGGTGATTTAGAGCAGTATAAAACAAAGAACAATGGCTGATCAGATGACATAGGAACAAGACAGGGAAACAATAACACATTTATGGCATTAACACAAGACAGGATGTAAAAGAAACATACCAGAACTATAAAGCATTGCGTAGTAAGAGTTTTAAGGAAATAAGTTTGTGTGTGTGTATTTGTGTATGAGTGTGTGTGTGTGTGTGTGTGAGTGTGTACAAGAGGATGTAACAAATAGAGGATTGTTGTAAGTATAAGAGAAGATAGAAGTTCAATAGTTACACATTAAATTTAGTGAGATGCTGAGCTGAAGTGTTGATCAGTGTTAACTATGTATGTTTTTAAATACATACAAACACATGGACCTACAAATTCCAACAGATATACATGCTCACACACCAATCCATATGTATAAAGCTTCCAGTTTCTATTTTCATGATGTTTGCTGTCATAAAGTTTAGCTAATATGGACGTATTGGAGGAAGAATATGAATAGATGGATGATGATGTTTAAATGACTCATTAACAAGGTTTCAGGTGCACAGCAGAGCCTGAGGTAATCCACCATTTACACAAACACAAACTTCTGAATACACAAAATAAATAAATTGATCAAGTCTGAAAAGTTTGTTTTAAGTCATTTTTTAAATTAGTTATGATTGTGTTTGGAAAAAATGAAACTCTTGATTTTTAAATGTGCCCATGCAGGTTTGATCAGGTGAAGAAATATGTTACATAGGCCAATATCTGCTGATAATATTGTGTATCCCTAAGTATATAATCAGTTACCAATTAGTACGATACAGTACTTATCCATTCAATAAATCCCCCAAATTATGTCATTTTCTGGAAGTTACCCTTTGGGAAATAGATTTTTCCCCAACACCAACAACTGACCATCAAAATAATTCACAGCTGTGTAAATTATGCTGAACCACAATTAACTGACCAATTAACAGAGAGCAAAGTGGGCATCCAGTCTGCACAGACACTACAAACTTCTCTATAGTAAGAATATTTTGTTCCACTTTCAACATGTTTTGACAAGAGTTTGCTCTATGAAATGATCCAAGTTCTGTAGCACAGTAGTGCCTGCCTGCTACATTATCTAACTTTAATTGACGGAATGATCGTCCAATCACCTACCAGATATGCTTCTGAAAGGTTCTGTCCTCCCATAACACTTTCTATGGGCTCTTTACCAGGTGAACTAGTGAGATATATTGATATAAGTGTGAGCATGAATGGTTGTCTGTCTCTCTATGTGGCCCTGCAGTGGCAGAGGAAGGGCTCAGGGTGTACCCCACCTCTCGCCCAATGTCTGCTGGGACAGGCTCCAGTCCCCTCTACCCTGAAAGGGATAAGCAGTGTAGATAATGAGTGGATTATATGATTGTTGTCATACCAGCACATACACTTCTGCTGTGGGAAAGCTCTCGCCACACTTTTTCTGTCCTGTTATTTTTTTTTTTTTTATCTGCGTTTGACTTCAAGTAGTTTGATTACAAGAAAAGCTTTATACCTGCTGATTTATCATCATCTCAGTGTTGTTTTGCAAAGGCAGTAATTGACCAGTAGATGGCAGCATGTCCAAAATTATAATCACATTACCCACCCCCTTGTCCCTTCACAATCACTTTTTAATATCACAGAATATATAAAAAATGTTCTTTGTGATTAAATCTGCTTGTTCTTTGAATATTTAAGTGTTTATTTTAACTTATTTCTCACAGAAACAGCTGTAATCAAAGAAACATTGTAGTTTATGAGGGCCCTCAAGGTTTGTTTTTGAAGCAGAGGCACAGGAAGCCTCATAACAGGAAGAAGCTGTCCGTCTGGCTAACAAACCCCCTCTGATAAGGCCAAGCTTTGACCCTCCCTCCATCATTTGTTCCCTGTCAGTGAGCTCAGACTGGTTCACTTCAGTCCGCCTGTTTACCAAACCTGACAACAAAGTGATTTACTCCCATCAGAGGGGACGTGTGATGATGTCCAGGCTTTTATCAGCTCCTGCATGATGGGGCTGTGTGTAAACACCAGAACCGCCAGACCCAGTAAATCCTCTGTTTGTCATTGTTCCTGGACGTGCCACTCCAACCAGGCTTATCAGGTGAGCCACAGCACCCAGACTCAGATATCCCACCCAAAAAGAGCCTGGACCCCCACATCCATGAACCCTGACTTTCAAATATTCCTCCAAAAAAATCCTCTGTGCTAATCTTTTAGTGTGTGCACTGTTTGTGTGGTCTTTCTAATCATCCATCCATCATTTATACCACTTATCCCTTTTAGAGTCACAAGGGGGCTGGAGCCTATACTTGCTGACAATGGGTGAGAATCAGGGTACACCCTGCACTGGTCTCCAGCCAATCACAGGGCCACATAGAGAGACAGACAATTCACTCTCACACTCATACCTAAGGGCAATTTGGAGTCACCAATCAACCTAATGAGCATGTTTTTGGTCTGTGGGAGGAAGCTGGAGTGCCTGGAGAGAACCCACGTATGCACAGGAGAACATGCAAACTCCTCACAGAAAGGCCCTGAGCTACAGGGGGATCAAACCAGCAACTTTCTTGCTGTGAAGCACTGTGCCACCCCCTTTTATTATTATTATTATTATTACTATTACTATTATTAGTATTATTATATTCATGATGGTGATAAAGCTTTGGATGACGGATCATAAATTTATCCTGATCATGTCTGAAATTAATTGAAGTTTTGTAACTGTCAGCCCCTTGAGATGTGGCATGTCATCTCATCTCTAGAGGCTCCTTCTCTGTATTGTTGTAAAGGTATTTATTATGGTGGTAAAATCAACAATAATAGAATAGAAAAAACAGGATGCCCTTTATTGTCATTATACAAAATGTACAACAAGATTGGAGAGCATCTTTTTAAGTGCAAACAGATAAGTAAAAAACAGAAGTAAAGTATAAAATAGCTATAAGTATAAAATATTTATAAGAAAGTAAAGTACAAAATAAAGAAGATAAAATCCTACCAGACAGTGCAATTGAACATCTCTATATACACATACAAGATAAGAAAAACAGATAAATATTACGAATATAAACATGTCGAGAGAAATTAATTGCACAGGATAGTAGTATGTTCACAGAATACCTGTAGTGCACATGGTTACTGACACAGATGATTATTTATCACATGTGATTGTATTGCACGGGATGAATAAATATATAGGGAGTAACAATAAAGAGATTGTTCTAACATTTAAAATTCTACATTAACAGCTATAATTATTATGAAGTGTACAGCACTGATGCTGTAGCTCATTATCATAGCCTCCTGTAGCCTCCTGCCCCCTCAGATCCACACGTCTCCAGAGGGGAGGGGAAAAGAGCTCCATTTCATCCTCGATAGAGACTTTTTTAAACTTTTTTTTTTCCAACTTTATTTAAATTCTTGCTTAACTGGCACCCAAGACATGATGTAAATGGTAAAACACCCCAGGGCATGGAAGCTTTAAAGGATGCGATAAGCTCAGTTATAATTAATTAATCATTTCCGCTTGACTTTATAAATCTACCTGATTACAGACATGGATGCAAGGTTACTTATTTAGTTTATAATTTAGTCAGTGCATGAGTCTTTTTACTGAAAGTTCTGATTGACTTTGGTGTTCACTTGTTGTTGTCTGAATTTATTTTTAGATGACACTCTTACTTTTTCATTTCCATCCATCCTCATGATCATAGAGAGGAACACATCCTTAAAACAGAGGGATTTGTGGGCCTATATGAGCATCAAAGATTCTGCTATCATCACATGCTGCTCCCATTAAAGCTCCAATACCAAATGTGTGAGCACTCAGAGTACTGTAAAGCATTTTAGATAAAAGCTCCTACACAGAACTGCATTAAATATGGCATACTTAATACATCTGGATGGATCTGAAGTTAAGTGTGTCCCTCATTGCGCTCTCAGACCTCGGGCGAGCTGCTGGCAAACGAAGCAGACGTCTGCTGATTGGTTCATTAAGAAGGCCGGGCTCTCACTCAAGGTCAGCACACACTCCACACACTCCGGGCCCCTCTCCATCCAGATGAAAATGCTAATGGAAGATATTTCACCACTCTGGGAGTCGTTCAGTATGATGTTCCCCGTGTGGACCGGACCGTACCAGCTGTTTGGAGGGGGTTACGGCCTGGAGAGAAGAAAGCTGTGAGTTCAGCACATCCACCCCCGCCGCCTGAGTGTGGAGGCCATTACAGGAGTCTGAGAGGAAGACTGAGCAGGCTGAAGACAAGAGTGCTGTCCATGCCAAATATACACTCACCTGCCACTTTATTAGGTACACCCGTTCAACTGCATGGTCAAACCAAGCATCAGAACAGTGAAGACGGGTGATTTAAGTAACTTTGACATGGTTGTTGGTGCCTGATTGGATGTTCTGAGCATTTTAGAAACTGATCTACTGGAATTTTCATGTAAAACCATCACTAATGCTGTGTTAATTTTGACTGCACTTTTTAATTTAGTTTCAGTTATTGTCTTTTGCCTAAATTATCTTTTAGTTTCAGTCATAACTTCGCCATCTAAATTGTTTTAATTTTAGTCTAGTTTTAGTTGATGAAATCTCACAACATTTTAGTCGATGAAATCTACTGTAAATTTAGTCGACTAAAACATGAATTGTAAAGTGTAAGGCATTTTTTATGTTTCCTTGAATTTCTGAAGTCATGTTTTACACTTGGATAAAATGAAACATCTAATAACCCTTTATTGAATACTAGTAAAGTTTGAATGTATAAATGAACAGAAACAATTGTACTTTTGTGTGAAATGCAGTCACCTTTATTTAGGCTACCTGGCAGAGCATCTCAGTTACAATACCAGAACTGACAACAAACAGTGAACCTGCTCTACATGAATATATCAATTCATAAAGAGAGCAGCTCTGATTGGATCGCTCCACAACTTATCCCACCACCACCAAACAGCTAAGGCAGTTGTGATTGGATGTCCCTCTGAACTCATCCAACCTTCTACAAAACCAAAGTAGCTGTGATTGGATATATTCCTAACTTGTTCCCTACTTTCTACATGACCAAATTAGGTCTGATTGGATTAAGTCTCTGCCAAACATTTTAGTCTGGTTTTTATTTGTTTATGAAAATGTCAGTTAATTTAGTTTTAGTTTTCATTCATGTGCACTTGTTTTTATTAGTTACTGTCTAGTTTTCGTCAAGGGAAAAAGGTTTGTTACCGAAAGCTATGACGGAAAAAAATAGCCAACAAAATTAATACTGCACTAGTGTTTCCAGTAAATGGTCTAAGAAAGAGAAAACATCTAGTGAGGGGCAGTTCTCTAGGCCCATATGCATTTGCACGTACAGGAATTTGACTTGGTAAATTAAAAAACAATCAATATGGGTCAGAAGAAATAAAATAAAGCATAAAAACAGACAGAAAATAGTGCTAAATTGACATGGGTATATATCAAAAATATACAAAATGTACAATCGGCTCAAAATAAAAACAACAACAAAAAACAACAATATGTACAGAAGGTGTGGTGAAGAGCTGTACAGATGAGCACTGAACTTTTAAATAGTATAAATATGATCTTAATTTAAATTCAGTGAGAATGTCTATGAAATAAAAATTTGTCTGAGTGACAGTCTGTTATTTTGGAGGGTGGAGGTGGGGCTGGGGTCCTGTTAATGATGTTACATCATGTAACATACATGTTATATACACTTACTCAAATAAGTATGTATTACAACCATGGAAAACTGTCCTTAAATTAAATGTTAAATCTTGCAGTACGGGCTACAGGCAGGACAGGACCACATTGGGTGCCACTCATATCAGTTTACAACAGGATACTGAGGCTGCAATTGACACAGGCTCACCAAATTTGGACAATAATAGATTAGAAAAAGTTTTCTGGTTTGATGAGTCTCTGCTGCAACATAGGTATGGCAGGCTCAGAATTTGTCCCAAACATCATGAACGCATGGATCCATCCAGCCTTATATCAACTGTTCAGGCTGATGGTGGTGTAATGGTGCTGAAGATATTTTCTTTTCACACTCTGAGCCCTTCAATACCAACGGTGTAATGTTAAACACAGTCCAAGTATTAATGCAGACCACGTCTATCCCTTTATGACCACTGTGTACCCATTTTATGATAGCTGCTCCCTGCACAACAAAGCTCCATGTCTCAAAACTCAGATCATCTCAAACTGGTGTCTTAAACAGGACAGTGAGGTCACTGTACTCCAGTGGCCTCCACAGTCACCAGATCTCAATCCAATAGAGGACCTTTAGGGTGTGGTGGAGCAGGAGATTTCTCTGACTCAGCATTATATTCCAAAGAATATTGATGATTAGAATATATTGATTTATCGTGGTTGCTCAAGGCTGACATGTTTTAAGTGACATCAGTGACCAGAGGAGGGTCAAATGAATCTGACATTATAAAACTACCATCAGGGAAGGACAGCGGCTCACAGCAAAGGTTTCTGGTTTGAATCCAATGTTTGTCAGGGCCTTTCTGTGTGGAGTTTGCATGTTCTCCCTGTGCATGCGTGGGTTCTCTCCAGGCACTCCGTCTTCCTCCCACAGACCAAAAACACTGGGTTCATTGGGTTGATTGGTGACTCCAAATTGGGCTTAAGGGGATAATTCAGTGTTTTTTTTTTTAAATGGGGTTGTATGAGCTCCATATGGCCACTAAGTACATTAGATGCAGTAGAATGTCAATGTCAATGTCAGTGTCAGCTTTATTTATATAGCACATTTAAATAGCCAGCAGCTTACCAAAGTGCTTTACAGTAGAAAGTTCTCTCCTCTCCCTCAGTAATACATAGTCTGTAAGAGTCTCTTAGGCAGAACCAGCTGCAAACAGGGAAGTATTGTACTAAGTACAAAGGGTATTTTCTCCGTCTACAAGAACTCCCATCAAAAAATAATACAACAGTTTAAGAGAACGCTACCTAGAATTTTTTTTTGAGGGCATTAACTTTTTGGAAAAATAAGGTTTATCTGGAACTAACCAACTCACTTTATGTATTCCTTCGTATTCCACAAATTCCTAGTTCCAGATAAACTTTATTTTTCCGAAAAGTTAATGCACTCAAAAAAATTCTATGTAGCGTATTCTTAAACTGTGGTGTTATTTTTTGATGGGAGTTATTTTAGGTGGAGCAAAAACCCATATACTTGTACAATACTTCCCTGTTTGTGGCTAGTTCTGTGTAACAGACTCTTACAGACTGTGGCTTACTGAGGGAGAGGAGAGAACTTTCTACTGCATCTAATGTACTTAGTGGCCTTATGGGGCTCATACTACCCCACTTCAAAAAAACTAAACTATCCCTTTAAGTGTGGGTGTGAGTATGAATGGTTGTCTGTCTCTCTATGTGGCCCAACAATTGGCTGGTGACCAATTCAGGATGTACCCGCCTTTCACCTAATGTCAGCTGGGATAGAGAGGATAAGTGGCATGATGGATGGACTGACTTTTGATTATTAAAGCTGAGTCAGTCTTTTAAAGACACAAATAAGCTTAATAACATGGAGAAATACTCTTCAGCAGAGTAGAGTAAATGGTGAATCGACCTATTTATTATAAAAAGATTAATGGCATTTGGACCATTTTAAGCACTTAAAATGTTTTCATTCACTGTAAAATCAGCCCTCATGAATGCCTGATATTTTAAACCCCTAAAAATTGCTACATTTTACAGATTATGTGTTTATCTTGTACAATAACCTATTTTCGTTCTTCAGACCCACAAGTTTAAATGTTATTAGGTACAGCAAGAGCATAAACAAAACTCATATCCTTTTTTATGTATATGAATGTTATTATGTGATAGTTAATGGATGCAAAGTATGCATATTACCTTATATTACCTTCTTTTGCAATTAAAAATAAGAAAAGCTTGGTATGTTTGTATGTGAAGAAAGAAGAGATGTTTTCAGACTTATGGAAAAAAGTTAATGTGGGATGAATGTAAATATTTTGCAATTTACAGTTATTTTAGCAGAGCCTGAGAAAGACTAAAATCTTAAGTTACATTTTGTATATTAGATTTACAGAATAAAAAAACATAAAAGCAGCTGTTAAAACAACACTTCTTTAAATAAAGATGGAAAATTAAATCACCAGAGTAAAGAAAACATTGTTAATTTGTCAATGAAGATCTATAGTTATGCCTTTGTGTTCTAGTATATTGATAGAACTTTTTGGATCACCTGTACCACTGTGTCTTCATCAGCTATTCCTTACATGATCAGTAACTGAACAGATATGGGCCCTTGGAATCTTCCAAACTTGAAGCCACCTGCCTGTCCCCTTACAATACTGACTCAACCCTATAAAAATCAAAAGAAATCTTTTGTTAAAGATCAATGTGTTTTTGAGGTTGACAGTACCAGTATCTCTGAGATTATGCTTACCTGGAGGTCAGAAAGAGCTGCCCAACATATCAAAACATGAAGTTGTCATTACAAAAGTCGGGATTGTCACAGCAGAGTGATCCTCGGATTGTAGAAAAGTACATCAGTACCTGATCTTAAAAACAGGATGGAGCTTTTGCTAGAAATTATATAATATAGGCCTAAATACATATTAGGAAGAATAAATGATACATGTGATTTCAGGACGTCATGGGACGGTTTTCTTTTTCTTAACATGGATGTCTTGGATATGTTAAACAATCCCAGGACCTGAGAATTATAATTGTTATTTTTATTTTAATTTGTTACTGTTATTTTATTGATTCTCCTCTTTTGTTACTTTGTTTATATACTGTATGTGTGTCTGTTAAAATATTGCTAAAACACTGTTAAAATCATTTTTAATAAATATGATTTTCAAAGAGTTTTCAGACTGCAATATCTCATTTTCTTGATTATTAAAATCTTATCCCCTTCGAGATTTTGTTCTACGAGCTCTCAGTACTTTCCTTAATCACCTGAAATCTGTCAGCCAATGAGAACGTGATATTAACTGGCGGGAAAAGTGGTGTTTCCCAGCTCTTGGGTCTGTGTCTGGGCTTGTTTTGATGCAGCAGTGACAAACGCAAAACACGTCAGGACAGACCATAATACTGCTTCCGGTTTCTCTGCCGTGACTGGTCATGATTTCAAAATAAAAGTCCACAAAAGCCAGTCTGAAAAACAGGCAGCACTTACAGAAGCACTGCATGTGATTCTTTATGACGATCAGTTAACTACTTTAATTTTGTCATTTTTATTGTTTTTAATTCATACATGAAAAAATAGAGTCAAGAAATTACTCATTCTTTCCTTTTAATGTTACCAAGTTATTATTTTTTCCTATTAAAGTTTGTTTTGTAAATAGATATCATACCACACTAGCATGATGAGCCTGTGCTCACAGTGCAGGATTAAATGGATAAACTATGCAACAGAGTTATCAATAACAAGCTTTCAGTCGGGTTACTGAACTCATAATTCTGACATGTAAGAGTAGTAATAAATCATTCTTAATAAAGAACAGGATGTTTGAACATGAGGCGTGTGCTGTTTGTTTAAGAGTGAGACATTTTAACACTTAAACATGAACATAAACCTGGTTAAAATTATACATTCTTAATGTCTATGCACAACCTTTTTCTTTTTTTAACAGCTGAATCACATCATTCTTATCAGAGTTGTGCCTTGTTCCTTGGTGGTCTCGAGCTCTGTTGTTCATATTTCATCCAAAGAGAGCGACATGGTAAATGCGTTTTCACAGAATATTGATGAGGCAATATATTGTCTTCTTGGCCTGTGCACTATCCGCACATTCACTCCAAATATCAATATTTCATTTTTCAAAATATTTGGCACTTTTTTAAGATGTATCTGTTACTTTTCTACAGAGTGGTAAGACAAAAAATATATTGAAAGAGAGACAGATGACAGCAGAGCTAGCAGCTCACAGAAATTATGGGAATTAATTTCCCTTTGTGAATGAAAATAAAGTTAATGAAGCATGAACTTCAGTCTGCAGAGAGTAATTCTTGATTGATTGATTTATTGATCTGTTAATTTTTGTTGTATTTTTAATTATCTCTCTATATATACACACTTTACTTATTGATATATTGTTCTATTAACTTACTTATTAATTGACGTATCCATCCATCTATCCATCTATTTTATCTTTACCGCTTATCCCTTTTGGGGTGGCTAGGGGTGCTAGAGCCTATCCCAGCTGACAACAGCCAGAGGCAGGGTACACCCTGAACCTTGGTTGCCAGCCAATCACAGGGCCACATAGAGAGACAGACAACCATTCTCTCTCACACTCATATCTATGCGCAATTTTGTGCCACCAATTAACGTAATGAGCATGTTTTTGGTCTGTGGGAGTTAGCTGGAGTGCCTAAAGAGAACCCACGCATGTAAAAGAAGAACATGCTAACAACTCCACACAGAGAGGCCCTGACCTATCGGGGGATCAATCCAGCAACCATCTTGCTGTGAGGCATGTGCACTACCTGCTGCCCCACCATGCCGGCCCTTATTTATTTATTATTATTGAATTTATATGCTGTGAATTTGCTTTGGCAGTATGTTTGTCACAAACCATCATGCCAGTAAAGCTCAGTTGAATTGAACTGAATAGTTAAACTCTCTGTGTAAATCAAATTTATGTTCAACGGAGACTCAATACTCAAACTTCCTGTTTCACTTGGGAATGGGAAATACTTGAGGAGTGGATGATGATGAAACTTTAACCAGTGCTTTTATGACTGAAGTTATATAGAAATGAGTGAGTGAAAGCAGACCCACTGCTTTTTCAGAAAAAATGACTACTGCACAAATTTATACAAGTGGTGAAATATCTTCCATAAATTTGTACAAGAAGCTATCAAAATTTAATGCTATATACAAGCACATAATCACTCTATATGACATCACTTCTCACTCTGTCTGCACTGTCAGGAAAGCTTAAATGTGTTATAATGTGTGTGTGAAGTGCACAGAGCTGCTGCATATCGCATCTTTATGGGTAAAAATGTAAGAAAAATCCACACTTTTTGGAGTTACTGAAATTTAGGGAATAGCTGATGAAGACACAGTGGTACAGTTGATGCAAAAAGTTCTTAATTTTGTATTTGAACACAAAGGCATAATTAAAGGTCTTAATCCACAAATTAACAATGTTATGTTTACTCTGGTGAATTAATTTTTCCATCTTTATTTAAAGAAGTGTTGTTTTAACAGCTGCTTTTAAGGTTTCATAATGCTTCAAATCTAATATACAAAATATA
Organism: Cetoscarus ocellatus; assembly: GCA_037902135.1. Taxonomy (NCBI): domain Eukaryota; kingdom Metazoa; phylum Chordata; class Actinopteri; order Labriformes; family Labridae; genus Cetoscarus; species Cetoscarus ocellatus. Next base: position 102,784 of record JBAMNC010000511.1, on the reverse strand, counting down.
ACTTAATATCTCAGCTTTTCTCAGGCTCTGCTAATATAACTCTAAATTGCAAAATATTTACATTTATCCCACAATTTATCTTTAATTACATTTCCTCTGTCAGTAGATATTGTGATATTTTGTTGTTTAATATTCTTGCAATATATAATTTGTCCCAGTTGGCTATTGCTGTTTTGTGATATTATTTATGTAGTGTTACACATGTCATATGTATTTGTGTGTGTTGTTGTTATTGTAAGTAACTTTGTTAATTGTGCTGCTGCCTGTCTTGGCCAGGACACTCTTGAAAAAGAGATTTTTAATGTCAACGAGTTAATTTTCCTGGTTAAATAAAGGTTAAATAAAAACAAAATAAATGTACTGGATCATGTTTCATAAACTGTATTGTATTTTATTGTATTTTTTATATTAGCACAGTGTATCATATCATACAGTATATTGTGCTTCAGTGTTAGGCTTTGTGATGTACCTTGTGGTTGGTATTGAAGTAAAAACATACATATAAACACACACACACACACATATATATATATATACTGCTTTTTAAATATGAATGCTCATTAGCTATTTATTTGCTGAAGACAAAATAATTCATATTTAAATTAGATTTTATTTTGAAAGTACCATAGAGGATGACAATTTCTGTGGCGGTTGACTTTACAGTGATCTGGTATTATAAAAATAATAGCAAACATTGAACTCAGGGGAAATTTAAACTCTAAACTTAATTATCAATTTATCAATTTATCAACACAATAATTTTGTTGGAGAAAGACGACGAAGACGTCTTAAAAGTGAACGTAGCTTGCTTGTGGATCACACCTCTGCTTTCAGCCTGTTAAAACGGCAGACAAATGATCAAAACTAAAACATTTTTCAGAAAATTGTTTGATTTTAGCGGTAAAAGCCAAATATATTGGATGGTAATCTTCGTTTGACAAATCAGGATGCGGTTTATTGACGCTCTTATTCTGAAATGTAGCCGGAAGTTGTGTTGTCATTGCTGCTAGCTTCCCTCCGTCTTCCCTCGGTTAGCCATTGAGAAGCTAGCCTGTTATGGAAGCGGGAGCAGAGCGGGGGGCTGTCTGATTAAACGGGACTGGCTGGGACTAGTTCTGAGGCGTGATTTGGAAAGATAAACGCTACAAACCGGAAGCCAAGGGAACGTCTTCCTGGCTGAAACAAAAACACCACAGAGGAGAGCGAAAAATCACGAGACAGCCTCAGTTTCATGCTCAACATGGTCCTAACGGCAGCTGGAGTCAGCCGCCGCCGCCGACGAGGTTAGCTCCCCCCGGCTGCAGCTGCGGCGGCGGCGCGGCGGAGGAGCCACGGGGATCTTTGTTCGCGTTTTTTTCACGGGCTTTCCCCTCTGCTTTGACGTGGTTTTACCGACGTGACAGCTCCTTCCTCGGCTAGACTTGACAAGTCACAGAGGTCTCCGTTTGTCGCATGGACTTGTTTTAGTTGTTTTCGGTTTTATTTTCTACGGTTTGAGTCTTTTTGACGGACGCGGCAGGCAGTCATGATTTCCGTGCGGATCGTCACCGCGGACTTCTACATGGCAAGTCCCATTAAGGACCTGGACGTGTGCTATTCTGAATTCAGGGAGAGCGACGTGAAGAGAGTACCGGTGGTGCGGATATTCGGAGCAACACCTGCAGGTTTGACAACTCTTCTGTTTGTATTGTGGGATTATTTTGACGCTAATGGTGGCCGGGCTTTCCTTCTGCAGCGCTCCACGCGGCATGTTACGTGGTGACCGCGTCTGCCGCTTGGACGTCAACGCATCGCTTTATTGTTTTGAGGAAAGCTAACTGGTCTGTTTGGCTTGCAAAGTGACAACAGGAAGATGGTTTAAGGTGTTGACACAATGTATAAGCGTGGCTTTGCATACAGGCTGCCTCACGTAGGAGTGGGATTGCTGCTCCTCGTCCCCCTCCTCCTCTTCCTCTCACGGCTGTGCTTTGTTTTCACTCCCCCCGCTGCTCCGCCGCGGCACGGAGGCGGCGCCGGTGGACACCTCTGGCTCCAGAGCTTCAGCCTGCCACATGTGGCATTCAGGGACAGCTTGTACGTTCAACTTCAAGGTGGCTTTACTGCTTTTATTCAACCTGTGGAGTGGGGACAGACAGAACTGAGAGCTCCCCCTCCCTTTTTTACACTCTGTATATTATAAGGCAGTTGTACCCTCTTTATGGTGACATTTAATGCCTGCAGCAGTGTCAGCAGCAAAATAAATAAAAAAAATAGGAGCAGATATTGAGACAAAGGGGGTGCCGGGATTCTGTTAAGCACTCTAATGTCAATTATGTGGCCCTTAGAAACAGTCTGAAAGGGCAGGAGTCACAGTGACAGTACATTAATATGCAGCATGGAACAATGAGAGAGACCTGATAAATGGAAGTGAACGTGAAATGAATATTGATGTCTGAAGCCCGAGACAAAATCCATATAATAGAAGGCATGGCTGGTAGGTTTCTTGTATGAAAAATGATTCCCCTGAACACTCAGTGCGTTGAAAAAGGAGTGGCTGAGCTTCCCCATAGATCTGTTATTTCTAGGAGAATTGCCACATGCCCTGCTCTCAAATAAACCCATTAGCGGAGCACTCTCAGTACCTAAATCCCCACACCACAAACAATAGAATCATTTCCTGCGCAAAAGCTCAGCTTTATTGCCCCGACTAAATCCCCCTGCCACTGCTGTGCCCTCTCCTCAACCCTTTTGACATGTGAAAACACCGCTGAAGTACAGTGACTGTGTATTTTTAGCAGGGTGAGTCCTCCCCTGGGGAGATGAAATGGGGAGCTAAGTTTGTCCCTCAGGCTGTGGCAGTGCTCCAGAGCAGCGTCCATCAGGGTGCACCTCAGTGTGGATTAAGGGATGTCTGAGGGGAGAAATGAAGGACAGTGGGTCAGGGTGAAGGTGTCAGCTTTAATTTGGTTCTGCCATAAAGCTGCACGTTTACATGCGGTTGCACTGACATAAAGGAGGAAGGAGCTGTGCACACTCACTGCAGCAGAGGCTGGAGTCACTGAATGTATAAGAGCACTCATTGATTCATGCACAATAAACCTAGTGACCCCAGTCTAGATATACAGTGCATGTCTACAGTCAGTGTGCACTAGACTGCAATATAATTTTAAAATAATCATAACACTATATTGTTCAGAAAGCATGGCAGTATTTTTTAGATGCAGTTTTATTTATCTAATCAACATCCAGGAGTGAAGAAATATATCGACAATACTGAATCATTCAGGTTATATATAGGAGTTTAATCATGTGCAGTATCAAACATGATAGTTTTATGCAACCTAGGGTGTCAATAGGAGATTGAAATCCCAAATATTCAAGCCTCAATGCAGAAAGGGAACAGAGTGTTACGCAACAATAACAACACTGTTGGCATTTGGTGGAATATGTGACGTACATATTTAACCACAACACAGCTTTCCAAATGAAAAAAAAGACATTTGCTTAAATATTTAAAAGAAAAATTCAGCATACATAATGGAGAGTAACATTTTTTTTGTGGTTGATGTGCTCTGGTTTCTGTTTGAAGAAGCCTGTACGTGCCATTTTAAAACTATGTTCAAGCAAGTGTACACAAGCACAACACAAAAGGCAGAAAACGATGTAATCTAGCTATCAACAGAGGCTGTGAAACTAATCCTGTTTTCATTGGTACGGGTTTATAGTACAAATTCATTTTGAACACAGACCACAAAGGTCTGGATTTATAGTTAATGTTTAGGGCCTAGTGACACGATCTTGCCTCTGTCAGCAGTGTTTACACAAGCAAAACACAGAAATTATTGATTTATACTCACAGTGATGTTTCCAGATATAAGCCTGGTTTTATATTTTCAAAATTTTCTCCTGCTTACTCACAGTATTAAGACAGATGGACTGCAGTATTCTCCTAAGGTTGACTCGTACCTGCCAGGAACTGAATTGTACGTCAAATCTGGGAATTTTGGAAACTTATAATGGAACTGGTTTTCAGCACCCAGGCCTAGTACGCAGTCAGAAGACATGATTCACAGACTGTTAAGCTGCATTTCCCCCAAGCAGTCTGGTTCAGTTTGGCTTGGTATGGCACACATTTACTGATGTTTCCACTATCAGATCCAAACTGTACCGAACTAACCAGATCGCTCTGTAGAAACAAGGCGTAAGATGTTAATCTTGGGCAAAGGCTGAAAGGATCTTTTTTTTTGTTGAAGATTCTGGTACTTTTCTACTTGTGCCGTCTGTCAGACTTATTTGTACTCTATGAGGTTTGGATAATACCCGTTTGTTTTCCACTACAGTAAAGGCTTTGATTGTAAATGTAGGCCTGGTCATCATAGTGAGACTGAGGACAGTAACCTAGGGCCCTGTAAAATCTGTTTTATTTTTTCCCACGTTTCCCCAGAGATATGTTCATTCTTATTTCGAAAAAAATACTTTTACGTAAATTGTTGGCCATTTCCATGATATTCTGTGTTTATTTTGAATTTCGCTTTTAATGTCCAGTTCCATGATTCCATCCGCAATTCCGTGATCGCGGATCTGAAAATATCTATATTCATTGTACATTGATATGCAAGGTCAGCATTTTCAGATTTATCTACTCTGGGTCCTGATTCAGATAAAATTGCTTTTTGGGCCCCTAAAGCGCTGTATTCAAGTGGACAACATGACACAATTAAAACACGTCCAGATACGCCTCAATTTGGCCCTGTGTGGACGACCCCTTAGTCATGACTCAGCTCGCTTGGAACCTTTCAAGAATTGATACAAAAAACTACACCAGCTACGAAGCACAGTCCTTAATGGAAGACCCATGTAGCTGAGTAAAGTTGAGTCGAGTCAGCAGATGAACATACAGTATGAATTTATTACAGCTCTGAAGAGACAAATGCAGAGATGAAAGAGTCACATTTAAGGACACTTAATGTCAGTCACATGGCATATAACACATCAGACTACCCTGTGTGTGTTGCTAATAGGACTGGGCGATATGGCCTCAAGATAAAATCCCTGATTTTTTTCCTCAACACTCGATTTACGATTTTAATTGAATTTTCCCCCTCTCTCTCATAAAAAAAGAACTGTGATGCAAAAACTACATGAATCAAGTTTTGCCCTTATGTTGTCAAAATATATTCCCAAACCAAACAGAATTTCCCTCTTAAAGTTAAAGTATGTCATAAAATGTTGATTGTGTAGTTAAGACATAGGCAGGTTTGTCTACATAAACACAGACTTCTGAGCTATTTTCACAGTATATGAACAGAAAACTCATATCAAAATTTAATCTCATTTGAAAAATTACATATAAGCCCAAAGATGTGCCTGTGCAAAATATAGATAGAGCGTAACATCATGAAAACTGTACTTTTTCAGTATTTATAATTTCAAACATTGCAACAACTTATAATTGAAGTAAGTCAAGAAAAATCGTAATTTTTAATTTTTAAAACTTCAGTTTGAACTAATCAATACGATATATTTCCCAGTCATAGTTGCTAAATAAAACCCGAAAGCACACTTTCTGTCTGATATCGCCGTCATTCAACTAACTAAAAGTAGACAACGGTGCATGGTAGCTAGTGTGTTTCCTGGATATAAATGGTACAAGCTTCAGACAACATGGATTCAGTGGTGTTACGGCTGTGTTAATTTAGTTGACTAATTATTTTCATCATAGTTTTTCGTCAACAACCTTTTCGCCACTGATGAAAACTAGACAATAACTAATAAAAACAAGCGCACATGGACAAAAATTAAAACTAAATTAACTGACATTTTCCTTATCAAATAAAAACTAGACTAAAATGTTTGACAAAGATTTAATTTCATCATGTAGAAAGTAGGGACAAGTTAGGAATATATCCAATCACAGCTACTTTGGTTGTGTGGAAAGGTTGGATGAGTTAAGAGGGACATCCAATCACAGCTGCCTTAGCTTGGTGGTGGTGGGATAAGTTGGGGAGCGATCCAATCAGAGCTCCTCTCTTTATGAACTGATATATTCATGTAGAGCAGGTTCACTGTTTGTTGTCAGTTCTGGTATTGTAACTGAGATGCTCTGCCAGGTAACCTGAATAAAGGTGACTGCATTTCACACAAAAGTTCAATTTGTTTCTGTTAATTCATACATTCAAACTTTACTAGCATTCAATAAAGGGTTATCAGATGTTTAATTTCATCCAAGTGTAAAACGTGACTTCAGAAATTCCAGGAAACATAAAAAATGCCTTACGCTTTACGCTTCATATTTTAGTCGACTAAATGTACAGTAGATTTCATCGTCTAAATTGTTGTGAAGTTTCATCAACTAAAACTCGACTAAAATTAAATCAATGTAGTTGACTAAATTATGACTAAATCTACAAGATATCTTAGGCAAAAGACTATAACTGAAACTAAATTAAAAAGTGCAGTCAATATTAACACTGTTAAATGGTGACTTCCAGTAGATTTCATCTTGGAAGTTCTCTTTTAAAGTTCTGAACATGTATCCCAGGAGGAAAAAATATTGCAGTATCATCTTTTACCAATATCGTCCAGCTGAACAGCACACACTGTCCCAAACTTTGATCCTGGGCCATCAATGTTTTCAACAAAGAACTGAGAAAACCTCATCTGAGGAGTTGGTGGGAGATGTGGGGTGAGTGTTGGAGCTTTGAAAGCTTTTACTGATTTAGTTCTTACACGAGTGCGTACTCAGACAAAGCAGTCTGCATTGTTTCCCTGTTACATATGTGGTTTAAAAGCCTCTGTTGTTTCCAGATAATGATAAAGTTGTGTGTCTGTAGCTTGTGTGCTGTGGTGGGTGCCCTGCAGATCCACTGTTTGACTCTCCTCTAGCTCAGTTAATGTATCACTTGTGGCGAGCTGAAGTCAGAGCCAGCTCTGCTTTTCCAGAAATAAAATTACATCACCATCTGGAAGACATTGAAGCATGGAGGGATCTCTTTCTCTCTTTATTTCTGTGCGTCTCTAAACTCTGGAACAAGCTTCACCAAGCCCAGAATGAGCTCTGTGTGTCCCATCGCCTTGGATGTGTTGTTGTCCAGCCTGAAGGGAGGAATTCATGAGCAGTTTTGTTTAATGTGTGTCAGCTTTTATCTCATCAGCATGTTTACCCTTGTGTAAGCGGTCAGCGGAGCATCTGCACCATGTGGCTCTGCCTGCAACCCCAGGCCTTGGATTCCCTGTCCTTCCCTGACCTGGGCTGTGTACACTCCCACCAATCAGCTCTGTGTAATTCGATGCCACGCTTCCTGCTTGTTTTTTCTCCCCCTCTCTTTGTTAGTGTCTGGGGGCTGGCCTGTCTGAGCTGCATGCATACTGTACATACATGGAATAGCTTAAGAAGAGTAGGGCTGGTGGAATCCCTTGACCACATTACTTTCTCAATGGAAATAATCTGTTTCATCACAACAATGTAGTTAATGTGAAGCCTGGCTAATGAAGCATTTTTAATACTAATACTAACCAAGAATCGGAAATATGTGCCAGTATTCGGCCCTTTGCACATAGAGACAAAAACAAACTATTTCATTTTTTAAGAGTTTTCCATAAACACAGCATTGGTACATAATGTGCCAGTCTATAGGAAACAAGTACTGCAACTTCTTGTTTGTAACACACATTTTTTTGCTCTTAAAAAAGGTCTAATTTTCAGGTGCGTATTATACACAAGCACAAGCAAAATATGAAAAACATTTTGTCTCCCAACATCATGGTTACAACACATCTGATACAAAAGGCAGAAATATTGTCTCTCTCTGCCATTACCTCCAAACTTTAGTAATTCTTATTAAACTGACTGTTAAACTGTTCTAATCCAATATTTTGGGTGCTAATTAGTTTACCATTGTGTAATGATTGTGTAATTCTCAAGCGTTGCAGCACCACTCACATGCAAACACAGGGTGCTGCCATCTTTTGAGCAAGGGGACCAAAATAGCTGTGCTGTGATTGGTCGAAGACATCAGCATGTTGATAGCTGCTCTCTGATTGGTTGGTACGTAATGACTGAGGATGCTTGGGCAGAAATCAAGTAATTGCGCATGTGTGAAGCAAAAGGTGTTTCCGCATCCGTTTGAGAGAGAAAATCATGTACGGTATTTGTTGTAAAAATACTGAAATTTCATTGATTAAAACTTTGAATAAAGGTGAATACAGTGTTTTTCCTGGAAAAAAGCATAAATAATGGGGTGCGTGTTAGAGAAGAAGACATGGAGTAAAACATGTGCGATGTCAACAAACACTGCAAGAAAATGTGGCGTATGCTGTTCTCCATGTTCTCCTGTTGTTCATGGTGGTCCTAGAGAAGATGAAGATTTTGATGTAAAAGCCAGAACAAGATCAGCAGTTTCTCCAGCACAATGCCACACTGTATTCTGCCAATTTTTAAGGCTAATTTTCATTTGCATTTAACCTAATTTTAAAATGATCCACCTGGGAATAAACCTACTCTTAATAAACCTTAAGACACACAGAAATCTCAAATAAACATCCTGGTTTGTACAGATTTGATTTCTTATCTTCAGGCTTAAGAAAACCTCCTTTTGTCTTTAACCTGCTCTTTTGTAAAGTGTCTTGAGATAACACTTGTTATGAATTGGTGCTATACAAACAAGATTGATTTATTTATTCATTAAGTGGTTGTCTTTCTCTCTATGTGGCCCTGCAATTGGCTGGCAACCAGTCCAGGGTTCACCCTGATTCTCGCCCAATGTTAGCTAGAATAGACTCTGGCCCCAGTGAGCCCAGAGGGGATATGCTGAATAGATAATAGAGGGGTGGATTATGTTAAAAGTGTGATCAGTCCCTGTCACCCACACTGCTGCCAGCCACATGGGACAAAAAAGGTACTTTGGCTTCTTCGTGTTTTCCTCAGTGGTCATGTTGTCCATCCCTGGTTTTGTCTTCACTTGTTCTCCTGGAGAAATACAGGCAAACAAAGGCTGACAGCTCTTTTGTGTCCTGTGCTTACGAAAAATGAAATGGATCATTTTTGTCTCTGTGTGGACAGGGCCTCATTCCCAGTTGTTTTGGAAGTAGTGTTCATAACTATGGTGATATAATGAAACTAGAAAAACACTCGAAGAGCGCAGACCTCCCCCAAGCAACTCAGTTATGGTAGTGGCTTTTCCACAACCCCTGTAAAAGATATAATACTGGATCACCACACGCTGCGATTGGATGGTCGAGTCAATCTGGATGGGATCCAGATTAAATTTACCATGATGATAAAGTTATATATATTATTCTGTAAATTTTGAAGCAAATCCACGAAGTGATGTCGGAGATATTTCAGGATTTTAAAATATGGCCCAATGTTAAGTTATGGGATTTTTAGAAAAATTTGGGCAATTTTTTGCATCCAGATAAATATGCGGATCACCATCAAAATGTAATGGCTTCTTCCTTGGACCAAACCACACCTCTGGTAAAATTTTCATGTACATCCATCCTGTAGTTTTGCGTAATCTTTGATCATATTCTGGGGTGGGCCAAACGATTTTAGGTAAAGATCTAATTGCGATTTTTCTGGCAGATATTGTGATTTCAATTTGACTCACGATTTTCTTCAAATCAAGCTTCAGTGCAATATTCACAGTATTTACAGAATAGGCAACAGTAAGAAAATCAATGATTAAAAGCACATAACAAATTATTCACCAACTAATATTGATGATAAATAATCTGTTTTTTTTTTTTTTTTTTTTTAAGGGATACTCCAACTTCTACTCCTAAACAGAGGCTTTGTGATGTTGACCTGCTTACGGCACTTCTGTAAATGCAAATAGCCTGCAAATATGTAAAATACTATGTGTAAAATAGGTGACATGACAGATCCTGGATCAGTCAGGAGCGCTGCAAACAATGGCAGCTTTGGCGATCACATGATTGCATTGTCTGAATTTGCGATTTCGATCTGAAAACAATAAATCTTTCAGCCCTATTCTGGGGCCTGAGCTGCCAGTTGATGACTGCTCTGTACAATATGTCTGCAGGCCAACACACATTGGAGTACAGTATATCCATGATAGTCCATCATCAGCCTGATAGTGACCTGGCTCTAGCATTAACAAGCAACTCTCTCCAAGGCCAGGGCCACAACCTTTCCAGCTTTGACACCACTGATCTCCATCCCTGGTGCCTACAAGCTTGACCCAGATTTCAGTGACAGACCAGGCCTCCTTCGACAGTAGGAGGCGTACTGTTTTGGTCCCTTGCTTGGACGTGTGCTCTTGGAGTGTTTATGGGTTGTGTGTAAAAGTGGAGAGAGAGGAAGTGCATGACCAATTGACCTGAATGAGAAGAGGGGGGCAGAACATGGGCCGCAGGGAGGAATAAAAGGGAGGGCCTCTTCATCCTGCCCCCTCTCAGGTTTAGCTCTCTCCAGGGGAAGCCTTAATGCCATCTGAAGGAATTCCTCCAGGATCCATTAATAGGATAATAGGCGCTTTCAAAAGGACTCGGTGGCTCATTAGGCAGAAGGTCATTGTCCCTTTAACTGTTTACTCTCCCCTCTCCCCGTCAGTAACTCCAGTTCAATTATCGTCCACAAACTGACGCTCCAGTTGCTCCTAATTATGTTAGAATCAAATCTGTTGCCAACATGTTGATGTGGCGTTTGGGTAATTTTGTTAGACTCCTTCTTCATTGTTTTACCAGCTCCTTCATGGACGAGGTTTTCTCTGCAGTGTCACGTGTGTGGATGAGGGTCGTGGACTGTGATGGTAACAGAGGAGCGTCACAACAGCCCTGTTTATATCGCTGTTCCAAGCAATAATATTTACGCTCCTGTGAAGTTTCGCCTCCACTGTGAACATTGCAGAGGTGGAGTGGGGAACAGCTCGACTCTTTTCCTCTGTGAGTTTGTCTCTTGGCCCTGGAGTCGACCCGTCAGCATGCAGCACTGTCTCTGCCATGTGTGCACTCTGGGGACCGAGCGGCGTTGGAGGCATTTCCAGTGTGCTATCTCGTTTCACAGAGACTTGTCCAGACACAGCCAGAGCAGCCACAGTGAGAAGCTTCAATAAATAAAGTAGGCAGAGAGATCACCCCCTCCTGCTCACACAGGCCTGTGTGGGAGGGGGCTTTGTGGATCTCTGCTGCCATTGATTCCACATGTGGTCTTTAAAGGATTACAGTCACAAAGGCTGAAGAGATCGTAGTTAATGAGTAGCATTTAACAAATGAAGTCGCCATTGGGCACAATAGTTATTCAGCCAGGTGATTGATTATCTGAAGGTATAAACTAAAAGGGCTACACGGAAAAATCTGCATGGACAAATGCTGCAGTCCTGTTGTACTGGGAAGTCGGGATTTCTGAGTTCTGAGTGGGAAATTTCATCTGGAACGCCCCCTGAGGTTGGAATTTCCTCCTGGGAAGTTGAAGGATCCTCACCACCCCGAGTTGATAATCGAAGATGGCCCCTCTGGGTGTAACCAGTTATTAAGCTCCTGTAATATTCTGTTTATTAGCACTTCTGATGAGTGTTTGTCGCACTAAGTCAGCTGTATACATAGTGTTGTTCGATGTTTGTAGAAATACTGCTGTAGTGTTATTTACATTCTTCATGTGGTATGTGCAAACTGCAATGCAGGACATGCTAACAGTGGCTAACAATAGCCTGTTGGACTGGCGAGCAATTTTCAGATTTCTAACTAGAGTGCTGATAAATCGGATATGACGTCATTCCCACTTCCCTCTTCCCACTTCCAATGTAAGTGGAATGCAACAAAATTAACGCTATCAGAGTTAAAATTAACTAGTCTAAAGTGTTGTTTTCGCTCTTTTGGAAGAGTTGGGACTTTAAGTCTCATCAAGTGTAAATGTCAACTACTGAGTTTTGATTTTAAATTTTGTAACACCTAATAGTGGGAATTTTGATCAACACTTCCATGTAGTGTTAGAAATGCACTCTCTTAGAGTATATTTTTTTAACTACTCAAGTGATAACTTTATATTAACACAGCAAAGTGTAAACAATGTTGTACTTATTGACTGTATATTAACGGGGTAAATTAGCTAAAATAAAGATTCCATGCTTGGTTACAGCACATAAATAATGAAAAAATAAAAACTTTGGACTGCAGTTCTTAAGGACCATTAACACAACAACGTTGTCACCAGAAATGGAAAGGTTTTTCCTTTGTGTTTTCAAAACTGCTCTGCATTCACATGGAGATGGTGCACACATTACCTCTATTCACATTAAAACACTGTAGTATATATATGACAGACCTGTACGTCACATGACCTGTACATCATGAGAGGTAAACGACTAGCGTGTTTTGTTCTCCGTGTCCTCTTGTTGCTCCTGGCGCTCGTAGAGGAGTAGAAGGTTTTGCCACAGAAGCCATAAGACCCTCAGTAGCTTCTGCAGCATGAATGCGACACTGTATTCCACCATTGTTTCTGGTTTTGTCAGGGTTGGTGCATGTAGTCTAAGAGAGGGCTGGAGCTGTGACGTCATCGTCTCTGAAAATATCCATGTTAACTGGGCTCACAGAAACGCAAGGCTGGTATTTTCAGATTTATCCTCTCTGGGACCTGTTTCAAAAATTTGTGTTAACAGACATTGGTGCCACTGAAAAGCTGAGGTCTTTTTTTGCCCACAAAGAAAATCAGCACGAATCAATAAAAGAATTGTTAAAGGGTCCACACAAGTCAATACAGGATTGTTAATGGCATTGGTATTGATAAGGTCTCATCAACTCCATGACATGGAAATGCTCTGTTTCTATGCTCTGTCCAGCTTTCTCCACGCTGTATACCAATTTTCACCCAAACTTCACAAGGCAGTGGTTTCAAAAAAGGGCTCAATCTTAGCATGGTTTGAATGAAGTCAGTAAAATCAAGACAGACCAAAAAAGGAGAGCCAAGTTGGAGAATAATATACTTGTGAGAACAATGCCAAAGATAAACAGATGAAGAAGTATGTGTTGTGTATCAGAATATATAAAAAAATATGTGTCTATGGTGTCTTTTTTTAACAAGTGACAGCAGTCACCCTCCTAAAGTTTGCCATCTTCTTCTTGTCCACATCCACGTCTGTTCAGATTTTTGCAGTGGGCATAGCCAGGTTAAAACCTGCCGTAAAGGACCGCCATTAGCGTTTGCGCTCACACTGGCAGTGCAGACAGATGTGTCGAGCATAAAAGAGAACTGAAGGATATTGTTTCTTTCAGTCATTCAAAATTTATGCTCAGATTTTGTAAAATTAATCTGTAATTACACTTAGTACTCATTATGCTGATTATGGTTTTCTCAGCCTTGTTGACCACCGTGCAGTTCTTAGCGGTTCCCCTTTGTCTTAGAGGAGCTGTGAGAGCTCAGCAGCAGCAGCAAGGACACCGAGGAAGCCGCCGCTGCTGCTGCGGCGGCCCACTCAGCCTGATTGATGGCTTTAATAGCTCCCTTCAGCTCCTCAGTGGGTACCCGAAGGCTTCACTGTCGAGGGCACAGGCCTGACACTGCAGCAGTCCTCGTCCCCTCGGCCTTTTCTGTCTCTTGGATTCATGCTGAGGAGGGTGTGACAAGGAGCTTTACATAAACATCTGTAGCTGTCTGATGTCTTTTGTAAGCTTGCAGACTTGACATTAGGTTGTTTTTATTTGCCCAGTTCTTCGCAGTACTCCAATAGGGGTAATATTTTTATTTAAAAGCAGTTACATTGAGGAACATTTGAAGATAATACTTTGGGAAAACAGAGCAAACTAAAACACTCTACCTACTCTTGAGTCTTGACCATGGTTGGAAAATTAGTCCCTGCCACCTGCCAAATGTAAGTTCATTTGCTCAACTCACTATACCATCAACTTGCGACGGGTTGGTGAGCACATCTGGCCCTTTACAGCTTCCCATCTGGACCTCAAGAGTATTTTCAAAATCTAAAAGTGTGTGGGGTAAAAATTTGTTGTGGTTTAAGGGTATTTTTTTATTGTTTTGCCCATTTAAGTATTTATACAACCCTGAAAACAGTTGTGATTTAAACTTTTTATCAGGAATGACTCCATGTTTGATCTGTTTTACATACCATAATTTCTCGATTATAACACACATTTTTTGCTGTTAAATAAGGTCTAATTTTTGGGTGCGTATTATACACAAGCACAAGCAAAATACTTACCATATTTCGTCTCGCCAACATTGTAATTATAACACATCTGATACTAACAGCCGAAATGTTCTCTCTCTCTGCGAAACGTTACCGACAAACTTTAGTAATTCTTCTTAGACTGACTGCTAAACTCTTCCATTCCAATATGTTGGGTCTTAATTAGTTTACCTTTGTGTAATGATCGTGTAATTCTCAAGTGTTACAGTACCACTCACATGCAAACACAGGGCGCTGCCATCTTTTGAGCAGGGGGACCAAAGTAGCTTCGCTGTGATTGGTCGAAGACATCGGCATGTTGATAGCTGCTCTCTGATTGGTTGGTATGCTACGACTGAGGATGCTTGGGCAGAAATCAAGTAATTGCCCATGTGTGAAACAAAAGGTGTTTCCGCATCCGATTGAGAGAGAAAATCTTGTATGGTATATGATGAGAAAATGCTGAAATTTCATTGATTAAAACTTTGAATAAAGGTAATTTTTAAGTTGTCAGAGAGAGAAAGGTTTGGGCAAAATGTGGGTGCGTATTATTTATGAATACAGTGTTTTTCCTGGGAAAAAGCATGAAAAAATGGGTGCATGTTATAATTGAGAAATTATGTTAACTCTAACCATCAGCCAATATACAGCCAGTTGTTTAAGTATTTTAGAGTCAAACCCAGAGATGGAAAACATGAACATCTCAGAATGAAACTGTCAAAATGTCTCAGTTAGCCTCATGTGGCTTGCAGGCAGGGACTGATCGTACTTTTAAAGACTATGATGCAATCAATTTAACAAAACAAAGCCTCTGTTTAGGAGTAAAAGTATATAATACAATGATAGTAGAAGACAATGAAACATAATGCCCTAAAAAATGATTCACAGTGAAGGGTGAGTGAAGAATTTATCTGATGACTGTAGGCAGAGATGGGCTAACACTTCCCATTGACTCCCAGTGTTTGAGCTAAGTTAATTAGCGGTGGGTGAGCTGTGCCTGTCTCTTCCTTGTACATGCATGCACAGTCGAAAGAATGGTGTCTATCTGCTTGTCATGGACTCAGAAGAGAGGCAAGACACGAGAAACAGAAACAGAAAGGAAGTTGACAAACCAATTTAAGTGAAGGTACAGCTCATGGTGGAAATCAAAACAAGACCAGGCCTTACACCCCAAACCTTGCCGAACTCTCCTGAACCAGACCAGCCAAGTCAGTGGAAACAAGGCTTCAGAGTCAGTGTATTGTCTGTGTGAGGTGTTCAACATGTTTTTTTTTGTCTACATACTGTACCTGCTCCTTGTGAACTGTAAGCCACCCGGTGAGGGACAAAAGAGGAGAAAGCCGCACTGTTGTTGTTACTTCCCTCTGAAGCTGCATGCCAGATGGCTTTGCCGATGAGGTAATGTGATTTTCTTCATCTCCATGGTGAGATGTTCAATGCCCATCTCTGAGGGGGGAACAGGGAATGACAGGAAGTACTCCGTCTTTTGATGGAGCTGCCTTTTGATGTGAAGTGTCTGCTATAATACAGCAGCCCACAGAGATCTGCTTCTGACCACAGGTTTGTAAAGTCTCCCCTCCTGGCAGCCCCTCGTCTTCTCTAAAGCCTGCTCCTGTACCCTTGGTCCTGTGTGGTCTGATGAGAGAGAGGCCTGCATTGGCACGTGTTGTTGGGTCATTTCGGGTCCCTCACTCAGTGTCGGGCCCTTCCTCTGTCCTCCTGCACCATTGTCCCCTCAGAGAGAAAGAGGAGGGGCCCCAGCATTGTCCACTGAGTGAGAGAGAGGGAGACTTCCCACTCGCTCGGTGTTCCCTGAGGGCCACTGGCTCTGCTGCAGGAGAACTCTGCAGAGCTTCAAGGCAGATTAAGACCTTGTTTAGAAAGAATAGAAGAATTTGGCAGGCTGAGGAAAGCTTGAATCGCTGCTGGAGGGGGAGAACTCTTTGAACCTGCCATGCTGTGCCATTCAGCATGGATGTTAATGAGGCCTGGAAGTGTGTGTGTATGTGTGTACATTCATGCTCTCACACACACAAAGACAAACACAGTGATCATGTTTTCAATGTTAGCATCAGAGTAGAGTAGCTCTGCCTCCTGTTACTGCAGGAATGCACCAGTTCTTCTACAAGTGAGACTTTCTCAGTATTGTTTCATTGTGCAACACAGAGCCTTAAGGGTTTTTCACATGTTAAGTATCATGGTTGGCTTTGTATGAAATTGGAATACTTTGCAAGAGCTCTTTAAAACCTCATCCAACAATGAGGATTTAGGAAAGTACTGATACACCGCTATATCACAGTAATTTGTTGGAAGATACTGTCATCAGTGTTAATGTGTTGACTGGTTGTTTTCGTCATAGTTTTCCTCAACAACCTTTTTTCCCCTGACGAAAACTGGACAGTAACTAATAAAAACAAGTGCACATGGACAAAGACTAAAACTAAATTAACTGACATTTTCATCAACAAATAAAAGCTAGACTAAAATGTTTGACAGAGACTTAATCCAATCAGACCTAATTTGGTCATGTGGAAAGTAGGGACAAGTTAGGAACATATCCAATCACAGCTACTTTGGTTGTGTGGAAAGTTGGAAGAGTTAAGAGGGACATCCAATCACAACTGCCTTAGCTTGGTTGTGTTGGGATAAGTTGGGGAGCAATCCAATCAGAGCTCCTCTCTTTATGAATTGATATATTCATGTAGAGCAGCTTCAATGTTTGTTGTCAATTCTTGTATTGTGAGCCAAAATAAAGGCGACTGCATTTCACACAGAAGTTCAATTTATTTCTGTTCATTTATACATTCAAACTTTACTAGTATTCAGTAAAGGGCTATTAGATGTTTCATTTCATCCAAGTGTAAAACATGACTTCAGAAATTTAAGGACATGTAAAAAATGCCTTACACTTTACACTTCATATTTTAGTCGACTAAATCTTACAGTAGATTTCGTCTAAAATGTTGTGAAACTTCATCAACTTAACTAGACTAAAATTAAAACAATTTAGATGACTAAATTTTGACTTAAACTAAAAGATATTTTATGCAAAAGACTATAACTAAAACTAAATTAAAATGTTTCATAAAACATGTCTTTATTTTATGACCTTATTAGCACTGCTACGGTGTTGAGCTGAGTAAAAACACTCCAATAGGCCACATAGTTACGTTAGCTTTGGTCTACTTACTGTTGTATAGATGTCAGGGTGACTCGCCTGGAGATGCCACTTCAAGTGTGTTGTGTTTTTACTGGTCATAATCCCACCACACGGCCTGTACAGCGACTTGGTCTCCGTAGCATGAAACGTGAAATGTGTCCATATGTCCACCCTCCTTCTTCTCCCCTTTGTGGGGATAAAAAACGTTGATGTAAAGTGTCGGCCATTTATATTCCGCATTTAAATTCTGCTTTTAATATCCAATTCTGGGATTCTGTTTGCGATTCTGTGATCGCAGATCTTATAGGGACCTAATCATGTAAAATGTTTGTTATGAAATCAAGAAGAATTGTGTGGAATAATCCCGATCTTAATGTCAATCATAATTTTAATAATAATTTTATTCCATTGTTGAGCAGCGCTACTGAAGGATTTTCATCTCATCCCTAAATCTTGTTGAAACCCTGTAAATATCTTTAATGAAGTCTCTTCTGACTGCATCTTTCTGTATTCTTTTTAGATCAGCAGATCAAACATCCAACATGGTTTTACCCTCATATGGTTTCACATCAGCACCTTCTTTAGTCCACTGTTGAAGCCCCTGGATCAGCACCCCTCAGTCAGTCTGCTGCTGCAGTGGAAACCAAAGGGTCTTTCTGATCAATTTTTAATTTCAAAGCCGTGCACAGTCAGTCTGAGTCAAAGCTTATTAAAAAGGGGGAGGGGTGGGATATTCTGGAGACCTGGCTCTAAAAATAGCCCAGCATATGACTGCTGGCGTGTGTGTTTGACGCTGAGCCTAAATGCAGCTGAGCTTGTATCTGGTTGACATTTTGGAGACAGTTGTGATTTTTCAGAAATTTTTACCTGGTCTGACGTCAGGACTCAAATCTCCTGCTCCCTGAGGAGTTGGTCTAGACCTGCTTGTCTCCTCTCTGTCCTCTCAGTCACACTAATATCTCTGCTTTAATTTACAGTGCCTCTCTGTGTCATTATGTCTCTCCCTGTGTAAGATTGAGAGTGTAGGAGTGGGAGGAAGAGGAGGGGCCGGGCGCTGAGAAGAAGAGAGAGAGCTCGTGTTTGAGTGTCGCTCAGCCCGATGCACCATCCGAGCCGCCGTCCTCGCTTTTTGTGATGTGTGGCAGAGAGAGACACGCCGTGAATATCAAATTTTGTCTGAGCTGAGAAAAGGAGGGCAGGCAGAGCTTGGAAATCTCTCCTGTTGTCTGGCGAGAGATTGCCGTCCCTGATCAGAGAGCCGGTCCAGACACACACACAAAAACACACACACAGCATCCCTCAGCATCGTAGCAACGGCCCAGCATGGACCACTTTTCTTCTTGCTCATTATAAAATCTGTAGCAGCTCTCTGCAGTTTCACTCCAATACCACGATTTTTGCATTTTGCTGTTCAACCCTTAATTTCCCATGATCCCTCCTTCCCCTGTTTTCTCCTCTCAAGGTGCTCCATGCTAGATCTGCTAATCCTGTTGATATGAATCTCCAGTAAGCCTGGATCTGCAGTCTTAAGACTGCTTAAAATGGAGACGAACATTATCTCACTAATTTCTTCATAATTAATGTGAAGAGTTTTACATAATGCATTACATAACAGCACGGTGTCTTCCTCACATGCCTCCTGGTATCAAAGGGTAGACAGTTATTTTTAAACCCAGGTCCATTTTTCTAGTCATATTTTGGGTTAAATATCTAATGATACCAGAATATTTCCAGATTTTTCCAGTAAATGAGCCGACTTAGTTACTTTAAGTAGAGCTGTGCATCTTCAGTAGTCACAATTCAATTTGACAATTGAGTTAACAATTTATTTAAATGCAACACGGTGAGTGTTTTCCTTGATATCCTGCATTACTGAATCAGGCTACTTTTTAGATAAATAAAATACAAGCAGTCAGAAAAACATGAACTGTTTTTTTGTTAATGCAAAATGTCTTTTGAGCTCAGCTGCAGCAAAATAGCAAAATATATACATTTCTTCGATCACATTTTCCTTTACTTGTTTTTTTTTCTTCCTCAGAGACAAAACCGATACTGCAGTGTAGCAGCAGCCTCTGCAAGATTAAAGATCATTGACTGCCTCTGCATCGATTTATCTTCCACCACAGTGCATCAATGAAAAGATTATTTTTGACACCCCTAACTTTTAGTGTTTTTTTCCCGCTAACAGACAGTTTTGCAAATATCTCATAGAGATGGATCTTTTTCTTAAAGAATAAGTATCACTGTCATCACATCATTATCAGATCAAAAAAATCAACATTTATTGTATAAAAAAGAATGAAGTTGGTGATCTACCGCTGTCATCATTGTCTGTTCTCTTCTATAAATTTTGTATGTCAAAGGGTTTGCTCACCAAAACTCCTTCAAAGCCACAAATATTGCCTGTGGAGCAACATTTTGTTTGTCTTTTGGATGCTCTCACTCTAGACAAGATGATCGTGTTAACATGTTTAAAATAAAAATCCAGTTTGTTTGTCTTGTGCAACTTTTCCCAAATTCTGGTTCCTGACTCAATATGGATTGTGGTCCTGTTTTATTGAGTCTTGGATTGGCAGAGTAAAAATACATTATATGCTGTTACTCCTTTCTTTTGTGAAGCCCTGCTCTCTGGCTGTATTTTTGTTTTGCTAGTAGGGCCGAATATGGAAAAAATATTATCTCAATCAATTGATTACCAATCAATATCAGCCAGTTTTTGTTGAAAATACATGATTGGTTAATAGAAATGAATGTCTCACCGGCAGGATCACCCAGGCTCACTAATGGCCCTTTTCCACCAGCCCGCCTTGGCCCTACTCTACTCTACTCTACTCGGCTCTACCCGGTTTGCGTTGCGTTTCCACCGGCACAGTACCTCCTAAAACAAACCAGTTTTAGTACCTACTCTGCTCTGGTTCTAAGCGAGCTGAGTCGACGCTAAAAGGTGACGTCGACCGACTGCCGGCTACTGATTGGTCAGAGAATGTTGTCACCGATGGGTCATGAGCGCAATGCCCAAAACAGGACTGCAGTACATACACTTTGCTACTTTATGGCAATAACTTGCTGCCATCACAATGTTAAACACGGGACTTTATCATTACGAGCTACCTAACAAGCTAGCGGTAGCTTCCTTTAGCTTACCCTCATACGTCTTTTCTTTGCAGCCTGATTGCTCTCGTCCTCGACTTCAAACTGTTGTATAGCTTCAGAAACTCTCCTGTACTTCTCAAGGGTATTTCTTCTCGCCGCCTGCAGCCTTCTTCTGCTTTCCTCTTTGTAACAAAAAGCCACAGACCGAGCAGCAAGTATACTATTGCCTCCAAGTCCTCCTTTGTTTTGGTTGTTGTGTCGCACTCAAAATGACATGAACGCAGTGTCGCCCAGCTGTTTCACGGCGACCCCGCCCCCGCTGGGCAGGGGACCAGGCTGGTGGAAAAGCAGGCCAAAGTGAGTAGAGTAGAGCTGGGTAGAGTCAGGGAAAGCCGAGCCAAGTAGAGTAGGGCTAATGGAAAAGGGCCATAAGGCCAGCAGGATAAATGCTAGTCAGCTAAGCTACACAAGCTACATAACGTATGCATGTCATGCTTTGTGAGGAGTCTGAGGTCGAGTTTGTAACATTACGAAGCCTTAATGTTTGTTTGGTTGATGATGCACTTACAGTAGCCTGATTCACTGCAGCGCAACTACAGTGATAGTTCTGACAGCACTTTTTAATTAAAGCCTTTGGCCTAAAATATTTTTTAGTTTTAGTCATAATTTAGTCAACTACATTGATTTAATTTTAGTCGAGTTTTAGTTGATGAAATTTCACAACATTTTAGTCGAAATCTGCTGTAAATTTAGTCGACTAAAATATGAAGTGTTAAGTGTAAGGCATTTTTTACGTGTCCTTAAATTTCTGAAGTCATGTTTTACACTTGGATAAAATGAAACATCTAATAGCCCTTTACTGAATGCCAGTAAAGTTTAAATGTATAAATGAACAGAAACAAATTGAACTTTTGTGTGAAATGCAGTCACCTTTATTTAGGCTACCTGGCAGAGCATCTCAGTTACAATACCAGAATTGACAACAAACAGAGAGCCTTCTGTATATGAATATATCAATTCATAAAGAGAGTAGCTCTGATTGGATCGCTCCCAAACTTATCCCACCACCACGAAGCTACGACAGTTGTGATTGGATGTCCCTCTTAACTCATCCAACTTTTCCACACAACCAAAGTAGCTGTGATTTGATATATTCCTAACATGTCTCTACTTTCTACATGACCAAATTAGGACTAATTGAAATAAGTCTCTGTCAAACATTTCAGTGTAGTTTTTATTTGTTGATGAAATTTCAGTTAATACAATTTTAGTTTTTGTCCATGTGCGCTTGTTTTTATTAGTTACTGTCTAGTTTTCATCAGGGGAAAAACAGTTGTTGAGGAGACTATGACGAAAATAATTAGTCAACAACACTAACACTGCACAAGGCCATAAGATCTGTGCCAATTCACGCTGCAGTACAGCTTGGATGCAAGTGCCCCCGTATACACACAAAGGCAGAGACGCTCACTTGCAGCGCTCCTGTCTGCCACTGAGAACTGACGGCTTTTACAGAGATCAGCATAGATGCTAACAGCTTCAGCAGCAGTTTTATCAGATTTGAAAAAACTAAAAATAAATATCTCTGAGGGTGATATGCTCCCCTTCTGACATGTTTTGGCAAGACTTTGTTTTAAGAAGTGAATTACTTTCTGTCCTTTATGTGCAGCAGCAGCGCCCGCCTACTACATTATCTGATTGGCCCATAATGAATTTGATTGACAGAACAGTCATCCAGTCACCTGCTGAATATGCTTTCAAAGGTTGCCCATTTCTAAACACTTTCTTTGAGCTCTTCCACAGATAGACTGGTGAAATATATTGAACAGTCCATCGGGTGTGCCAGTAGGGCTAAAAGATTTATTGTTTTCGGATCAAAATCACAAATTCAGTCAAAGCTGGAATTCTTGCAGTGCACCCAGGATCTGTTGTGCCATCTATTTCGTACATACTGTTTTACCAGTTTGCAGGCAATTTGCATTTACAGAAGTGCTATAAGCAGGTCAACAACACAAAGCCTCTGTTTAGGAGTAGAAGTTGGAGTTTCCCTTAAATAATGAAAACAGATTATTTATCATCAATATTAGATGATGAATAATATGTTATTTGCCTCTGATCATTGATTTCTGTCCTGTTGTCTATACTGCAAACACTGTGAATATTGCACTGAAGCTTGATTTGAAGAAAACTGTCAATTGAATTGAAATCGCCAGAAAAATTACAATTAGATCTTTTCCTTAAATTGTTCAGCCCCATGTTCCGGATTAGAATTTTATGATCATATGAGTAACGATGTAGCTGCATTCTTCTATGTTCTTTTGTGACAGAAATGGAGGAATGCAGCTGAGAAACATCATTGTACAGTCTTCACCTCCAGAGAGAGTCAAGTGCCACCTCTTGAGGATATTCACACAGCTCTCTGAAGATGTTATACATTAACTTTGCCTGCTCATGCTGCAGTGCTCCAAACATCTGGAAACCCTTTGATATGGAAATTCAATGAAGTTCCACTTTGAACTCTTTAGAAATGAAACCGTAAATGTCATTAAACCAGGAATGTAATGAATGTGAGGACGTTTTTGTGCCTGTGGCTGATGGCAGCATACAGTCTCTGCAGCCTTCCTGTGTGTGATCAGCATCACGACTGAGACGAGTGTGTGTGTGTGTGAATGAGAATATCCCTGCATGTGTGTGAGTCGCTGCAGGCACCCCGAGGATTTTCCCTCTGCTGGTCACAGTCTGTGCCTCTCTCTGTTCTCTCTTTCTCTGCTGTACTCGGGCTCCTCTCATCCTCCCCTCCTCCTCCTCTTCTTCTCCTGTCCTCCACATTCCTTTGTTTTCCTCGACATGCCGTTCCAGTTTCGAGGGTTTTCACTTTCTCTCCTGAATCACATCAGCGTTTCCTTTCATCTCTGTCTGCCATCCTCCCCTCCATCCTCCCCCCCTCTCTCTCCTGCCCTCAGATAGTCCTGAACTGGAGAGAGGTGCTGCATAAAGCTTACAGAGAGGAGAGTGTTTACAACTGGAGCTGGTTTGACCTTTGCCCCTCACCCTGTTGACCCCCGCCTTCCCCTCTGTGCTGTCCTCCTCACCTCTAAGCCCCATACAGCCTTTAAATCCCTCATTCCTCTGAACACACACCCTTCTTCTTATCTGGTAGCCTCACACACAATCCCATGCCTGAACACTAAGATGGTGGGGCAGTCATTAGTCGGGGCAAACAGAGTGAGGGGGCAAGTGAAATTGACAGGTCCTTTTGTGTGCCTGCGAGGACCGGGCCCACTCAGTCCAGGCTTTAATTTCTGTCCCTTAAGCCCCGCTGATAAGGATTAGAAACTCTTACCACAGAACTGTATACTTAGACTGTTTGCATTCTTGTTGCTTCACCTTTACCTTTATGTACCTTTTTGTTCTCGCCCTTATTTGGCAGTTTAAGGAGGAGTGACACTGAATGTGATGAGGGGTTTAAATCTGCCAAGAAATACTCCATTCATCCATCCATCCATTATCTATACCCCTTAAACAGTATAGGTAATGGATGAATGGACAAATGGATTATTTCTTGGCAGATTTTAACCCCTCATCACATTCAGTGTTGCTCCTGTGGTAGCGCCTTATAATATCCATGTAATTTTTTTTCCCAAATTCCGTTTTTGTTTTGGTTTTAATGTAAGTATAAAGTAATGAAACATAATTGCACACTCTTCAGGTGGTCCTCACACATCTTTACCGGCCTAATCAACAGTATGTTGACAAAATTTGCAGAACATTTGATCACCTGACACATAACAATCATTGAGAAGCTTCTCTGCCCTGTACTTTGAAGTTAGCTGGTAGTTTTGTAGCTTCTTTGCCAACTTAGCCGAAGTCTCAAGGTGCGTTCACACCGAACGCAACTTTGGTGACCAAGATTGCGTAGCAAACCCAAGTCCTGTCACCTGTTCATAGCTCATTTTGTCACTGTGGCCGTTGCTCAGTGACGTCACGCCTGCTCGAGTTTCACCCCGTGATTATATCATATATCATATAATAAGACGTATTAGCTGACATTATTCCAACTGTATCCTTTTCACTCACCTGCCAACCACAAAACACTGCAGCTGATGGCTCTTGACGAAGCGCCGCTGCACTCAGCTGTATAACTTGGATGAAAAGCCGCAAATTTGATGTGGAGGACGAGTGAGTAAACTGCTATGCACATAACCGACACACAGCCCAGTCTTTGATTTTAAAGTTGCCATCAACAGTGTAGAACCCAAAATACTACCACACAGCACTCCTCAGATGATTCGGTATTGTTATTGTCCGCTTGGAGTGGCACCTCTTTGTTTACTGAGGTCAAGAGAGCAGCATATGTGGCTGATGGTCAAGCTGCGCTGACAGCGCCCTCTGTTGGAGGAAACGGTCCACTGCCCCAGGTGTCCTGATGTGCTGCTATACTCAGTATTTTACATTCAAATATTTATTTACTATTCGGTTACAGATATTTATCCCCATGCTCAAATGGTTATTGGAATATCGAATATAAAGTGACAGTCCTATAAAGTGCTAAAAGCAAATTATAATAAAACAGGCTTAAAATTGAACAATAAGAGGAAACAAATAAGAAGAGGTAATAAAAGACAAAAAAATACTCTGAAACTAAAATAAAGTTAAAAAAAAAAAAAAAACACGAAAAGAACGAAACAAAAATCAGCTAAAAGCCAGACTAAAGAGGTTGGTCTTGAGTTTTCTTCTAAAAATATGAACAGTACGTGGCGCCCTCAGGTCCTCAAGCTGTTTCTCAGACAGGGGCTGTAATAATGAAAAGATGCTTCCCTGTGTATTGTAGGTTGTACTTTGGGAAATATTAAGACCACATAAATTAGAAGGACCAAGACCATTTAGAGATTAAAAAACAATTAAAGAACCTTAAATCTGCTTTTAAAGATATAGGTAGCCATTGCAGAGACTTGGTGTGAAGTGAGCTCTCTCTGGTCTTCGTCAGCATCCTTGCAGCTCAGTTTTGTAGGCTCTGAAGCAGTATTGCTGTATTAATATTTTCTACCACCCCGCCTAAGTCTGTCCTCGAGGGACATGCAGCCAGTCTACAGTTTTATGTCCTTTTTGTACATCAGGGCTCAATCCGGCTCCCCTCCTCTGCACAGAAGGGCGTTTTCATTCTTTCCTTTGCATGTTGAAGCAGCTTAATTAAATTACATCTTCTGCTCCGCCTCCTCCTTCCAGCCCTTCTGTACCTCACTGCATCTGCACTCCTCTCCTTTATAGCCACCTTTCCTCCTCCTCCTCCTCCTTCTCCTCCTCCTCGGGCGTTGCTGCAGCCAGGACTCAGACCTCCGTCAGCGTGTGTGCGTCCTCTCCTGGTCCTGCCCCGCTGCTGCCCTCGAGCTGTGCTTGGCCCACATGGCCGCAGAGCTGATGCTCCCTGTATTCATGCTTGGTGCACAGAGCAGACACTGAGAGAGAGAGGACTAAGGAGTTCAGCCGAGGTTATGTGGGAATAAAGTGTCCCAGTTCACAGGGTTCTTCCTGTAAACTCTCTGCTGCTAATTACACTCTCACAGAACGGACTGCTCTCTTCTCTGCCCCTCTCTCTCTCCCTCTGGCTCTGTTTTTCCCTCTCCCTCGGCTCTGTATGCCTCCGTTTCTCCTTCTCTCATCTGTTTGTGGGGAAAGTCATTTTTTCGGTCTTTCTTGGCTTCCTGCGTCTCTCTGCTCTCCAGCTGTTTCAATTCAAATATTGCTCAAGCATTAAGTGGATTTTCCAAAATTCTGGCGTAATAAGATGCAGGAGGAGACAGGATTACATAACCAGTAATTCTATATCTGGCATATTATCAGGCATGCATCAGCTTTTCATGACTGCTCCCTCTGAAAATGACTCATATTTTAGTTTTGAATTAGGGTTGTGCATAATATTACTTCAGCATTACTATACTACATGTAACTATGAAACAATGACATTGAATAATAAACACAAATACATCATATCATGAGGCTTGTTGGTGCTTGGACGAGTCTGTCCAGTTACTGTTGGTGTCTTTGCTGAAGCAACTCCAGCTTTTTGATCCTGAATGCAACCATGCAAGTTTTTGTTATTCATTTATTTGTTAGATTTTTTTTTCCTTTTGTATTTTTAGGCCTTTGACAGGAGAGAGAGACAGTGGATAGGCTTGTGAAGGAGGGTGAGAGAGAGTAGGGGACAACACTCTGCAAACTGGCCACAGACTGGATTTGAACCCCGAGCAGCAGAGGCATATACATGGGCCGTGCTTGGTTGCATACCACTCCGCCAAACCAGCACCAACCATGATTTGTGACTTCCTGTGACTTCTAACAGGCTGGCAGTAACCTTATGCTACAGCTAACACCTGGGAGTCTGAGGGCTGAGATGATATTGAAGCTGAGGACACACTACAATATTTTTTGCCAGATTTTAACCTTGATTCCTAGTTTGGCAAAGTCTATACTTCTCTACAGTAGTTGGGGACAGTCGGCGTGAGTAGCTGGCAACATAATCTGTTGGTGCGAGAGGAACAGAGCCTGCCTTGGTTGCAGTCAATCAAATGTTTGAATTTTTTTTGCAGAATCTGGACACAATCAGGTAGCGTGAACTGATTACCTGACCTTGTGCAAAAGCTGGACTTGCATGATTCAAAGTCTGTAATAGAGCAGATCCATCTTGCCAAGCTCCAATATTTAATGATTGTGAGTGGCCCAAAGCAGGAAGAGGTGGGAGCTACAAGCTAGCAACAGTGGGAAGTGAATGCCTCATACAGAAATTAGCATAGATGCTAACAGCTCTAGTAGCAGTTTTATCAGATCTTGACCTCATTTCTTTATTAATTGAAAGAAAAATAACAACACTACAAACTTCTCTATAGTAAGGATACTTTCACTCCACTTCTAAACTTCAGTTTACAGCTGACATTATTACAACATACGCAGACAAAATACTATCTCCCCTTTGAATTTGAATCTATATAACCTCCCTTAAGGAATCAATACAACTTTTTACTTATCAAACCTCTCCACTTTGCTCTGCATGCCTTGTGAATCAAAGATGTCGTGCTCTTATCCAAGGCAGTCAGCAAAAATGACAACAAAGAAGTCAAAAATCATAGTGGTCAGAAGTTGCAGCTTAACTTTTTGTTAAAAAAATCCTCTTAATGTCTCTCTGTGAGTGGAGACACCAGCAACTTGTAGCACATTTGTATATGCAGCACAGCATCAAATAACGTAAGTGTCATGTGTTTGACACTGTTGCCACTGAATACCTGTTTAGACTTACTTTTACCCACACAGAAAATTATTAGGAACCAATGACAGAATTGGTATAGAATCAGATCAATAAGCAGGATTGTTATTAGAATTGGTATCAATAAAATCTTCAATTTCCATCCCTAAGAAAGAATAAATTAGGGCTGAAAGATTTGTTGTTTTCGAATCAAAATCACAATCTCAGACAACATAATCAATTTCTTGCAGCGCTCCTGACTAACCCAGGATCTGTTGTGTCAACTATTTTACACAAACTATTTTACAAATTTGCAGGTAGTTTGCATTTAACAATGGCTCGCAAATGAACAACTTACTCACTAATGTGAATCGGCTCTCGTTGTTCACTTAAAAGAGCGGTTCAAAAGAGTCGACTCGCTCATGAACGTCACATCTCCACTGCAGAAGTGCTGGTAAGCAGGTCAACAACACGAAGCCTCTGTTTAGGAGTAGAAGTTGGAGTATCCCTTAAATAATGAAAGCAGATTAGATATCATCAATATTAGATGATGAATAATGTGTTGTGTGCTTTTGATCACTGATTTCCTTACTGTTGTCTATACTGTAAATACAGTGAATATTGCACTGAAGCTTAATTTGAAGAAAATTGGGAATCCTGTTGAAATTGTAATATCTGCTAGAAAAATTGATCAGATGTCTTCCCGAAATTGTTCATCCCTAGAATGAAGCCACCTTTAAGTTGTCTGTTGTGATATATTAAGTGTATTTATTGGGTGTAAAAAAATAATCTTTGAATTGATTAATTATAACGTGGACACAGATGAAGATGCATCGACGCTGAGACGGTCAATACTTGTTAAATCTTGCAAAGGCTGCTGCTCGACTGCGGCATCAGTTTTGTTTCTGAGGAAGAAAAAAGCACGTTTAGGAAGATGAGGCCTATGAAAACCAAAATAAATTAAACCATTACAAGCAAATAAAGAGGAAATACTGTGTTGAATTGATGTATAGGAAGACAGTAGATATAGTTCATTAATTTTTCTTACACGGTAAACAGTTGTGTTGAAGGCAGGAGCTGGATGAAGCAGGTGAAGCAGCAGTCAGATAAGTGTCTGAATAGGTGTTCCCTTGAGTGCCACCTTGTCTTCCCCTCTCTCCAAGCAGAGCTGCTAAACGTGGCTTGGTTATGGATATTACAGCCATGGAGTGCTCTTTTGCTGCCTTTAATTCTCAGCCTGCAGGAGATCCCTGAGTCACCAGGAAACAGTTTTTATTTGTGTGTCTGTCTCTCTCCAAACCCTCTCCCCTCCTCCTTCTTCTCCACACTGACTGGGAGATTTATATCTGGTCTGCCCTTCCTCTGACTCCTCCTCAGGTGACTGCACACAAAGACAGACGCTTTGATCGCTAAGACAGGATCACTTTTTTTTACCTTCTTCTTTAATCCCAGGAAAGTTGACTGAGCATGTATTCTTTCTGTCTGAGATAAAAGCAGCTGCACCTACCTCTCCCTCTCTTATGCAGTCCTGAGAATGTGATGTTGGCTGTTGACCAGTTCGGCTCCAGCATGACCAAAGTACCTTGCTTAAAGGCTGGATTTGAGTGGAGGAAATATTCCTTCATTTGGCTGAATATCACTGGATAGAACAGTGTTCATAAATAAAGGACAGACTCAATAGCGTAACTTACTAAAAGAATTACAAAACTCTAAAATAAGCTTTTAAGTGTAATAATTCACATTAGCCTCAACCTGAGTCTTGCTGTGAGGCATGCGCACTACCTGCTTTGCCACCATGCTACCCATAGGTCATAAACACTTAGTAAATAATCTATAGAAAGAAATGTTTTTTTTTTGTTTGGAAATTTATTCCGTATTTACCGAACCATGTAGTGATAAAATGTACTTATAAGTCACACTTTTTGACTCATTAAATCTTGTTTCTTGTTCCTGTAAATTGTCATCTTTCCATAGATTGTGATTACAAAAACATTTTTCTGTAAAGCATGACATTATCTATTTATATTTTTAGGATATGATTAGGGAGTGACGCAGATATTGTGCGTTTGTACAAATTTGTAACTTGAGTGCTTGAGATTTCTAAAATTCCACTTTAAAAGAGCTTAATAAGTGCTTGAATTTATTACTAGGTGTAGGTGTATGAGCTCAGTTTATGTCGGATGCATGGACTTCAAGTTTTGTGTTTGGGATGACCCTGTGGATGTGACAGGTCGTAGGTCAGATTGTCCTTTACAATCATTTTTCCTCTCTGCTGTAGGTTGTATAACTCTGATATAAGCCTGCTGATATTGCCCCCCTCAGTGACTAAACTGTGAGTCTTTTTCAGCATATTGGTGCGAAATATTTAATGTGGACGGGTTTACAGGTTAAGTTTCTTTAAACCTGAGTTTGTGACCAGCACCCTCGTCCATCTCTACAGCTGCAGTGTGCTCTGAGGGCTCCACGCCGTGCTGATATCAGTCTGCCTCTTTTGTTCGACAGCACTCTGCTCTTCATGCAGGTCATGTCTCTCTCTTCAAACACACACACACACACACACACACACACACACACTCTCTCTGCAGTGTGATGAATGTGGCTGAGGCAGCTCAGTGCAGTGAGATGGGGTTTTACTCTGTGGGAGTTTGTTGACAGCCTCCCAGATTTCCATTTGTCTGTTGCTGTGTTTGGAGCCTGCCTCTAGTGTTCATGTGTGTGAGCCGACCTCGCCAAGGTGTTCAACATCTGACTCACACAGGAGGAGCAGGAGCTGTGGTATCAGAGGATCTGCTGTGAAGAGGGCTGAACTCTCACAGATGATCGATGATTCAGACTGACTGGATGTTCTGTAATAAGTTTGGACTTTTATACCTTTAGTTTTAGACTCCTTTAGTCTTAAGCTGGGTATATACTCAAAGTTTCTCCCTGTGTTCATGTTTGCCTCTGTTGGTGCCGTTCATGTTTTTGTTTATATTCTTGCCTGCATGTGACGTGTGTTACTAGAGAACACCACTAAAGAGTGCTAAAGACCTCAGACTGTATGTAGCTACTGGTATGTTAGAACTGAACTGCAAACATGGCGGTAATTCTGAGAGTAAAAACAACTGCTACAAATGTTGGTGTATTCAACACCTACAAATGAAGCAGGGTTAACGATGCTGGTGGTGCAGGGAGTTGTCAGGAATGGTGAATGACGAAGTGCCGACCCGACATGTGCTCCCATACTTGACATGACCTGTTTTTAATCCAACCTTCACTATTTACTTTTTCTGAACTCATGATAGAGCATTTCCATGAACAAGACCAAAACTTTACAGAATCAGGACCTCTCCCTCTTTCCCTGTTTACAGTGCCAGTAGCTGCCCAAAACTGCCCATTCCCCCAGCCCCCAAGCAGTGCTGAACTGACCGTTACCACAGCATAGACCAGTCAATTGATCAGAACAGACTGGGCCCATGTGGGAAATGGCGCTTTAAAGTCACAGGAGCTCCAAAAGAGTGAGAATAGAGGTGGATCAGGGTACTAAGCGTGTGGAAATTGAGGGTTTTTGGACATTAAGGATTGTGTATTTTCTCTTACAGTCATCAAAATCAAACTTATGAACCCAAGGTAAAGCCAAATGTGACCTCTCTAAAGTAAAATTCCTTAAAATAGCACCTTGCTTTTTCAAATGCGTGTTGTAACTGCTGAACTCTATGGTAGCTGGTATGTGCCTACAAGCTATATCTTCTCTTTTCCGCCGACAAGGATTCCTTCTCCTGTGGCGTGGCATGAGTATGACCTTTCATTATGAACGAAAGTGCAGTGCAGGCTTTCAGATTTGCTGGGGCAGTGACAAGCTTGTCTCGCTGTGCTCTGCCGTTTCAGGCAGACTGGCTCTGAGCAAAAATGCGTTGAGCCTAAGCCAGTAGTACTGCGTAGTGCTCTACGTCCCTCTCAGCTGTTCATAGTTTTTATAGACCAGAAGGACATGGAAGCCTCTGTAGGACTTACCTGTTCTATGTCAATAGAGGTAAGAAATTCTTCGACAAGTCAGATTGTTGACAGAGGCAATTTGACACAAATGAGGACATATTTATGAATCTAGACATTGTTTTTTGCTCATAAATGGCTTAAACCGCTACAGATTGTCCTTTAAACCACACATGTACTGGTACGCCAAACATAATTTAGTTGATTAGTCCCTCACCTGATTTCTTTGACTTTGTTTCCTCCCAACAACCTGTTGTAGTCTGGTTATCATGTCTTTTGTTGTTGTTCTTGCTACGTCGTCAACATCTCCATCCTGCTTCTGATTTATCTTTCTAAGTCTGCTATCTCCATCTGCACTGCACTCTCAGCAGCCAGGCAGGAGTACAGGCATCCTAACAAGAACAAACGTCAGACCGGCCTGCATAATCACAGCTTCAGCAGGCCAACATCGCACTGCTGCCAACCTCGACTTTGCCGTTTGGTTCTTATGAAGATTGATCGATTCTTGCTTTGTCGGGTAAAAGAGTTCTGGCACGAAACATCATCCAAGTGACCATCTGGTCAGGCTCATCCTGTCTGCTCAGATGACTGGCTCTGCTGGTGCCGTCTGTCTCTTCAGCCGGGGAGACGTCGGGGGATAGCTGGCATGAAGGTTTATCCAGGCCTGTCTTCCAACTAGCTCAGCTTGAGCGACGGGGACGTGCTGGCTACAAAGTGGTCATTAAGGGAAAAGGGGGAACTGATTCTGTTCCCTGTCATGAATCTGGGACAGGGAGACAATGGATGGGTTGCTTTTTACCTGCCTGTATCTGTCACAGGTTTTAACACATGGAAGAGACCGGCAGAGCTCACCCACCGCTAATTAGCTTTGCTCAAACACTGGCAGTCAGTGGGTAGCGTTAGTCTGCCTCTGCCTACAGTCATCAGATAAACTCTTCAGCAACTCTAGTGTGCTTGTGTGACTCGTTTTTTTACAGCATTGTAACATTATCTATTCTGGACAAAGATTAGCACTTTATGTAATTTTCTAAAGAAATACATGGATTAGATTGGATTAGATTAGATTAGATACTTTATTAATCCCCATGGGGGAAATTCAGATGTCTTATAGCTCACAGGTCGTCGTAACAATGAACATAGAAGTAAAGACAGGAGTGCAGATAACAACAGCAACAATACTGTGCTAAGACTGAGTGATATAACTTTAAAATTAAAAACATTAAAATGTAGTCGATAAGTAAGTCATACGAAACTAAGCAGCAGGGTGCATGTGCAAACCACTGCAGATCTACCTGTAAACAACAAAAAAGCCTCAGTTTATGAGTAGAAGAAAATAATAAGATAATAATGGATAACATAACGTAACACTGTGTGTATTTCTTTCAGAAATTAAATACAGTGTTAATCTTAGTCTAAAAATAGATAACATAACGCGGTAAAAAATAAAACGAGTCACAACAAGCACACAGGACCGTTTAGAGTTGCTGAAGAGTTTATCTGATGACTGTAGGCAAAGGCAGGCTAACACTACCCGTTTACTCCCGGTGTTTGAGCTAAGCTAATTAGCTGAAGGCGAGCTCTGCCTGTCTCTTTTTTGTTACTGCACGCACAGTCTAAAGAATGGTGTCCATTTGTTTGTCATGGACTCAGGAGTGAGGCAAGACATGAAAAACAAAAAAATGGTTGGTGAATCCCTTTTAAGGTAAACCTGTAGGAGGCATTTCATCCCACTGCATTTCAGCTCTCTGTCAGCACAGACTTTATAACACTGTGACTCTTGCTCATAAACACAAGCTCACAATGTGGGCCCGCATAATGAGTTTATAAAGCAGAGAGCGTGAAGTTCTCCTCGGCTTTCATTCACACACAGACTGGTTCATGCAGACTCCATCCTCTCTTCTCTGCAGTGGTTAATTTAAGGAGGACATGATGGGAGTGAATTCATTAGAAAGAGTGTGATATAAAAGGCTGTCCTCCTCCTCTGTTCTCTCTCTCTCCCTGCACATATCCTCTACACACCAGACACTCACTCTGCCACAAGAGACATTTTAGTTTTTGTGTTGGTGTGTGTGTGTCGCTATTTGTCTAATTTTGAACTTTCATTCTGCCGTCAGCTATTACAAGCGAAGAGACACCTTAATTCAGGAGCTGTAATCAGCTAGAACTAATTAAATTCATTCAAAAAGATGGTCGAACAAACACACAGCCACCAATTTACTCAATAAAACCGATGCAGAGAACATGGAGGTCAGTGCTAACAGCACTACCCAGGCAGAGGAATTATTGATTTAGATCAGTCGTTTCTGGTAAAACTGA
The DNA here is from genome assembly GCA_037902135.1 of Cetoscarus ocellatus. Taxonomy (NCBI): domain Eukaryota; kingdom Metazoa; phylum Chordata; class Actinopteri; order Labriformes; family Labridae; genus Cetoscarus; species Cetoscarus ocellatus. Next base: position 68,886 of record JBAMNC010000511.1, on the reverse strand, counting down.
ATATATCTGACTTTTTTATACAACTGCACAAGCACATCAGTTCTCATAGACAAGGGGAGGTTGTGTGGGTGTTGGGTATTTGTGTTTGTCTGTGCAGGTCTGTGTGTCTTAAACCAACGCCAATAACTGAGTCTGAATTGTTCCAAGAGGAGCTCATAAGCTTTAGGAGCACATTCTGCAAAAATTGAGCTCTCACCAAGGTTCAAATAAACAGTTGTTTGAAGAGTAGCTGTCATAAATAAAAGGCTGTCCGGTGCAGTGCAACAAGTATCCTGTTCCTCATTCCTGCACTCTGTAGGTGTAGGTGAGCAACCTTGACACATAATACTGATATGACATGAATGATGTTGATGAATCTATCTCAGCAGGATTAACCAATGTCAGTTCTTTGTAGGGGTGTAATGATCCATCGATCTGGATCGATACATCGATTGGTTAAGCAATGATCCAATCAAATCGATGGAAAGTCAAAACATCAATCAACATCGTCATCTTCAACGCCTTTATTTTGAAATTCTGACCGGATATCCGTTTCACCGCTTCCGCCCAATAGCGCCTCGTTCTTAAGTTTCAACTTAACAGGGCTCTCAAGTCTCACGTATTCAGTGTATGAGACTCGCACCTTTTTGCTCTCTCACACGCCACACGGGGTATTTCTCCTGCATTAACATGTATTGTGTAGCGCCCACCGAGTAACACCGCTATATGCTAACGCGTAGCAACACGCTCTTAGCACCCCAGAGCTAAACGGGAGCTTGACATGTCAGCCAATCAGAAATTAGCACTGCTGTATTCAGGTAAGATATGGTCGATCTGACAGCAGAGGATGCATACTGCACACACACAACAGGAGTAATCACACGAGTACAGTAAGTTATCTCATCATTTGATTTTGTAGCGCACTGATTAATGAAATTACTTATTGTATGAAAGGAAAACAGTGAGAGCTTATTCTTATTCTTCCTCCACACCTACCATTAAACAGTGAAGCAAAATCTAAAAACACCTGACTACTAATCAACCCAATTTTTATTTTAAACAGGATTAGATCATACAGATGGTTATAATCCTCTGTAACCTATCATACCCAAAGGTCAGCACATCGTTTCACATTTCAGTAATAAAATTGTCAAAACTTATAAATTGCTTTGTATTTCTTTCTTGCTTTAGGTGAAATGTAGCTGATTGTGTTCAATGAGTAAATTATATCGTCTCAAATCGATCGAAGGCCCCTGAATCGTGTTGACTTGAAATCGAATCGTGGCAGACTTTGTGATATCGGCAAATATTGTATCGTTGTCCAAAGAATTGATATCGTATCGTATCGTCATGAAACTGGTGATTTACACCCCTAGTTCTTTGTACCACTGCATCATCAGTGGTTTGCCTAAATCCCAACTGTTTGTCGCTGTACATCCACATCAAGGACCATCAAAAGCTTGAGTTATACAGGCTAACCATCCTAGCGTCCTTGAACACTCCGGTCAGGGTCAGTCCCCAGCTTTCCTGTTCCCACTCCAGTCTACAGATGCAGCTCCTGAAAACTTCCCTACTTTCCCTGATAGGGTCTTAGCTGGTCTGTGGTCTGACAGAAATTGAAAACACTAGGCCATGTTTGGGTGAATTTATGGTGTCAAATTTGCTCTTTGTTAATTTACTCAAATAACCAGGGAAAATGCTGTGGCCATGTCATCTTGTAAGGGAAGTGGTAACTCATGGAGACACCCTGCAATAAGTTAAATGGGTTTGTTTTCAGTTGAATTTTGGCACAACACCAGACAAGTAGGGGGAACTTCCAGTGGCTGGTAATCGGCTGGTAGCTGGCTGGAAGTTGTACTTGTGTTTTGGTATTGGGGCTGTGCAATTATCCATGAATTTATCATCATCACAATATGAGCTTTCAACATAAAACCTGAAAAGTCTAGATTATTTGTAATTATAAATTAAATAATAATTTAATTTGGTCAAGCAGTGTTTCATGATGCGTGGGATAACAGCCTTGTGAGTTTTGTATGTGGGGATGCACAATATTGTTGACATAATAACGGTATAATAAGTTAATTATTTTACTGACAGATAGTACAATTTCTGCTGATATTTACAGCCAATATATCAGCAATTTATATGACATTTATTCGCTGTAATATCCGCAGAATGTTTTAAGATAATGTTTTAATCTTTTCATCACAAAATGTCTACATTTAAAAACAATTCAGAAACATTTATCGGAGCATCTATGCTTTATGCTAAACCATGTTATTACTTGATGCCAGTTGTGTTTTCTGGCTCATAATGCATCGATGGGCTGGGCGGCAGGAACTGACACTGTGACTACAGCCTCACCCGGTGGGTTGATCCACCAGACTAGGTGTAGTTTGAAACTAAACCAAACCAAGACAAAAATCTAACAATGTTGCAACTTCACTCCCAAACCAAACCAAACCGAGACCCCTGAATTTTAGGCGTTAAAGCGACCTTAGAGGGGCAGGAACTCCAACAGGGCATCTCAGAAAGAGGGAAAGTAGAGCATTTTTAGGGGTACACTAGAGTTTTATTTAACATTTGTGTTTGTGAACATACTCTAACATTCATTGTAATTGAATAAACGAATGAATGAGTCAAGACAAGATGAAGCACCCAGATGGAGCTAAAGCATGTTTAAATCTTTGGCTTATCTTTGGATTTCTTCTAGATTCAGAAGAAACAACTGCAAGTGTTGTGTAAAACATAAGGAACTACACAGAGTTCTAGCTTACATGCACTCTTGTTGTTTGACAGCTAATTTTATCATCAACAGAATATCAAACATTGTTAACATACACTACATTTTTTACTTACGTTGGCAGGCCTGGTTTGTGTGTCAATCCCAAAACACCAGTCTGCAGTGCATTTTGAATTCTGGTCCCGTCACGCTCTATGATTTTTGTTGTGTACAAGAAACCATGGTGACAGAAACAGAGCATCTAATGTTAGAGTAAAATTCTACTAAAAAAGATTCTGATTCAGTGTTTTAATTCGAAATATTTTTTGCAGAAGACTTAAAAATTAGAAATCAAGATTTTTTTTCTCTAGACCTACACCAACTCTAGTTGTAAGTTGTTGCAATGTTTGAAAATATTAATACTGAAAAAGTGCAGTTTTCATTCACCTTGTCAGGTGATTCACAAGCATATGTTTAGGCTTGTATTTGTGTTTTATATTGATCAGAGAGTTTATGTTAAATATCTGAAAATAGCTGAGATTTCAACGTTCATGTTTACAAACCTGCCTACACTCAAACTACATGATAAATATTTTATGAAAAAAATAACAGTATGCAACTTAACTCTTAGTGGAAATTGTTTTTAGTGTCAGAATATTTTTCATAACATAAAAGCAAACTTGATTCACGCATGTTGTGTCACTCTGAGGTTTTCTCTGAGAGAAAAAAAACCCTGATTAAAATTATAAATTAAGCTTTGTGGAAAAAAACAGGGATTTTATTTTTTCAGCCATATCACGCAGCCCTAGTAGTCACTGCTACCAAGCTTCAGCTTCATTACAACTTCAGACATTTACATTAATTCTGCAAGTACGTGATATTTCACAGAGGTGTGTAAAAACATGATACACAATGCTTCACATACATACAAATGCAGACACAAAGACTGGGCTGTGCTCCCCTGCTGGGTTTGCATGCTCTCTAAACTATCTCTAAAGAATGGGGAAAAAAAGTGGGATCAACTCATTTGACCTCTGCCACATTCACAGTGAAGGTCAAACTGTACAGGTGTATATCACAGCTGGAGATGCTGGTCTAATGTATGGGTAGTAGTGATGGTGGACCCTCACTACAGTGCTTTAGTGTGAAAAGGGTTCCTGTCAGCATCCCTGTGGTCTCCTTTCTGCCACTTTAGCTGCTCCTCTTTTCCTCCTGACCCCCTCTCTCTGTGTCTGTCTGTCTGTCTGTCTGCTCTCTTTGGTGCTCTGCCCGGCTGCTCAGTGAAGTGGGATAGACTCTGACTCTGCTAGTGTGACAGTGTAAGTGTGTGTTTGGTGGGATTACTGTCTTTTTTTCTATCCCCTCTCTAAACTCTTTGTGTTAGATTTGTGCTTGACTCATTTTTTGTATTTTCATGTATAAATTTGCACCTGTCAAAAGATCCCACAGGTTTTAGCTGATTCAACCAAAAACAGGGCTTCAGCTGAGGTGTGTCTACCCTTCAGAAAGGGCTGAGGAGAGGGGAGATCAGACACTCACTCACTCCCTCATGCCCTCTAAATTGCCCAAAGCATCTCACATATTAAGCTGCTTTGTGTGTTTGATTATTCTCCAAAATGGCATAATTATCCACAACAGACTTGCAACTACCTGAGCACGAAACACTGATAAATGACTCAAGTTTTTATATTTTTCAGCCCTGTTTTTTGTTGCTGGTCTTGATCCTGAGCATCTTGAGTGTCACAGCTACATCTGGATTGGAGGAGCCCACAATTACTAGTTTAAAGGATTTAAATGAGTAAATAAGTGGTATATACAGCCAAAGAAGACACAGGCACATATTCTGATGTACTTTTTTGAGGAAAAACATGGCTTATTTATGATGCACATCCCTTTGTGGTTGCTGGATTAGAAAAGTACAGACATAATCTCTTTGTTCTACATTATTTACGATACTGGGCAGATAAACCACACTCCCACAGTTCTAGTGTGTCACAGTGTCCTAGTGTGTTGTAGTGCAGGGCTCGCTTACTTACTCTACTGGACTAAACAGCTGTTTATGACTTAAATGAGGATATAGTGGTTTGTGAATCAAGAGAAGACACCAGTGAGAATGCTGTTAAAATTTTTATGTCCATGAATTTAGGCAAACAAACTACAGAACCTACAAAACCCAAAACCAGTGAAGTTGGCACATTGTGTAAATCGTAAATAAAAACAGAATACAATGATTTGCAAATCCTTTTCAACTTATATTCAATTGAATACACTGCAAAGAGAAAATATTTAATGTTCAAACTAAGAAACTTTATTTTCTTTTGCAAATAATCATCAACTTAGAATTTAATGGCAGCAACACATTGCAAAAAAGTTGGCACAGGGGCATTTTTACCACTGTGTTACATCGCCTTTCCTTTTAACAACACTCAGTAAACGTTTGGGAACTGAGGAGACCAATTTTTGAAGCTTTTCAGGTGGAAATCTTTCCCATTCTTGCTTGATGTACAGCTTAAGTTGTTCAGCAGTCCGGGGTCTCCGTTGTTGTGTTTTACGCTTCATAATGCGCCACACATTTTCAATGGGGGACAGGTCTGGACTACAGGCAGGCCAGTCTAGTACCCGCACTCTTTTACTACGAAGCCACGCTGTTGTAACACGTGCAGAATGTGGCTTGGCATTGTCTTGCTGAAATAAGCAGGGGCGTCCATGAAAAAGACGTTGCTTGGATGGCAACATATGTTGCTCCAAAACCTGTATGTACCTTTCAGCATTAATGGTGCCTTCACAGATGTGTAAGTTACCCATGCCTTGGGCACTAATACACCCCCATACCATCACAGATGCTGGCTTTTGAACTTTGCGCCTATAACAGTCCGGCTGGTTCTTTTCCTCTTTGGTCCGGAGGACATGACGACCACGCTTTCCAAAAACAATTTGAAATGTGGACTCGTCAGACCACAGAACACTTTTCCACTTTGCATCAGTCCATCTTAGATGAGCTCGGGCCCAGCGAAGCCGGCGGCGTTTCTGGGTGTTGTTGATAAATGGCTTTCGCTTTGCATAGTAGAGATTAACTTGCACTTACAGATGTAGCGACGAACTGTAGTTACTGACAGTGGTTTTCTGAAGTGTTCCTGAGCCCATGTGCTGATATCCTTTACACAGTGATGCCGGTTTTTGATGCAGTACCGCCTGAGGGATCGAAGGTCATGGGCATTCAATGTTGGTTTTCGGCCTTGCCGCTTACGTGCAGTAATTTCTCCAGATTCTCTGAACCTTTTGATGATATTACGGACCGTAGATGATGAAATCCCTAAATTCCTTGCAATAGCTCGTTGAGAAATGTTGTTCTTAAACTGTTCGACAATTTGCTCACGCATTTGTTCACAAAGTGGTGACCCTCGCCCCATCCTTGTTTGTGAATGACTGACCATTTCAGGGAAGCTGCTTTTATACCCAATCATGGCACCCACCTGTCCTCAATTAGCCTGTTCACCTGTGGGATGTTCCAAATAAGTGTTTGATGAGCATTCCTCAACTTTCTCAGTCTTTTTTGCCACTTGTGCCAGCTTTTTTGAAACATGTTGCAGGCATCAAATTCAAAATGAGCTAATATTTGCAAAAAATAACACAGTTTACCAGTTCGAACGTTAAGTATCTTGTCTTTGCTGTGTATTCAATTGAATATAGGTTGAAAGGGATTTGCAAATCATTGTATTCTGTTTTTATTTACGATTTACACAACGTGCCAACTTCACTGGTTTTGGGTTTTGTACAACCCTAGAGCTTCAGGACCATGTCTGTGATTGGTGATGTGCTCTCTTACTTGCAAATTTTGCCCACAATTCCAGCCTCTACCATTGAAGACAGCAGTCATTGGAAGAGTGGGTGTCACTCCTGAGCTCTGTGAGGGCTTTTACACCGGCATGGCTACGTGCCAGTTCCGATTCCTGAACCTAATTTTGAACTGGTTGGCGTGTCAGACAGGAAAAAATTGGTTCAGAACCTGAAAAGAAGTTGGTTCCAGCGTGCAAACTGTGACATCATTGGTGGGGTGTAGTAATATCTGTTGATAAAATGAGCAGGAAGTTGAGGAAATAAAGGAAAAAGGAGAAAAGTGTGCAGTGGTCGAGTGAGGAGACGAATACTTGATTGCATGATGGAAACAAAAAGCTCAAGTAAAGCAGCAAGCACTTTTAGAATATCGATGCAATCCGCCATTTTGCTGGGCCATTGTTCACTTGCACCTGAGTAACATGATAACGCCTTCCCACTTTTGTTTCGCTTAAAGTGGTATGAACCCAGCTGTTTCACTAGGAAGCACCAAGAATCTAAGAATCCAGAACGAAACCAGTTCCAGAACCAAAACCGCACCGGTGTGAAAGCCCTCACTGGTGACCATAGTTGGGCTGTAGTTGGAACCACTTGTCATCAGTAGACTTGGGTCTAACCAGTTCCAAGTTTTAAGATTTCGAGGGATCGATAAGGGAAGCTTCCACTTTCTTGTTCCCAACAGGTCCACACTGTACATCCTTTGTGCTGATTTAACCTCAGGGAGGAAACATGCAACAGAATCTATTATATTCAGTTGTTGGCATGTTTTGGAAAGAATCGGGTAATACCAGATTTATCATGATACATGATGTCCCGATCCGATATTGATTTTGGATATCGGTCTGACATCAGCAAAAAAAACAAATATCGGATTACATCGGCCTGCATCTAAAATCTCCGATATAAGCACTCCGATACAAGCAGTCCATTTTAATTTATTTTTCATTTATTTAATTCAGTTGTAGAATATGCTTTTGTTTAGGTAAACACAGTGGTTATTTTGCAATTTAAAAATATATATTTTTGTTTTTATTGGATTTATTGAGGTTACTTTTCAGGGTCTTCTAGTTTATTTCTTATTTATTTTATTGAATTGTAGTATGTTCTTATGTTTAAGGTTAAAATTTATTTAACCCATTGGTTAATAACAAATGGGTCAGTTTTTCTCATACCTGCTATTGCTGACTACTGTTCTCTGTTTGAGTAATCTCACTTGATCAAGCCTTTTCTTACAGTCCATACTACAAAATAAGTAATAAAAGTATGAATGATTCCTGCTGATATGGTTTGAATCGATATCGGTATCAGCCAATACTCAAGGCTGCAATATCAGTATCGTATCGGAGGTGAAAGAGTTGTATCGGGACACCCCTAATACATGGTGGATGGTACCATATCACAGTGTATAGGGATACAATGAACAGGGCAATACATCTTGAGTTTTTTCTTTAATCAGAAACACTGTTTTAAGTTAAATGGCACCCAGAACCCATAAGATTACATGAATAAAAATTAGGGACATCAAAAATAATCTTTCAATTGGTGCATCATGATGCAGATGAAGATACGTTGATGCAGGGAGTCAGTAATGGTTTATCTTGTAGAGTCTGCTGTTTGACTGCACCATCAATTTTGTTTCTAAGGAAGAAAAAACAAGTTTTTGGAGATGAGACCTTTGAAATGTATTAATTTTGGTTTACATTAGAAAGACATTTTTGCTGCAGTTGACCTCGAAAGCCATTTCAGTTTAAAAAAAGGAGTTTATATTTATCGGACTGCTTGTATTTTTTCTATATGAAAAGTAGCGTGGTGCAGAAATATGGTCAATAAAGGATAATTCTCACGGCACTGCATTGTGATATTGAATCAAATTGAATTGTTAACTTAAGAATCATAATCGAATCATGAGTCTAGTGAAGATGCACGGCTCTAAAAATATTTATTATCAGTGTTGTTGATATTAAGTGTCGACCCTGCAACATTTACAAGTATGATGCTCAGTCCCAGTAACAGAAAAAATAGCAGAAAATATAACAGAGAGACTCAAATGTCCAGAATTTCTATAATTTATTGATAATAAAATGTCACATTATTGCACTAAAATTATTGACCCAGTATTGTGCAACAACTTATTAGGGGCTCAGGGCATAGTTGAAAGATATTGGTGTAATGATAGTTTACATCCCTTTCAGTTGTGGCACCAAAGTTTAACCTGTACAGAGCAGTCCTTATGCATTTTTTAACACAATATGTAGAATTTTAGTAATTTTTACTTCAATATCTGATATCTGATAAACAATATCACCAAATCTCTATTCACATTTATCAGAAAAAAGAACAACTATATTACTATATCAGTTTTACCTTAAGGTAGCATGAGCACATTATCTTGTATGTGAAAAGAGAGCACATGTTCCTCATGTATGTTGTACCCTCAGCAGGCAGTGGGACCCTTGAGACCTACATATGAAACAGCTCTCCCAAGGCATTTTAATTAATACCAACACTGGATTTATTAACTTCATCTTCAGCTCCGCCCTGTGGCAGCCATCAGCCTGATTACAGATGAAGACTGCCTGCACCCCCAAACCTCTGATGGCGATGGAGGGAGAAAATAAATCACTTTACTGTGCTGTATGTGCAGCAAAGCAAATCATAATGGGATAAATAGAGGGCTCAGGTTTGACTGTTTCTGAGGGGTTAAATCAGGCATATTTGGTTTTCACTTGCATTTACCCGGATTTGATATAATCTTGGAGCGTCCTTCTTGAGTAGTTTGTAAGGTGAGTTCCTGAAAATAGGAGTGCACGGGTGGAAAAGGCCTTTAAAACCTTTCTCTTCTGTCATGTATTTGTATTTGCTTTCTGCCTTAACTTTACAATCTAAGCAGCATTTTCTGGCATTTGAATGAATTATGTCATGTTATCGTTGCACCAGTGCCTCACCACATGATGACTTATCACTGGAGGATTTATGAATGAGAGGAGGGGCTTTAAAGGCTTCAGGGCTTTATCACTGCAGAGGGGAGCGCTGCCAAACCCCTCCTCTGGTCCCTCACCCTCCCGCCCCTCTGTTGGTCATGTTGATCTGCAGGGCCGCTCCATGAGTCAGCAGCAGGAGTATTAACAGCCACACACACTCAGGGTCAGTGAGGCAGACAGACAGCAGCTGAGTCACGGTTATGAAGACTGTAATCACACAAATCTACCACCGTCTGTGTGGTAGACAATCATAAATCAGTTTATCAAGGCCTTCATAGAAACTACAACCTTTATATCTGTGATTTTCTCCCATTGTAACTTTACTTTGATAGGGAACAAAATTAACAGCTGCAAGGAGCAGAGGCTGTTATAGTAGTCCTAATGTCAGCCTGATGACATGTTTCTGCTTGTCGTACAATGATTAATCACACAGCAGATAACTTACTGGAAAGTTTTACCTCATTTGCACAACAATTTTCACCACATCTCAGTCAAAGTTGGTTTCCACAGTCTTTTCCAGGCTAAGTTTAGATGTGAAGATGTTTATTAACTGGGATGTTTCCTAGGACTGGGCAAAATACCGTAATTTCTCGTTTATAACACTTTTTTTTTTTTGCTCTTAAATAAGGTCTAATTTTTGGGTGCATGTTATACACAAGCACAAGCAAAATATGTAAAAGATTTCGACTTGCCAACATCACGATAACAACATATCTGATACAAAAAGCAGAAATATTCTCTGTCTCTGCAAAACATTACCACCAAGCTTGCATATTTTTTATTAAACTGCCTTCTAAACTCTTATATTCCAATATTTCTTAATTAGTTTAACTTTGTGTAATGATACTGTAATTCTCAAGTGTTACGTACCACTCGCATACAAACACAGGGCGCTGCCATTTTGTGAGCAAGGGGACCAAAATAAGCTGCTCTCTGATTGGTCGTTACGCTACGGCACTGAGACATGCTCAGGCAGAAACCGAGTAATTGCGTGTCTGTGAAGCAAAAGGTGTTGCCGCATCTGGTTGAGAGAGAAAATCGTGTACGGTATTTGTTGTGAAAATACTGAAATTTCATTGATTAAAACTTTGCATAAAGGTAATTTTTGAGTTGTCTGAGAGAGTAAGGTTTGGGCAAATGTGAGTGCTTTTTATATATTTGAATACAGTGTTTTTCCTGGAAAAAAGCATGAAAAAATGGGGTACGTGTTATAAACGAGGGCATGTTATAATCAGGAAATTACAGTGTTGATTTTTATATATATATATATATATATATATATATATATATATATAGTTGAGCCAGCCAGGTGGGGTTCTGTCTTCAGTTGAACAGGAACTACTTCAGGAGCTATCATCAGTAAAAAACAAAAAAAACAAAACCAAAAAAACACCTGGACATGCTGTAAAGAAACAAAAATGTTTGAGTGAATGTATAATAGGTTAAGTTTATTTTTGGTCATCTCGGAAACTTTGAACATGCTTATTTACAATTGTTTATGATGAGAAACCTGTTTAAAGTTCAAATCCCCTTTTTTCTTTTCTTGTAATTAAACACTGTTTTAAGCATTTATAACATAATAATGACGAATACTTGCCAGAATTATTGACTTTTATTACTTTCTGAACATTTTGAGCACATTGCAACATTCTTCCGGTAATAATGATAACTGTGGTAATTTTGGTAAAATAACCATGATATTAAATTTTCATACTGTTACATCCTTACCCCCAAAATTCACGTAAAGCGAACGTGCCATGAACCGGCCATGAATTGCACTGCGGAGCACTTTGCTCCCTCTCAAGTCTATCAGAGCACTTCCACAGCCGGCGCTCCAGTCCGGCAGTGGCGCGTGCCTGGAGCGGCAGTGCGCTCCACTTCGCTAGAGATACACTGCAGGTCTGTTTTCAGCACGACTGCGACCAGGAGTCACACGTAGTTCTGCCTTTTCCAGGCAATGAGCAGTATCACTGTGAGTCATGACAAAATGAAGCAATCAGACATTGTTTAATGGTATTTAGAATAGGAAATGGAAATACTAACTGTTGGTAATTTTACCACGGGTTATCATCTTACCAGTAACTGTTACATTCCTAACAGAGAGTCACAATTGAGACTCAAGTGTCGCATTCATATCATATCATGGGGTATTTTGGTGATTCCCACCCTTAGTTGACATAAAATCAATTCTGCCTGTCAGCTTGAAAACACAATAAACCAGAAGAAGGTCCGTTGTTAACTAATTAAAGAGATTTTACTTTATTAATAATCAGCCCAAGAGCTGATTGGAGATGTTTGTCCTATCCACCCTCCTTGTTTCTGCTCTGGCCTCCTCTGTTGTCTTTCCTCCTCACTAATGCCTCTGGTACCCAAACATGCACACAGCTGCACACACACCAACACACATTTTTCCTCTCATTATCATTATTTTCCTCTCAGTCTGCTCTTCCTCTCTGTCTTTGATTCACAGTCTCTCTCTCCCTCTCTGTGGTCTGACCAGCTGGGTGGAAAGAATCACTTGTTTATCCCTCCCGCTGTCTGTCGGGGGCTTTTGCTTTCCCGTCGCCTAGCAACTGCAGCAGAAGCCGGCATTGGCTGCTCGCGGTGTATGTTGCTGTGAGTGTCGGTGAGAGAGAGGCTGAAGACAGGCAGACGCGTGCCATCCTCGCCGCTCCCTCACACCCTGAGAGGCTGCCAGGCTTTGTGTGGTTCATAGAGCAGACCTCACACCCACACACACCTTGGTATTTTAGAGTTTAGGAACACAAATACACACTCCAGACTAGGGCTGGGAATTTATCCTGTTTTATTGATGCCAATGCCATTATCAATTCTGCTTATCGATCCAATTCTTTAATGATTCCTGTGGATTTTTCTCTACAAAGAAAGCAGGTCTACAGGTTTTCTGGGTCATCGGCACCAAAGACATGACTCACCTGATCTTCGGTGCAGTTCTGCCAAGAGAAATGATTCAGGGTGTTGCAGCAACTTCAATATTCTGTTCAATAAGCCACACATTTGGCTGCTTCTGCGTTAACCTGACACACCAGATGGACCTTTCCTTATATACCACTAGTCTAGTAGCCCATTCCCAGCCCATAGAAAGTGTCTTGGAATGGGCAGAACCTTTCAGAACCATATCTAGCAGGTGATTGGATGATCGTTCATATGTAAAACTAACTCTCGCCAAACATGTTGGATATCGATTGGTCCTTATTGTCCAAAATTTCTTCGTTAAATGAAGAAATGTGGTCCAGATCTGATAAAACTGCTGATGAATCTGTTAGCATCTATGCTAACTTCTGTACCAGCTGTCATTTCCTGCTGTTGTTACTCGTTGCTCCTTCCTCTGTAAAGGGTGCTGATGGGACCGTCCTGGTTAATCACAGTTGTTGTAGACTGGAGCTTGGTAAGATGGGTCTGTCTGATTACACATATTGAATCAGGCGCATCCAGCTGCTGTGCAAGGTTATCTGATGAGAGTAGGGCTGAACGATTTCAGGAAAAGATCTAATTGCGATTTGTCTGGCAGATATTGCGATTTCAATTCGATTCACGATTTTCTTCGAATCAAGCTTCAGTGCAATATTCACTATGTTTACAGTATAGACAACAGTAAGGAAATCAATGATGAAAACCACACAGCACACTATTTATCATCTAATATTAATGATGAATAATCTGTTATCATTATTTAAGGAATACTCATCTGTTCAAACTCTCCCACTTCCTCTGATCTCTTTTTCACTGTGTTTGTATTATATTGTTTGTTTTTATACCTGTTTTATGCACTTTTTGTACTTTTTGTATGGTGACCTTGAGTGTCACGAAAGGTGCCCTTAAATAACATGTATTATTATAATTAGTAGTAGTAGTATTACTTGTATTCCTAAACAGAGTCTTTGTATTGTTGACCTGCTTACCAACACTTCTGTAAATGCAAATTGCCTGCAAATGTGTAAAATATTATGTGTAAAACAGTTGACACAACAGATCCTGGGTCAGTCAGGAGGGCTGCAAAAAATTGCAGCTTTGACGTTCCCAAAATTGCCTTGTCTGAAATTGCGATTTCGATCCGACAACAATAAATCATTCAGCCCTAGATGAGAGCATGACATGCTTGATTTATGAGGCAACTGGATCTTAGTAAGGCACTGGTAGGGGCATTGTCAAGCAAAAATACTTATTGTTATTGATTTTAAATTAATCAATCAATCTTTATTTGTATAGCGCTAAGTCATAACAAGTGTTATCTCAAGACACTTCACACTAGAGCAGGCTGAAGACAAACTCCTCAATTTATGGATACACATATGTGCAAAGATACATATAAAATACACATATACATATATATACACATCCAAAATTCAACATGAATCCATCACGGCAGCAAGAAAAAAACTGTTTAGCAGTTGCAAATCTTGAATGTGGATCACAGTCCCATGATAAACAGCCATCCACACTATGCTGTGTTGGGTGTGTGGGCGAAGGAAGGGAGGTGAGCAGAGACGAGTGGACTAAAGTAAGAACTAAAGCTACTGACAGATCCATGGGCCAATCATAGACCTGTCTTCTTCATATTTGTCTCTGCTGAATATAAATTTATTAGAGGTGAGCCCCTTGTGATGCAGCAACTCATTTTTAGGAGGGTCCTCATTTGTTTATGATTGTATTGATAGTTTTTATAGAAGTATAATCAATAATAGTCATGAAGAGAGTAATAATCTAATGTTTACATTAACATTGAATAATACAACAGCATTAAAATAGAATTGGTTTTTGATTCACATCCCTACTCCAGACATTTCTGTTATAATACATCATCTCACTGGCTGCTTCACAATGATCTTTAATAAATGAACTAGTCATGAATTAACCCTTCAATGTCATGTCTCTTGATGGTATGAATGACCTGAATGAAAAATGTGTTTAAAGTTTAACTTGTATCATTTTGTTCTTATGAGTAAACACTCTGGGGTACTTCTTGTGCTCTACCAGGGTATCTGCTCAGCTTAAGCGGGGTACACACAACCTGACAATTGGGACGACTTTCAGCGCGGATCTCCACTTTCAGTTAAACTCAAGGCTAAATTATCAGGAGGTCCTTAAGATTTTCTTATCTGATCATCCTGTGGTGTGAAGTGTATTAAAAGTAAATTTGTCCGTGAAATAGAGTAGAATAGAATGGAATAGTCTAAGTCTTTATTGTCCACTGTAGTGCTTTTGGCTCTCCAGATTCAATTATCAGAATAATGCTTTCATACAGTCATTAAAACAGATATACAGAGCAGTTAAGTGAACACACTGAAACTATAAAAAAGATCATATCGGTTTGTATCTCATCAGTCATTAGTTAAGTGAGGTTAAGGATGTTTACAGCGCTTGGGATAAATGACTTTTAAAAACCCTTTTTAGGTCTGGAGAGACTCTATAGTGTCTCCCTGAGCTCAGAGGCTCGAACTGGTCAGAAAGAGGATGAGAACTACCTGCTAGGAAACTCCTCACTTTCTTCAACTTGCAACTCTGATCATTTATCCACTGATATTACAGACACTGAAAATGTCAGAAACGTTGCTGCTCCTCTTGTTTGCTATTGTTGCTGCTATAGAGACATCAATATTAAGTTCAGTCTGTTACGTAACCAGGCTAAAACGCCCTTACAAGAATTTAACAGTGATTCACAGGATTAATATTTAACATTGTTACTTTATATGCCAGGGCTCGGCTGGTTTTCATCTGCAAGGACAGCTAAGACCAGTTTTAATCATTGAATCTCTCAGTGATGGTGTTGGCTGTTTGTGCTGGCTGTTTGTTCAGGCTTTCTCATAAATCTACCCCAGTAATGTCTTCTACAGTGAGCTCTAACATATGCTGCCTTTCTTCTGTCTTTGCAGCTCATACAGTACATGTCTGCTCACAGGAGCTCATTGCCTTTCAGCTCCACATCTTATCTTGCATCACCCCCCCTCCCTGTTTGGAGGCAGTCACATGCATCCATGTGCAGAGAGATGCTGGGAATATTTCTCCCTCTTTTGGAGGCTCCACTTTGGGTCCAGCAATCTCAATAATCATGTGGGGTCGCAGCGTGAAGCATCTGTCACCCCACAGCATGGAGAGCTGGCAAGCTGTGTGTGTTTCAGTGTGTGTGTCATAGGGCTGAGCAAATGAATCAAAGTCATATCTATTGAGTTTTTTAACTAGATAGCAATATACAGCAGGGTTAATTTTGAAAGCACTTTAAATTTAGTTTTAGTTATAGTCTTCTGCCTAAAATATCTTTTAGTTTTAGTCATAATTTAATCATCTAAATTGTTTTAATTTTAGTCTAGTTTTAGTTGATGAAATTTCACAACATTTTAGTCGACAAAATCTACTGTAAATTTTGTCCACTAAAATATGTGATAATTTTAAATGTATAAATAAACAGAAACAAATTGAACTTTTGTGTGAAATGCAGTCACCTTTATTTAGGCTACCTGGCAGAGCATCTCAATTACCATACCAGAATTGACAACAAGCAGTGAACCTGCTCTACATGAATATATCAGTTCATAAAGAGAGTAGCTTTGATTGGATCGCTCCCCAACTTATCCCACCACCATGAAGCTAAGGCAGTTATGATTGAATGTCCATCTTCACTCATCCAACCTATCCACACAACCAAAGTAGCTGTAAGGATATATTCCTAACTTGTCCCTACTTTCTTCATGACAAAATTTGGTCTGATTGGATTAAGAAAAAAGGTTGTTGACGAAAACTATGATAAAAATAATTAGTCAACAAAGTTAACACTGATATATGGTACATTTTAGGTTACA
Source organism: Cetoscarus ocellatus (assembly GCA_037902135.1). Lineage (NCBI taxonomy): Eukaryota > Metazoa > Chordata > Actinopteri > Labriformes > Labridae > Cetoscarus > Cetoscarus ocellatus. Next base: position 52,552 of record JBAMNC010000511.1, on the reverse strand, counting down.
CAGTGGATCAGTGGTGGGGTGAGTTGTTTTAACTGGAAGGTAAAGGGTTTGATCCTGGCTCTTGCAATATTGATGTAACCTTGCCGTGTAGATGGATCAGCTTGATTTAATTTCTGTAATCCAATCAGATCCATCTTGCCAATCTCTAATCCACAACAATTGTGCTTTGCCCAAAGTCGGGCTGCCTAATTAGCAACTTTTAGAGCAGGAAGGGGTGGGCGCTACAAGCGAGACGACAGCTGGAAATGACTGCTTGTACAGAGATTAGCATAGAGGCTAATAGCTTCAGTAGCAGTTTTATCAGGCTCGCAATTCTGTCTGGTCCTGCCTAAAATACTGTGAGTGGCACATGCATAGAGTTGTTGGAATTGCATAAGTAGGGCATAATTAGGGAAGGGGGGGGGGGAGATGGGGAAGGGAAAAAGAGAAAAACTTAAGTGATCATTTTTAAGAGAAAATTAATTAAAAAAAAAAAAAGTTGAAGAATGTTAACTCAAGCAGGTTGGCGTGCATGCTTCACTGCAAGAAGGTTGTTGGTTCTGTTCCCCATGCTGACCAGAGTGGGCGTGCTCTCCCTGTGCCTGTGTTGGTTCTCTCTGGGCTCTCTGGTTTCCTCCCACAGACTGCAAACATGCTTGTTAGGTTAATTGATTACTCTAAATTGCCCTTTAGTGTAAGGCTCTGTTTACACGAAGACGCTCTCACCTGAAACGCAAAGGTTTTTCCTTTGCGTCTTCAAAAACAATCTGCGTTCAGTCGGAGACTCTAGAACGACTGAAAATGCTGTAGCGTGCATGCCAGTCCAGTAGATGGCAATGTAGGCTTCCAGAGAAACAGTGCTGCTAAAACACACTTACGAAGAAGAAAAACTTTCCACAAACAACAATGGCGAGTGGGCGCACGAAGACGCAGGAGTTTCTTGTTTGGACAACAAATCTGTCGGGACAACAAATCTGTCTGGATAGTTTTGTCTGGATAACAAACCGAGCACGGGAAGCAGCACACATGTTACTCGGTAGACGGCCGAAGCTGTTGTTGTTCCTGGTATGCGTGTGCAGCCTTCATTTGAAAGAGTACTGCGCATGCGGTGACATTAGCTTTTCCCCCTGAAACACTGAATCCTGTTTACATGAGCCTGGGTGGCGGTGCATTTTGAAAACTTTCCGCCTTGGACCCTGGTTTCAAAAGTTTGCGGATTCAGGCGCTCTAGGCACCGTTCTCATGTAAACAGGAGACTTAAAACGCTATGAAAACTCTTCGGATTCGGCCGAAAATGGAGCCGTGTAAACACCACCTTAGTCTGGGCATCATTGGATGTCTTTCTCTCGATGTGTGGCCTTGTGATTGGCTGGCGACTGGTTCAGGGTGTACCCCACCTCTCACCCAATGTCAGCTGGGATAGGATCCAGCTCCTCACAACCCTGAAAGGGTTAGGTGATGGATGAACGGATGGATTTATGGTGCCTTCCAGTTGTACTGGGAGGTCGGGGTTTCCTAGAGAGGTCGGAATCTCCTACTGGGAGCTTGCGGGATCCTCACCATCCCAGAGTTGACAATCGAAGATGGCTGCCCCGAGTGTAAACAGTTATCAAGCTCCAGTAATATTCCGTTTATTTGCACTTCTGACTCGTGTTTGTTGCACTAAATTAGCTGTATACATAGTATTGTTCAACTTACCTTTATGGAAATACTGCTTTAGTGTTATTCACATTCTTCATGTGGTATATGCGAAGTACAACGTAGGGGGTGCTAACAACGGCTAACATAACAGCTAAGAATAGCCTGGTAGATAGGCAAGTGTTTTCTGACTTTGTAACTACAACGGTGATAACTCGGAGACGACGCCATTCCCACTTCCCTCTTCCCAGTTCCGATGGTAATGGAACGCAGCATTGCTCTTTATGTCATTTGAAAATATTTGTTAATCCTAAAAACTCTAAATATTGCCCGGCCCAAGTGTGTTTGCGTCCATGTTTGGGTGGAGAAAAAGTCCCCAGAACCCTCCTCCTCCTGTGTGGCAGTGATGAGTGTTGGTAAGGCAGGCCTGCCTCTGGACATGTGCAGACACATCGGGGCAGGAGTGGAGCTCCTGTTCCACACTGCCTCCTCCTGTCTGACCCTCCTTTTTGAAGACAAGTGTAGATCTCTGAGCCTCACTGCCTTCATTCTCTGTCATAGTTTTCACACTGCTGCTATTATCCCTCTTGTATTTGGATTAAACTTAGCGTGTGCAGACAGAAACAGGAGGATAACCGCAGACGGTGGATGAATGGGAGCGTGTTGTCTGCAGCACGGCTCACCTCAGTTGACTCTCAGCAGCGGCGGCGTGCGTGCCCGTCTGCCAGCAGTGATGCCACTCCACCCCCTGTTATAAATACTGTATCTCTTCCTCTCTCTCCCTTCCTGCGCCGGCTGACCTCACTTTACATCACTCCAGACCTCAATCCCCTCTGCTCCTCCCACAGTCCCCCGGTGATGCTCCTGCTCTCTGTTTCTGTAAAGTTATTTAGCTAATGGGCTGCTTTAGCACTCTGTGCATGCTAATCATGATTCATGGCATCACAGGACACTCAGCCATCCTTGTTACCTCATGGCGATTGGTCAAAGAGTGGTGTGAGGGAATTGAAGGGAAGCAGGTTCACTGGACCTGCAGTGGTGTGTGCAGCATCATTACCTCCACCAAGGAGATTATGTTTTTCCTGGCATTTGTTTATTTGTTTGTTTGTTTGTTTATTAGCAAGATAACTCAAAATTACTGGAAGGATTTTGCCGAAATTTTCAAGAGATGTTGGTAATGGCCCAACTTGGAAATGTTTAGATTTTGGTGGGGATACGTGTATTTGCACCCAAATTTCAAAAATCCTGTAAGTTACCATTGAGCGGAATTTAAACAAAATCATATCCCTGCCATTTTTTGACAGATTTTCTTCCAATTTAACAGGATAATATGGGGTCCACGTTTCTATCATCAAGGTAAATTTCATCTGGATCTGATCCAGATTGACATCACAAATAAAACATTGAACTTTATAATGGGAAATGCCATTGACAACATTGAATAATTCATATAAAATCAAAATATTAAGTGATGCTCCTAAAACTTGTGTTCATACATGATAACAACCTCCATGTATGTGCTAAGTTTGGTCTGGATCCTGGCTCTATTCTGGGTCTGGTGATCCAGAATTGTATCTTTTACAGGGGTTATGGAAAATCCACTGCTGGAACTGAGCTTCTTGGTGGAGGTCCGTGCCCCCGGAGTGCTTTTCTAGTTTTACTCTGTGGTTTGATAAGAGGGATTCGAGACAGTGTCACATTCTGTTCTGTGTGCTGTTTTGCTTTACGAAGACTTGATTGCTACATTCTGAGACAGTGAACAGGTTTTCATAAAACTGTCCCAGATACTCTGTTTTTAATAGGCAGCACTTTAAAATGAACCATTAAGTCCCCCATTTCACATTCCCCCCCCTTGTTCCATACAAACAAGTCAGTTGCCTTAATTTTAGTTTTTAAGGACAAACAGCTGTCATTCATTTTTGACCTTTTATCGCTGTGTTTGTGCTTCTGCATGAATCAGAGCTTAATCTGACACACCAGATGGGCTGTTTAATATATTTCACTCATCCATCAGGGCAACAGCCCACAGAGAATGTTTGGGAATGAGCAGAACCTTTCAAAAGCAAATCCGGAAGGTGACTGGATGATTGTTCTTACAATCATACTCATTAATGCCAATCAAGTAATGCAATAGGAGGGCGACACTGCTGCGGTGCAAAATAAAAAACGTAAAGCACTTTGTTAAACAAACTATTACCAAAAGAAGTAGAACAGAAATATTCTTTCTTCAGAGAAATGATTTCAGTGTTGGTATCTGTTTTTCATTTGCTAAAGAAATGTGGTCCACTCCAAACCTGATGAAGCTAAAACTGAAGCTGTTAGCATCAGAGCTAATCTCTTGCACTAGCTGTTACTTTCAGCTGTTGTCTCGCTCGTAGCTCCCACCTCTTCCTGCTTTAAAGTACTCTGATTGAGCTGTCCCATTTTGGCTGAGCACAGTCTTTGTAGATTGGAGCTTGTCAATATGGATCTGCCTGATTACAGTCTCAAAGACAATGATTCAGGCAGTCTGAAGTTGTTCCAAGAAACCACAACATTCCTCTAAGAGGATAGCCAGCCATTTGCGTCTTGTCATGCATTATGATGGGGGCGTTTCTCTCCAGATCTCAAGTAAAATATCACATTGCTGATTTTCAGATACTTTAGCTGAGATTTTGAAAATGTTGGCTTCAAATATCGTACATGCTGTCATCAAACACAGTCAGTCGGAAATCTGATGTTAATGGGAAGGGTTGGAGCAAGGATGATGGGTCAGAGTTGTGGGAAAGAAGAGATTCAACAAAATTTTGAGGATTTTCAGAATTCAAAAGGATTGGCTGAAACTGTTTGGATTGAGAAACTGAGAAACTTTCCTGAAGGGCCTGATGATTTGATGCCTTGTTTATTCCTCTTTGCAAAGTTCTTTGTGTCATCTCATGTCTGTTTGTTTGTTTGTTTGTTAGCAAGATTGCACTAAAACTACTGGACAGATTTTGCTGAAATTTTCAGGAGATGTTGGTGATGGCCCAACTTAAAAATGATTCGATTTTGGTGGTGATCCAGATAACCACGATTAACAATGATCGTTTGTACTCAGTAACTGTCTAACTAATAATGATATCAACATGATTCTGAGTGCTAGGTGTGGGTTTTCAGAGTTAAGGAATCATGTTATGATGGTAACTTTATCATGGAACTATTGCTTATACATGTAACAGCAGTATGTGAGCTACCTTGATGGAAGTTTGTGCTCTCCCAATGCTTTCTAGTTTTCTTTTGAGACACCCACAAGAGTTTTCTAAAATAATAATTTATAGGACAACAAAGGGTGAAATGTTATTTTTTGTTAGTGAAAACAGTCTGGTGTAGGTGTTATAGTTTCTTTTCTTTAAACTTTACATTCATTTTTTTTTAAATATCAGCCTGATATTAATTCTGTTTGTCTCTGTTTGTGTGTTGCAGGTCAGAAAACATGTCTCCACCTCCATGGCGTGTTCCCTTACATTTACGTCCCATACGATGGATACAGTCAGCAGCCAGAGCGCTACCTGCGGCAGGTGGCCTTCAGCATCGACAGAGCCCTGAATGTCGCCATGGGAAACCCCGCCTCCAACAACCAGCACGTCTTCAAAGTGGTGCTGGTCTCTGGCATGTAAGTGAAGAGCCGTGAGAAACACAACTATGAAAAATAAGAGAAAGTATGATGACTGCTCTTGTCTTCTTGTCTTGCAGGCCTTTCTATGGCTACCATTCCAAGGAGAAGCACTTTATGAAGATCTATCTGTACAATCCTCAGATGGTCAAAAGGTAAAGTTCCAGCAGATCGATGCAGTTCCACATGAACAGGGCTCATCCTGAGCTGCAAGCCGTTTGATGTTACTGAGAGCCAGACTGTGTGCGCATGACTCGCCAGCTCACTAAACTGAAATCGATCGCTGTGTTTTCAGTTGTTCATATTGATTGGCTGTGTATGGGTGTGTGTGTTTGTGTGCACTTGGAAGTACACAGGAAGAGTGTGAATTATTTGCACAGAGAAATCAGCCATAGCTGTGACGCTGTGAGTGGAGTGCTGATGCTGAGTTTGGCAGAAAGTGAATGAGTCATACAGAAAGGAAGAGGCTATAGGTTGGGGGGATACATAACTTTATGAGCTACGGGGGAAAGAGTGAAAAATAAAGAAAGGGAGCAGGCGACTGAAGGTGAGAGTGAATGAGGAACCAAGGCGAGGAGAGGACCTGACACGGAAAGCAAAAACAGAAAACAAGAAACAGTGAGTGGCAGGTGAGTCTCCCCTTCATCTCTCCTCACCCCTTCGTCCCTGATCAGTCTGTCAATCAGTCAACTCCCTCCTCTGACCTTCAAAGGGGAAACAGGACTTCAGGGCAGAACTAAAGCATGCACATGGAGAACCATCTTTGGCTACCAAGTCTTCATTGCCAGTTAAGATTTCTAAAGGTCTAGTGGGTTCTGGAAAACTAGTTCTTCTCTTTGAAAATATACTTACTTTTCATCTGCTCCTTAACGCAAGTAGCTTATCAGCCAATCACATGGCAGCAGCTTATCCATTAAGGCATGTAGACATGGCCCTGATGACCTGCTGAAGTTCAAACTGAGCATCAGAATGGAGAAGAAAAGTGAGTAAAGTGACGTTGAATGTGACATGGCTGGTGGTGCCATATGTGCTGGTCTGAATATTTCTGAAATTGCTCATCTACTGGGATCTTCACACACAACCAGTGGTCCAGAAAAGAGAAGAAATCCAGAGAGTGGCAGTTCTCTGGGTAAAATAGCTTGTTGGTGCTCGAGGTCAGAGAATAGCTATATTTGATTGACAGACAACATCCATCCATCTTCTGCTTATTCGGGACAGGGAAGTTGAGGCAGAAGGTCAACCCAGATGTCCCTCTCTCCCACAACAGTTTCCAGTTCCTCCTGAGGGATCCTGAAGCGACCGGATGGGATTTATTATCCTACCAGCAAGTTCCTGGTCCGCCTGAGGGTTTACTCCCTCCAATAATCACTACCTTATCATTCTTGAAGGTTGTGTGTGACTCTGTGATCTCGGGAAGCTGTGATGCCTTGGACTTACTGTTGGCATGTGTTTTTATTAGCTCTTAAGCTAACCTTTTAGCTAAATACTTCTGCAGCATTTAGTAACATTTATCCTTTTGTTTCTCCGTTCCCTCACTATCATCACTCAGAGGTAGACATGTCAAAGAGAAAGTCTCTTGTGTTTGATTCAAAATCCTGCAATTTCTCTTTATCTTCCACAGTCCAGCACAGCTGTATGTGTCTTTGTCCCCCTGACATGTTTATTTGTAGCTTTCTGTTCATCACTTGCAAGCCTGTTGCTATCGCTACTGTCATGACATTAAAACTCAAGACTTATGATAGTATCTAACATGTTTGATTTATTCTGAAGCAATGACTGAAGGAAGACTTCCTCAGAACTACAAAAACTGAGTCTTGAGTCCACCTGATGTCTTTCTCTTACCCCAAACTCTCCTTATTTCTATGCTAGGGTCCATTTGGTGTTTAATTCTAAAGAGTAAAGTCTGTACAAATTAAAAAAAACAAAAAACAAAAAAAAAAAACAGGTCTTAGCTTTGCAAACTGAAAATGAATCTACTGTCAGAACAGCTTTTGGCAACTTTAGCCCAGCCACATCAGGCAACAACAAAAAATCTGCTTTTTAAACATTTTTTTTTTCCCCAATAGCGGGATTGAAAAACAGAAGAATCATGCAGGAGTGCCACTTGAGGCTGCAGGGACCCTTGAGAAGTTAAGATTTTGTGGCTTAAGCCTAGGTCTTTTTTTCTATTGATGATTCCTGGTTTTAGACAAAGAGATGTGATGGCTATGGCTGTTGTTCAGGCAGCCCTAAACCCTGCGTCAACACAGCCTTTTAATTTGTGAGTAGGTTGACCTGAAGTTTGTTTAAGATGATAAGTACAGCATAATGTACATCACCAACATCCCAAAAGCTCCTATGATAATCTAACTGCTGATGTCACATGGCTTTGTCCAACTCCTTTACACCTTATGGTTAATATGCATCTTTTTAAGTTCAGCATAATTCCCTCTTCCTCCAGTTATTTTAATCCTTCAGCCTAAAGTTGAACCTTTCTTAAAAACACTTTTTCTCCTGCTCTTAATTACGTCCACATGTATAAATCCAATGTTAATGCTTTCAAATGGAGCAGCTATTCAGATCAGGGAATCAAACTACATAAATTACTTTAAAATGTATCTTTAATCAGCAAGTTTGTCTTCTCTCTAATTCTGGTTGATTTATTGTAATCGCCTTGTTTGTTGTAGGGTGTGTGAGCTGCTACAAAGTGGAGCAGTGATGAATAAAAGCTATCAGCCCCATGAAGGACACATCCCCTACCTGCTGCAGCTCTTCATCGACTACAACCTGTACGGCATGAACATGGTCAACCTGCAGGCCGTCAAGTTTCGCAGGAGTGCCAACAAAGGTAAGACAGAGAGAGCGGTGACACCTCAGCGTTTAACTTTATGGTACTTTAAAATATATTGGGTTCATTCCTGAAAATGGCTGAATATTTGGTCAACGTTTGAAAAAATCACTTGAAGACTTTCTGAGAAGTTTCAGTCACGAGGGCTTGACCTGCACATACAGAGAGACAGACCAAAGGGCAACCTGAATTCACAATGCCTCCAACCCTGTTTGGTTCAGAGGCCTAAACATCAGTGAACCAGTAGCTACAGCTTTAACGCATACTTTATCTTCAAAATTCGTACTTCCTCTTAAAAGTGGGCACTGGGGGCTTGTTCCTCAAGCAGTGACTCCAGCAGTCCATGGGCCTCCCTCTGGGAGTGGCAGGCGGACGTATTCCCCCTCAGATCCTGGTTGAACCTGACCCTCACAAACTCATCTTCTCCTCCTCCTGATGCAGAGTAAACCCCTGATTCCCAGGCCCGTTTGATCCCAGATTAGTCCTAATCTGAGACCAGTACCTCCACTCATCATCCTGATCAGGCCCCTTTAACCACACTCCCAGAGAGCGGCGCAGAGGTTCCTCCACATGTGAGCAAATCAACCATTCAGGACAGGAAATCCCTGACTCTATTTTAATAAAGTTCTTTCTACAAAATCCTCACGCTCGACTCTCCTCCGACAAAAGCAGTGCGCCCATGTTTGATCCACCTCCACTCTGATGCAATCAATAGAAAGAGGGCTCCTGTGTCCCGAACAACAAAGAAACTAAAATACCCCAATAACGGCTACACCTGTTTACATTTTCTTCTCCCCTCCAGCTTCTACTTGAAAAGCTCGTTCTTAATCTGGGATCAAGTGGGGGAATGATTAAAGGGGCTGGGCTGGTAAAAGAGGCCTCTTTGAGATGAAAAAAAAGACCCAGAGTTTTGTGTTTCAAACTCCACTTCACCTCTCAAAACTCCCCTCAACATCAGTTTTACTGACAGAGCTACAAGTGCGCTGAGTCTTTACGATAGCTTTTGGTATAGAGCACTGGAAACAGTAAATTTCCACTGTTATACAAGCTGTACACTCACTACTGTACATTGTATCAAAGTGTCATTTCCTCACTGTTGTCCCATGAAAAGATATAATAAAATATTTGCAGATATGTGAGGGGTGTACTCACTTTTGTGAGATACTGCATAGCACAAGCAGACAATGTGAACATTTGGGGATATTAGAGAGGTTTTGTTACGACTCTAGTGATATGCCCCCATCATGTTTTTCTTTAACTCAAGCAGAAACAAAGAGTTTGAAAAATATACCCACTGATTTTGAACCACTCACTGTAATCTGAGTAACTCAACGGATGAAGATCTCTGTTTTTAGGGTGTTTGGTAATTATTTGTCGACTGATTTAAAGTTCTCTTGATTAATATAGGAAACATGCGGCTTTTAATGAGAATGGTGCACATTTCTGCTGTAATTGCAGACCTGGTTTTAAACTCAACGACTGGCTAGCAGATGGTGCCTTAGAATTTATGAATTAAATGATTTTTAGTTCTGAATTTAATTTTGGCTTCATGTGATCACGTAACAAGATGATCGAGATTTAAAAACAGCCCAGTTCATACTGCTGTTTCAAGGCTCAAAAGGTCGTAACAGAGGTATAATATTGGACAGACATACTCAGTGGGAGACAGGAGCGCTGTGAGTGAGCATCTCTGCCTTTGTGTGGGGACACGCCATGTCACATGCATTACCGCGTGAACTGACACTGATACTGCGGCCTCAAGAAATTAATGTGAATGTGTGTGGATGTAAATTTAGCGGAACCTCGTTGCTGCACTTTTGCGTGAAGGTACCATGAATTGGACTAATAGCAGTGCTGTATGCAGTGTTGAACTAGATTTGTCTGAAGGATTTGTTTTACTGTATTTTTGCAGCAACAATACCTCGCCACAAGCTCAAAACAAAACAGTTTTATCTCCATTATATTAAAGTAACTGGACTGTTGAAGTCTTTCAAATGCAGAAGATGCAAATGTTGTAAATCAATGACTAAACTGGTGTTAAGATGGTGATCGCAATATCAGTCAGAATCACTGTGACTGATTTTTGTCACACCTAAGCAGTACTACAAAAAGGAGAAACCTGAGTCATGAAATATTTGACTTCACAGCTTGGGGGAAAGCTTTCATTCTCATTTCTTTTAGGATTATTTATTACTAATTTACTAATTTTCAATGCAGAAGATTAAAGTATCAGTCATTTTTACAACATAATTTGACTTATGAGAATTTGAAAATAAAGTTGTTAATGTGTTTTTCTTGATATGTTTTTTTTGTCTTGTGTCCAAAAAAATACAGAGAAACATTTCTAAAATCTCTTGGTCCCTGTGTGTATTTTCCAGAAGGTGCTGCAGCCGTCCCAGACAAACAAGCTCCCAGTGTGAGTCCCTGGAAGAGCCCCTGCACCTCTAAGCTCAACGACAGCACCCTGGGGGGCACGTTTGTCCGCTGGGAGGAAAACGCTTTACCCAGGTGAGTTTCACCTGCAGAGCTGCAGCTGCAGCTCAGACTCTCAGTGAACAAGAAATGCTGTGACACAATCTGAAAAAAGACATAATGGGAGAAAAATAGGTCAAATTTAGTAAACAGTCAAAAAAAAATCTGAATTATCTGTCAGTGCACGAGATGTTTAAGATCATTGTTCAAGCTCTTGTGGTTTGAATAACGCCCATTGTCTGTTGATAAATTAGAGGGTGAGGGTTTGGGGTTTTTTGCCATGAGAGAAGACAAACATGCAAAGTGTTAAGGTGCAACATTGCCATTATTATAAGAAGCAGAATTTTATATAAATCATTAAAACAGAATAACCATCAGTTCACTCAAGTGAAAGGTCCACCAGTACAAAGAAATGTGCGGTGCATATGTACATACATGCATGTAAGCATGCACTTAATGGTAGTGAGGAATAGACAGAGGGAACAAATAGACAGACATTACAACAAGCAAGGCAGATGTGAGTACAGTTTTGGTTTGTTTTCAGACAATTATTGAGATGAGATTTGATAGTAAAGCATGTGGTACATTCTTGATGTTCAGTTGGGGTGCATGTTTCACATTTGAGAGCTGGTGTAAGATGTTTTCTGTGCCAAAATCTGCTCAGATTTCTACACCAAATTGATAAAAGAGGATCAATGCCTCCAGCCTCAGCTGTGAAGGCTCACATGAAACAGGGGGAAAGATTTAAGTTAATGCAGGTACTTCACAACAAATGACACAGAGTTAGTCATTTTTAAATTTATTCAGACATTTCAGTGCAAACACTCTCCATGTTGTACCCTTAAACAGTTGCTTCAGCACTCACTGCAGACCAAATGTGTTCTCAGGTCTTTTTAATTCCTCCCTCGTCTGTGCTCTTTGTTTCCACCTGCAGCTCTCTGGTCCTCGACAAGGTGGAGAAGCAGAGCACCTGTGAGCTGGAGGTCGACGCGGTAGCCATAGACATCCTCAACCGTCTGGAAATTGAAAGTAAGCTCTCTGAGGACGTCCACCTGTCTTTAACTGCGTTACAGCTCTCTCCGACAGCTGTAGGGATGAGACAGAGGGGGTGAAAGGTCGTCTGCTGAATCATCAGCTCCAAAGGTGCTGCAGCACGTTCAGTGGGGGTGTTTGATGGAAAACAGGGCCTCTCTGTGAAGTCCCCACACATCAGATCTATAACAGCTCTGAACATAAACACAGTGAGGCTGACCTTTCACCCCCTGTCACTGAAGAGCGGAGAGAGGAAGAGATTATCCTGTAAGGGCGGAGGGTTCACTGAATTGACAGTGACATCTGAAGCAGATGGTGCTTCCTGACAACACCATGAACACCTCGAGTGGATGCTGCTGCTGCTGCGTCTATTTTGAAGCACCTTTTAGACCAGTGGGCAACTTTGATTACCGATAGGGCCGCATACATTTTTTTTCAGTGCCTGAGGGCCACACTGTTACATATTGTTGGGCACTGCCAACTAGAAAAAATAGATAAATAGATAGAGCTTAAAAAAAGGATTATACTGACATTAATATATTTTATCTCAAACAAAATTAAAAATTCATGATTTGATGAGCAGAATGAATGTTTACCAGTTTTTAATGGTAATAATAATAATAATAATAATAATAATAATAATAATAATGAACTTTATTTATATAGCACTTTTCAAAACAGGGTTACAAAGTACTTCACAGACATAATTTAAAGATAACAAGAGAATAAAAGAGAAATAAAAGAGAAATGGGAGGAATACAATGACCAGAAGTGTAAGAGTTAAAACAGAACAGTGGTAAAACATGTAAGAGCCAGAAATGACAGAAGAGCCAGAAATTACAGAAAAAGTCTAGTTTAAAGTACATATATATCACCTTTACCATTGTTTTCAAATATAGTTTTTCATAACACTATATATCACAATTTAATTCCTCATAAAGATATTTAGAGATACAATCATAGCAAAGTAAGGTCTTTAATGACTTGTAAAAGACAAAACATGTACCAGCAATCCAAGGTTAGAAGAAATATTTAATAAAAAATGAATATAAAACTTTTTTTTGGGGAATTGATTGGTGGACCACATTGAGTGAGGTGATGGGCCACACATGGCCCTCAGGCTGCCAGTTGCCCACCCCTGTTTAAGGGGAATGCAGTTGAATCTCTAGATTGTAAAAAGGATCTTTGGCTTCTTTATTTCTGTTTTTAGAGGGATGTGATAACTTTTTTCTTTTCATGTCTTGCCTCACTTCTGAGTCCATGACAAGCAGATAGGCACCAGTCTTTCCACTGTGTGTGCAGTTACAAGAGACAGGCAGAGCTCGCCCAGCGCTAATTAGCTTAGCACAATGACCTCTGTCTTGTCTGAGTTAAGAAGGAAAACAGTTCTGGCCTTCTAAATGAGATCTGTTACTGTCAGACTTTTATAAAACAGACCTAAAACACAGATAAAACTGTTTATTCCAACATATCTGAAGGATGAATTTTAAATGGCTCAATGGTTTGAAATCAACATGAATAAACAAAAAACTGCAGTCTGTCCTTTCAAAAGTTTCACTTGAACTTGCCATGTTTTTAATCCTGAAATATTGAACTCTGCTTTCAGCTCTCTCTTCTCTGGCTCGGGTTAAAAGTCCTCAATTTTCTGTTCTAGCATGGAGGAACATCCCTTCCCAAAGTGTCAAACTGAAATATTTCCTAACCAGAAATATTTCAGAAGTGGCCGCAGTCATCAGTATTTAGTTCTTTTGCTCCCTTATTCCTTCGGTGGAGCCAATGACAGCGAACCCAAGATACAGTTTGTTGCTTTCAGGCCGATTTCTGCAAATGAAAGTTAAACATTTCTCCACAGCCTGAGGTCATACAGGTGACTGAAGCCAGGAGTGTGCAGAGTGTGTTGTGGCAGCTTTAAAGGAAGTCTGTGGATCACATGATGTCATACTGAGACTTCAGGTTTCTCAGGCAGAGCTCTGTTGTGTTTGTTTTGTGTTGATATTAAACTCCAAATGCAGCTTTATGATTCAGATCATGCTAGATTAAAAAGCATAAACCAAAACAAGCACGGGCTTAAGAGCAAAGAAAGGAAAGCAGAGGCCACTGCAGGGCAGCAGAGCTCAGTTTGTGACTCATACTTTCCTATCTGCTCTGTAACGGTGTTAAAATGGCACTGCTGGAAGTATAACTACACTATGTATGGTTTAAATTTTACGGTTTTGGTCTGGCGCTGCTGAGGTTTTCTCCGGTTATGATCCACGTACATAGAAACCAAAGAGGTCTTTGTTGGAAATTAAAAAATCTGTGTTATAATAAAGGATGAAGAACAGTGTGCTCAGCTGACTCTCGGTGCTGTGACTCTCTCCTGTGTCCAGATCAGATCGGCAGAAACCCCTGGCCTGCAGGCCATCTGGGAGGACGAGAAGCAGAGGAGGAGGGAGAAGGATCAGGCATCTCAGATAGAAGCCCCGGAGTCCCAAGGTGAGAGCACCCACAGTACAAACTCTGTTCATGTCTTTGCTTCCTTAAAACATTCATTCATTCATTTTCTATACCAACTGTCCCTTTTGGGGTTGCGGGGGGCTGGAGCCTATCCCAGCTGTCACTGGGCAAGAGGCGGGGTACACCCCCAACCGGTCGCCAGTCAATTGCAGGGCAAATTATAGAGACAGACAACCATTCACGCTCACACTCATACCTAAGGGCGATTAGAGCCACTTCACACAGAAAGGCCCCGCCCCACCCTGGAATCAAACCGGCGACCTTCTTGGTGTGCCACCACCGTGCCGCCCTTCCTTAAAACGGCGGCAGAGAAACTTTTCTCTCTGGACTCGGTATCAACTGGTTTAAAAGCTTCAGAAAGAAACATTGCTCTGGGAATTATCAACAACATCACGCGTTGTTGCATTTTAATTAACGATTGATATATTTTAATTATTTTCGTCATAGTTTTTCGTCAACAACCTTTTTTCCCCTGACGAAAACTAGACAGTAAAAAATAGAAACAAGAGCACATGGACAAAAACTAAAACTAAATTAACTGACATTTTCATCAACAAATAAAAACTGGACTAAAATGTTTGACAGAGACTTAATCCAGTCAGACCTAATTTGATAATATAGAAAGTAGAGACAAGTTAGAAATATATCCAAACTCAGCTACTTTGGTTGTGTGGAAAGGTTGAATGACTTAAGAGGGACATCCAATCACAGCTGCCTTAGCTTCATGGTGGTGGGATAAGTTGTGGAGCGATCCAATCAGAGCTCCTCTCTTTATGAATTGATATATTCATGTAGAGCAGGTTCACTGTTTGTTGTCAGTTCTGGTATTGTAACTGAGATGCTCTGCCAGGTAGCCTAAATAAAGGTGACTGCATTTCACACAAAAGTTCAATTTGTTTCTGTTCATTTATACATTCAAACTTTACTAGCGTTTAATAAAGGGTTATTAGATGTTTAATTTTATCCAAGTGTATCAACATGACTTCAGAAATTCAAGGAAACATAAAAAATGCCTTACATTTTACACTTCATATTTTAGTCGACTAAATTTACAGTAGATTTCATCGACTAAAATGTTGTGAAATTTCATCCACTAAAACTAGACTAAAATAAAACAATTTAGATTCAAGGTTCAAGGTTTCTTTATTTGTACTAGACAGTAAATTTGTTTTACAGATTGGGAAACTCCCAACCACCCAACATACATAAAACAGTAAAAAAATCATACAATAAGGAAACAGTAAAAACCATTTGAAAATATAGTAAAACCATCTAAAAAATATTTAAATAAATTAAATTAAAATCGTGGAAAAGTGCTTTGACATCTCCCTGGGTTTTACTAAAGTGCAATGTGAACAAGATCACCTAGTGGCCTTGAGATTCAGGGTACCAATTGCTGTGGGTACAAAACTACTTCTGTACCTTTTTGTCCGACCCTTACTGACCACAAAACGACAGCCCGATTGAAGGAGCTGGAACTCGCCACGCAACGGATGTGAGCAGTCTTTCAGGATGGAGCTGGCTTTACGCTGCTGGCTTTTACAGTGTAGATGACTAAAACTAAAACTAAACTAAAAAGTGCTGTCATAATTAACACTGGTTAATGGTCAATGAACTTCAGCTTGTAAAGCCCATCTTTAGCTTTTCTAAACACTCTCACATTCACTCACTGATGTAAGTTAGCTGTCAGTATCACCGAACACGTCCATGCACTTCTATATTCATTTACATAACACTGACACAGCAGGTTCATCATCTTGCCCAAGGACACACCAGCCATGTTTACATGGACACAAGTAATCACATTAAAGGCTTGATCAGAATAAAAACACCCCATTTAAACATGAAGATTCTGATCTGAAAGAGCTCATTATAAAGACCTTTTATTCTGAATGAGAGGGCTGGTTTGTTATGGTCATGTAAACACTCATTCTGATTGAGTCTTCCTGGTTCACTCTCTCTCCTCTCTACTCAGCTGCACACGTCTGAAGCTGCTCACACATGCACAGTTGAGGAGAGGGTCCCCCTGCTCCCCTCTACAGCTGGTCTTAGTCTGGTCCCACTACAGACTGCTTCAGCCTTTTGAACTGAAGTGTTCAAGTTTCTCTAAAGAGAGCAGGAGGAAAACATGCTGCAGAACATGATTTGGGTTCATTTCAGGACAGAAAATAAAGACCTCCAGATTCCAAATTCGTTCCAAATTTTCTGTCCCTCCACGAGGAACGATGAGTGATGAACGGAGGTGTTTGTTTTTAACAGAGGAGGAGTCGCACTGTGGACTGTAGTGTCCTCATATGAAGAGAAAAACTGAAATACTAACAGAGTATTAATCACACCGTGGAATAGGGCTGAACGATTTCAGGAAAAGATCTAATTGTGATTTTTCTGGCAAATATTGCGATTTCAATTCGATTCACGATTTTCTTCATATCAAGCTTGAGTACAATATTCACTATGTTTACAGTACAGACAACAGTAAGGAAATCAATGATCAAAAGCACATAACACATTATTCGGCATCTAATATTGATGATAAATAATCTGTTATTGTTTTTAAAAGGGATACTCCAACTTCTACTCCTAAACAGAGGCTCTGCATTGTTGACCTGCTTACCAGCACTTCCACAGTGGAGATGTGACGTTGACGAACGAGCCGACTCTTTTGAACTGCTCTTTTAAGTGAACAATGAGGGCCGATTTACAGTTGTGAGTGAACCGTTCGAGCCATTCTTAAATGCAAATTGCCTGCAAATTTGGAAAGTAATATGTGTAAAATTGTTGACACGACAGACCCTGGGTCAGTCAGGAGCGCTGCAGAAAATCGCAGCTTTGATGATCACATGATTGCGTTGTCTGAATCGCGATTTTGGTTCAAAAACGATAAATCGTTTAGACCTTCAATGGAATCACATTTCTGATTTATCTGGCCTCATGACAGAGAAAATCTTTACCGACATGCTCTCATAAAGAGAATCACGTTTTATGTAGTGGGCAGCTGCCACTAAACTGTTTTTATCATAAGTACATACTGACCAGAAGTTATTTTTTACAAGTTAAAGCACTTTTTGGTTATTTTAAGAGTTAAGAACAGCCGCTCCTTCTGCTGTATCTGACCTTCTGAGCATGCCCAGATGCTTTAGCCTGATCACCTGATAGTGGGTGTGATCAGAATGTGTCCACGTAAGTAGTGAATCAGAACATTTTAATCTGAATGATTGAATAAAGACTGAAGAAAAAGTGCACATGTAAACATGGCTGGTGAAATGCTAGAGCAGTGCTCAAACCCTCAACCTTTGGGTCACTTTCACACCTTAAATTCTGTGGACTTGGTCTAGAGTTGAAACTTTAACATAGTTCATTTTTACTTGGTTTACTTTGCTCTTTACATTGCACTTTACACACAGACTAAAGTCTAGCCTTCTGCCACTCGTTAGGGACTATAGCTACTTGGTCTGTGTTCCTGCCATCCTGCCTATTGTGAGACTGAAATACACAACAGGCTTTAAGCAATAACTTTGTTCAGATCAGAGCAGTTCAGAAGTATTCTGTGCCATAAAATAAAGATAAAGCTGCATTAGGCTGTGTCAGGAGTAACTTGCATATTACCTGGTGCAATATGACCTGTAAACATATTCAGGACAGATTTGTAGATGGAAGGCAGTCAAAAGATCTTGAAACTGGCAATGCTAACGTGAGGCACACTCTGATTTGTATTGAACAGCAAAAATAACCACACCCAGATCGCCTGAAATAGGTGGAAAAATGTCCGAAAGGCAACAAAACTATGTCATCTTATTTCAAACAACCCTCCAGCACAGTGTTAATTTTGACAGCACTTTATAATTTAGTTTTAGTTATAGTCTTTTTCCTAAAATATCTTTTACTTTTAGTCATAATTTAGTCATCTAAATTGTTTTAATTTTAGTTGATGAAAATCTACAGTAAATTTAGTAAAAAAAGAAGTGTAAAGTGTAAGGCATTTTTTTATTGGAATTTCTGAAGTCATGTTTTACACTTGGATAAAATGAAACATCTAATAACCCTTTATTGAATGTTAGTAAACTTTGAATGTATAAATTAACAGAAACAAATTGAACTTTTGTGTGAAATGCAGTCACCTTTATTTAGGCTACCTGGCAGAGCATCTCAGTTACAATACCAGAACTGATAACAAACAGTGAACCTGCTCTACATGAATAGATCAATTCATAAAGACAGGAGCTCTGATTGGATCGCTCCACAACTTATCCCACCACCACGAAGCTAAGGCAGCTGTGATTGGATGTCCCTCTTAACTCATCCAACCTTTCCACACGACCTTAGTAGCTGTGATTAGATATATTGCTAACTTGTCCCTACTTTCTACATGACCAAATTAGAAAAGCTCTCAGAGAGCACAGACCTCCGCCAAGGTGATCTGGATCACCCAAAAATTTAATCAGTTCTTCCATATCCCATTTCCGACAATTCCTGAAAATTTCATCCAAATCTGTTCAGAACTTTTCAAGTTATTTTGAACACAAACACACAGACAAACAGACAGACAGATAAACGCCGGCAAAAACATAACTTCCATGGCGGAAATAATTAGGTCTGATTGGATTAGGTCTCTGTCAAACATCTTTGTATCATTTTTATTTGTTGATGACAATGTCAGTTAATTTAGTCTTAGTTTTTGTCCATGTGCACTTGTTTTTACTAGTTACTGTCTCGTTTTCAACATGGGGAAAAAAGATTGTTGACGAAAACTATGACGAAAATAATTAGTCAGCAATGTTAACACTGCTCCTGCATAGCCCAGCTTTATCCCACACACAAAGGTTCTGTCATGGTAACAGAGTGATAAACAATCACATCCTCTCTGCTGTGCTGTGATGAAATGTGGTAGCTCTCACATGTACTTCCAAACTCAACTCCCTGGTCCAAAGAACGTAGAGAGAACATGAAACAGTTCCAGGTCTCACGGAGACTTTCCAGACCTGTCACTTTTTTCAGTTTGATGAATTACTGCCTCTTAAATCCTTTGATGATTCTCAAGTTTGAGTCCAAAAGTACAAGCACACTCGACCCAACAGCTGACCAAAATGTTTTAATTGTAGCTGAGAATTTTAAACTGGAAAACAGACTAACATGAACACACAGTTCCCAGGACATAAAAATGCTTTGTTCAAACAGTCTTCCTGATGTTTTCCAGATCGAGGATGTGTCACTCCAACAGAGAGCGAGAGAATCTTCATGAAGAGGTTCAAGGAGATCCTGAAGGAGAACGAGTTTGACATGTAAGTTCATTGCTCTGCCTTTTGATCTATTGTCGGTTTGACAGCTTTGGGTGGAAGTGACAGGATACGCCAGATGTTTCAGGACATGTTAGATCTGAAAGTCATCTGCAGACTGTGGTCCTGTGTCCCCTGAGGAATGTCCCTGCAGCTGGTCAGCTGGTGAAGTGTTTCAATATGAGCTCTGGAGGCTGCCAGTAACATTAATAAGAGCCACACACTCAGACCTCATGAATCAAAAGTTTCTAAGGTCTTTTAATCTCTTCATCAAGTCGTCTTGAAGATGTTACACAACCTCATATTTCCCAGCATGACGTCATTCTCTTTGTCATTTAGAAATATGAGAGAAAGAGGTCTGCCCTCATTTTATGTGCTCGATATGTTAAGAACCTACTCTTAGAGGACATTTTCTCAGTTACACCTTTCTTGTTCTGGGTTGGACCCCCTTCTGCCTTTAGACCTGCCTAAAGTCTTCATGGCATAAGTTCAACAAGGTGAAGAAAACATTCAAAGAGATTTTTGTCCATACTGACATGCTAGCGCCATACAGCTGCAGCAGATTTTTCAGCTAAACATCAATGATTGGAATCTCCGGTTCCACCTGATCCCAAAGGAGCTCTATTGGATTGAGATCTGCAGCCTCATTTGTAAACGCTGCATACACACAAAAGAAAGCGTATGCCACTTGAAAGCAACTTTTGGGATTTATGAAAAACAATCTTGACAGGGTTCCCTCATGTCCTGGAAAACCTGGAAAACCTGGAAAATGATAGACCCATTTTCCAGTCATTGAAAATACATGGAAAACTAGAAAGCACTCGGAGAGTGCAGACCTCCGCCAAGCGCCACAGTTCCCCCTATTTGTCATTTGCACCATAAATATTAGTCCCACATTTATTTTGACTACATTTTTAGATTCCTTGACCATGAAAACATACCATTAGCAACTGAATTCATAATGATATCAACATTAGTTCAGCAGTTATTCACGGAAATCGCATTTTCCGTAATGGCGGTTTTCTTCTGGATCTAGTTCCACAGCTTTTGAAGATACCTCAAATCAGTTGGCATGTTCCAGATTCCACAGTTTCTTGGCTATTTAATGGTATTTTTTGTGTGTTTATAGCTTCATTTGTTCTCTTCCTATGATGAAAATTCCAAAGGTCCCCTATTTTTTCATATTGTGGATCATAGTATCCGGAATTATTACTTTATCCGGATCAGTCTTTGATATACTGTAGAGCATGTTAGAAACTTGTCCTGTATTTTTTTTTTTTCAAAGTGTTCTGACCATTATTTGTGGAGTTACATGCAGAAATGTCGAAAATGGTCCCATCTCCCAATGTTAAAGAATCCTTTAAAAAATTCCTGGATCCAGACGGAGATCCGGATCACTTCCAAAATCTAATCATTTGTTCCTTATCCCAATCTGGACATTCCCTGAAAATTTCATCAATATCCGTCCATAACTTTTTGAGTAATGTTGCTAACTAACAGACAGACAGACAAACAAACCCTCCCAAAAACATAACCTCCTTGGCGGAGGTAATGAGGAAAAATGTAAAATGTCCTGGAAAAGCTTGAATTGTCTTGGAAAATTATTTATCTTCCTTCTACCTTGTTAGTGAACAAAAATCAAACATAGGAAATTATGTAAAAATATACTTGTTAATTAATGCACACTTAGCCATAAAATATGAGTAGATAAAATAATGCAAGGTGAGGAATAGAATATAAAAACTTAAAACAATAGAGACAAAAAGATTTAATAAAAATGGCAAAATAAAAAATTAGGTAGGTAAAAAAACAGGTAAAAAAAAAGGTATAAACCATACATTTATAATAGTAAGACACTACATAAAAGCCAGACTAGAAAGCTAGCAGACAATGTTCATGCCTGAGAGTTAGAAATGAGTAAATTTTAAGGAGGGGATGAAAATGTGATGAAAAGTCCTGGAAAATGATTCTAGAAAAGAGTGGGAACCCTGCTTGAGAATGTGCACACCTCCACAGCAGCTCTGACCCTGCCTTATGCACAAATTCCAGAGAAACAGGAAACTGTGACCCCAATAGCAGAAGGATGAAATTAAAGACAGCTCTGTGAAAGTAACTAACTAACCCTAACCCACGCCCACATTGAATCAGTCGTGTCATTGTGAAACAAACTTTACCTGTTATTATGAAATCCATGTATGTAAACAATAAGGCAGACAGTCACTGTGTTCCAAAAATGTGCCAAACAAACAATGTTTTCTATTAATGATAATTGTAATTAAAATGACATGATAAGGCTACAACACCTGTAGCTGTTAAGGAAATGAAGTGATGGTTGGATATAAAAAAGCGCGCACTCACAACGCATATATGCTGCATTGAATTTACATCAGAACTTGGAAGAGAGTAGTGGGAATGACGTCACATTCAAGTTATCAGCGTTCATTACAAAGTCAGAAAAAACTTGCCATGGTGGTGTATCCATGTCCCCCTTCGCCTCCGACACTGCTGAGGAGGGATTCCCCAATGATCCCAGACAGCTTTTCATCTGTGGGGATGAGCTCCGGTGTGCCCTTTCCCCCACCTGTTGCTCAGACACTCTTTCCATGGAGAGCGATTCGCCGATTCACCTCCACTTTTTTGTCAGGTCATTTCTTTTTCACTTCAGCCACAGTCCGAGCCTCAGGGGCAGCCTTATTTACAGCATCAGACACATGCTTCTACTCTTTTGCCTTTCTGGCATTAGTAATGCCCACACTGTCCCCACCTGTTACTATGTCGACCTCACATTAAGTGAAAATTTCTTGTTTTCGCTCGTTTTCCCTCTTGGACCATCGTGAAATTGGTATCATTGAATATTCATCAAGGGTGTTCACCTGACCTTTCATAGACACCATATGGGCGGGGCAAAGCGGTCCCTTACGTGCAACAGCTTAATAGAGTTGATTGTGATTTATCAATGGAAACAGGCGTAGGACATGCATGCACACTCTTTTATAAATAAATATGATCTGAAAGTTTTTGTGCTCACGGATGTCCTGTGTTTCTGGTGTACGCCACCTATAGTGATCCTTCCAACACAGTTTTATAAATGAGGCCCCAGGTGAGTTTGGATACCACTGGAGTACAGGGGAATGATTTTTAATTCAAGAAGTCAGTTTGTGATGGTTTGAGCTTTGTGACGTTGAGCATTTTCCTACTCTGAAGATGGATACACTGTGTTCATAAAGGGATAGACATGGTCAGCAACAGGCTGCCATGTTGCAGCAGAAATCTAGACACATCAGACTAGGCAACATTTTTCCAATCATCTATTGTCTATTATGGTGAGTCCGCCTTAAGTGAAGCCTGTTTCCTGTTCTTAGCTGTGTTGTGTAGGGCTGTCACAATATTAGGTTTTCACCCCACAATTATCGCAGCCAAAAAATATCCCAATATTTATAGAAAACTTAAAAAAAAACCATACATAAGTCAAATTAATTTACAGCATAATTTGCTGTCATTGCACAGTCAGGTGGAGAGACTGTCTGCAACCACCACTGTACTTAAAATATACAAGAAAATTATAATAAAAACTGTGATTTAGAAAAAAAACAACAAATGATAGGGTGACATAACCTGCTCATCATATCAAAGTGGGTGAGGGGTGGTGGTATCATCCTGTGCAACTGACACAAAATTGGAAAAAGGAGACATGACAGGATGGATCAAACAACCACTGTTGCAGGAGAATTTAATTTAGCTGCAAGGAAAGTAACACAAACTCAAATGTGCATCTTGACATTCAGCTCAGGGCCCGTTTACACCACAACGAAAACGACCGAAAATGGAGAGTTTTCATTGCATTTGCACCTCCCTTTTACTTGAGAACGGTGCCCAGAGTGCCTGAATCCGCAAACTTATCCATGTAAATGAGAATCAACAGTTTTAGGGAACATGATGCATGCGCCGCATGCGCAGTACTCTTTCAGATGAAAGTTGCGTGCACATCCCAGGAACAACAACAACAACAACAGCTTCGGCTGTCTACCAAGCAACATGTGTTCTGCTTACTGTGCTCAGTTTGATACCCAGACAAAAATATCCAGACGGACAAGGAACTCCTGCATCTTCACAGGTCCACTCACCATTGTTGTTTATGAAAATTTTGTCTTCACCGAAAAGCGTACGCATATTGTAACACAGCTGTTTCCCTACAAACTTACATACTCCCAAAAGTTGCGCCAACTACTGGCCTTGCATGCAGGCTACAGTGTTTTCAGTCATTCTCGCCTCTCTGTGTGAATGCGGAGCACTTTTGAAAACACAAAGGAGAAACCTTTCCGTTTTTTGGTGACAACATTGTTGTGTAAAACGTGGCCTGAGTCTTTCGAGCATCCAAAGAGCCTTCTCCCACTGCCTTTGGATATGGAGCTGAAACAGTGCAGCTTCCCTCTCCGGTGTAATCATTGTGCACATAGTGACGCTGCTTCATTTTCACTTGTGTGATCTACAATGTTCCTTTCAACTTTTTCATCGATGCTGTTAATGCATTATTCCCCATGGAACACTGAAGTTAGGATCTTAATTGTGATCATAGAGTGGCTCTGCTGCTTTGTCTACTATGATATTTTGAAGACTGACTTCTGCAGCATATTTTCAACGTCACTACCCCCCTCCACTACTGCTCCCTCTGCTGAGAGGAGCAAGTGTGAACAACCATGTCAGGGAATTTCCAGGGCGGACTATCCTAATTATATCAGTGATGCATGTGAGAAAGAGGCGTTGGTGAAGTTTTCCTGTGTCAGTTCAACAGTGGATTAATTCACGTTACGGGCCTTTCTTTATACTCCTAACCTTCTATTTCCTAGTTTTCTATTAAACATGTAACTTTCACCCTTACCTGCATAAAATTTAAAACCTTAAAATCTAAGAGAATAAAAACTGAGTGTCCTTCTTGTCCTCTATAAAGAGAGACAGGCATGCATGTGCTTCAGCAGCCATGCCTCCAGTGTGCTTCAGCCGCGGAGCAGGAAGGGATGTAACAGGAAATGTAAGACATTTAAAACAGAGTTGGAGAGAGTAGCATCAGCACAGATGTACTGAGGGGGTGGAGAGAGACTGAGTAAAGGAAAGGGGAGAGAAGAGGGAAAGGAGAGAGCCTCCTCCTTCCACGCCCTCCTCCTACTCCCACAGTGTACAGGCAGAAAGTATTTCCTGTTATAAATAAGAGTACAGTCGTCTCGGCTGCTGTTTATCAGATCCAGATGTTTTCTATTCACTGAGCTCTGATATCTGACAGGAGCGGAGGAGAGAGGAGGAAGTGTGTTGTGGGAGCAGAGTGGGTTTACAGTGTGCAGCAGCTTTGACTGATGGGACACACACACTTAAAAAGCTCACTGCAAGCTCTTCAGTGCCTCCCTCTCCCAGTCACCCCCTCCTGAAATACTCCGTCTCTGCCCATCTGTGGGCTTTCTCCTACTCGTCTATCCACACACTGCTTCTGCTGCTGATTCTCAAGGACTCTCTGAGCTCTGAAGGCTTTGTCGGGGATTCTAATTTTCTAATTTCTATTCTCTCTTTTAGTCATTTTCTAAGCATGCATGATTTCAAGTCTTCCCCGCCTCAACAAATGCTTCTTAAATGCTGTTTACAGCCACTTTTCCTCTCGTAACCACTGCAGCAGGGGCCAAATCCAGCCCCTGTCTTCTTTTAATGCAGTCTATAAAGCTCTATTACCACTTGAAAAAAAATAAATTATCCAGCTTTTACTTAGGTGAGTACTGTGAACTCAAACAGCTGAATTTTTCACTCAGAATTTGTAATTTCTGTCTAAAGACTTTTGTCAAGATCAAAATAAAATATGTATGTTTGTTGTTACTATGAAAAAGTCATAGACCAGAAAACATTTGGATGGATTGTTGTTGTAAGAATAAGATCCGCTGTTATAACAACAAAAATATTAGAAAATACAGATTTTAGAGTAGGGTGGCACAGTGGGGCAGCAGATAGCACACGTGCCTCACAGCAAGGAGGTTGCTGGTTCGATTCTTGTGTAAACCAGGGCCTTTCTTTGTGGAGTTTGCATGTTCTCCCCGTCATTGTTTCTGTTGTTGTCATGGATTGCGCATGTGGTTTAAGCGAGAGATGGGGCTGTTATGTCTGGTTTCTTAAGCTGTCGTATTTGTTGTCCTCACAGAAATGCCAGGCCAGGATTTTCAGATATATTCACTCTGGGACCCGTTTTCAAAAATATGCATTTTCAGGCACCTTAAATGCTGTATCCATGTGGACGAAACGCCTATATGACTCCAAACTTGTGGGGATACACCTGTAAACGTGTCCCTGTGGACGACCCCTTAATCTGCCCTTAGGTATGAGTGTGAGCGTGAATGGTTGTCTGTCTCTCTATATGGCCCTGTGATTGGCTGGTGACTGATTCAGGGTGTACCCTGCCTCTCTCTCAATGTCAGCTGGGATAGGCTCCAGCCCCCTGCCACCCCTAAAGAGATAAATAGTGAATGGACTTGAGCTTATAAAGCGCTTTTCTAGTCTTTGACCACTCAAAGCAGCTTCACACTGCAGGTCACATCTACACACCCGCCCTCATATTCACTCACTGATGGCTGGAGTTTCTTTGTCAGTTATCATCAGTATGAAGTAACACATTCTCGCCCTTTCAACCCCATTTACACGCCACTGATGCAGCAGTAGGAGCAACTTGGGGTTAAGTGTCTTGCCCAAGGACACATCGCCATGTGACAGCTGGAGCTGGGCTGGAAAACTGAAAGATCTGGCTATCAGTGTTAATTTTGTTGACTAATTATTTTCGTCATAGTTTTCGTCAACAACCTTTTTTCCCCTGACGAAAACTAGACAGTAACTAATAAAAACAAGTGCACATGGACAATAACTAAAACTACATTAACTGACATTTTCATCAACAGATAAAAACTAGATGAGAATGTTTGACAGAGACTTAATCCAATCAGACCCAGTTTGGTCATGTAGAAAGTTAGGAATATATCCGATCACAGCTACTACGTTTGTGTGGAAAGGTTGGATGAGTTAAGAGGGACATCCAGTCACAGCTGCCTTAGCTTGGTGGTGGTGGGATAAGTTGGGGAGCGATCCAATCAGAGCTCCTCTCTTTATGAATTGATATATTCATGTAGAGCAGGTTCACTGTTTGTTGTCAGTTCTGGTATTGTAATTGAGATGCTCTGTCAGGTAGCCTAAATAAAGGTGACTGCATTTCACACAAAAGTTCAATTTGTTTCTGTTAATTTATTCATTCAAACTTTACTAGCATTCAATAAAGGGTTATTAGATGTTTCATTTTATCCAAGTGTAAAACATGACTTCAGAAATTCAAGGAAACATAAAAAATGCCTTACCCTTTACACTTCATATTTTAGTCGACTAAATTTACAGTAGACTTCATCGACTAAAATGTTGTGAAATTTCTTCAACTAAAACTAGACTCAAAAAAAACTATTCTGACTAAATTATGACTAAAAGTAAAAAATATCAGAAACTCTCCCCGTTCTTCTGTTTTCTGCACTCTCTTTTCCTCATGATAATCTCGTTGTTATTTATTTCCCATCATTCAGTCAGTGAGGGGGGCGTGGCTCTCATAGAGAAATGTGTTAATCGCTGCAGTAATCTCCCGACGCCTGCCAGCCTCCCTGCCTCTCTCCCTCGTTGCCTCCAAAGTCGTTAGCTAGCAGACTAATTAAGAGACAGCCAGACTGTGGCACGTGCACGCCGACTCTCCGGAGGCCTTTTCTCACACGGCTCAATGGAGCAAAGTCTCACAACGACATCCAGGCTGCAGTGAAATCTCTCCCACTGTCACAGTACCATCAGAGATGGGAGAGGGGGCTGATGCTGACTAATTAAAGGCAGAAACAAAACAACAGCAATGCCCTCAAGTGTTTTGTCATTCATTGACTTTGGGAGTCACTCAGCAGATAACAGCCTGGGGTTATTTTATTATTCAAAACAAGGAAAACCTATAGCTTATTAAAGTTTTGAAATGAGTTTAAGTTAGATCATGTGTGGGTGAGAGTTTGTCTACTTTGTCTGACAGCTGTCCCCAAATCTTGTTTGAAGTTTGATTAAAAGCTACGAAACGCCACGACATATCCACACCCACACATTTCTGCCTGTCGCCGCTCACCACAGTCTTTCAACATACTGCTCTGTTTTTGATGCCACTCTGCCATCACATTTATCACTAGATATCTCTAAAATAGCTCTGTCTTTTCATTTGATTCACGAATGAACCATAGATTTTACAGTTTTGCGCAATGATCACTGTTATTCACAGCCTCGTCCAGCCTGTTGTTGAACAGCAGATGCAACAAACTCAGAGGCTGTCATGATGAATTCATGCGTATCAACGTACGTTTTTAATGATATAGGCGTTTTTTCATTTTCTAAAACGGGTCCCAGAGTGGATGAATCTGAAAACACTGGCCTTGCGTTTCTGTGTGAACATCAAATATGGACATTTTCAGAAACAATAACATCATTCATTTATATTTATTTCTATTTTTATTTATATCTACCGTATTTACATATCTAATTATCTGCTGTATAATGCTACTGCTGGAATCTTAATTTCCCTGAGGGAGTTTTCCCTAAGGTTTAATAATATTCTGTCTAATTTAATCTAATCTAATCAGAGCCCGATCCTGTGCTTAAAGTACTTGCAGGAACCTCACGATTCAATTCAATTTTGATTCTTTAGGTTGTGATTTGATTCAATATTGATTTAAATGCTTTGATGACGATTCTGTAAGAAGTAGAAATACACAAATAAGTAGAGTACTTGTTGACAATTTTTAAATATTTATTTTCATGCCCATGTGATCATCTGAGGTATGTCACGTCACATTTTTGAGCAATAAAACATCTAAAAATAAGAATTTGCACAATAATAATTTATTTTTGCACATGGAGTACAAAAATAAAAAACATGACAGTTCTGTATAAACACTGAAAAAGTCCATAGCACCACCCACTGGCCAGGGGGTGCATCTATTCAGAGGATTTGCTGAATCGGTATTGAATTTGGGGGGGATATTGCAATGTATTGATCAATATATATTTCTACCACCCTCAGAAACAGTGGTTGAATATGGTGTTGTGTTCATGCTTTGGCAAAATCTTCTGCTCCTCTCGGACCCATTGAGCAACAAGAGGACATGGAGAACAGCAGACACCAGTGTTTGTTTGAATGTCTCATGACATTGCTCCATGTCTTCTTCTCTGTTTTTGGTTTAATTCTGCAGCAGCGTTACAGAGCCACTCACAGGCCTGGCTTATGTACTACAGCATTTTCTGTGTTTTCATGTGGACAGATACATGTCTTAAAGCAGTGCTGTTTTTGCAGAAAACATTTCAAGATATTTTTGTCCTCATGCAGATAGGGCCTCAGATGTGGGCAAAGTATAATCAGAATTTATTGAACAGTCTAAAACTGATAATGTTTTGATCAGAAGTATGAATTTGCACTCCATATTGATTTCCAGGCATGTTTAAAAGTCTCTGTAAAAACACTGACAGATGCATTCACCGGCTGACCACTGATCATGAAGACATTAAAGCAACAGGAGGAGGGGTTGGTGCACAGGTCGTGCATGGCAGCTGCTGAAGTGCTTGGTGTTATTTTAGTATGAGTGGTGGGAGTGGGAGTGGGATTTAACAGAGGGCCATTTACTATAGCCTGCAAGATCATTTCTGTTGTTCTATCTTGCAGGAATGATCTTGCAGGCCTTGCATTTGACATGTCTGGTATAGATGAAAAAAAAAATTCATTATTATCAATAGAACCATTAGCCATTTACTCATCCATCAATTATCTATACTGCTAATCCCTTTTGGGGTTTCGGGGCTGGAGCCTATCCCAGCTGTCATTGGGCAAGAGGTGGGGTACACCCTGAAACATTCGCCAGCCAATCACAGGGCCACATACAGAGACAGACAACCATTCAAGCTCACACTCATACCTAAGGACAAGTAGAGTCACCAGTTAACCTAATGAGCATGTTTTTGGACTGTGAGAGGAAGCCAGAGTGCCCAGAGAGAACCCACACATGCACAGGAAGAACATACAAACTCCACACAGAAAGGCTGTGACTGACAAGGGGTTTGAACCAGGGATCGACCGATATGGATTTTTTAGGGCCGATGCTGATACCGATTTTTTTCCATCACCCTTAGCCAATGACCGATTTTCTTGGGCCGATATATGTGGCTGATGCTGCTTTTTGCTCCCTAAATTTACATGAAAAAAATGACATTATCAACTTTAAAAGGAATAAATATTCAACCATGTCTGTAAATCATGCCCGGCGAACCCATGCGCGAATTCAAGTAAAGAACGCAAATATCGGCCCGATAAATCGGCCAGCCGATGTATCGGTCGATCCTTAGTTTGAACCAACAACCTTCTTACATTCAGGCTTGTGCACTCCCTGCTGTGCCACTGCACCCCCCTAAAATAATTTCTATTAAATAAAGTCAAACTCAGAGATGCTGCCTCTTGTTAAGTCACAGCTAGTCGGCCATTTTTAATGTAAAGTAGAATCAAATGTACAAAAATGACTCTAGACCAGGGGTGGGCAACTTTGATTACCATGATGTCTGCATACATTTCTTTTTAGTGCCTGAGGGCCACACTGTTACATATTGTCGGGCATTCTCAATGAGGAAAAAAATATATAAATTAAAAAAATAGCAAATATAAAGCTTAAAAAAGGGTTATAGTGACATTAATATATTTTAACTCAAGCACAATTAATAATTCACGATTTAATGAGCATGACACATAACTAAAGCCTATTTAAGCTTCTCTTTAATGCAATAAATGAATGAGTGTTTACCAGATTCTAAAGCGCAACTATATTACATTTGCCATAGTTTCCAAATATAGTTTTTACTTATAACATTTATTATATTTCAGTGTCTTATAAAAGATATTTAGAGATACAATCATAGCAAAGTAAGTTCTTTGATGACTTGTAAAATCAAAGCATGGACCAGTAATCTAAGGTTAGTAG
Source organism: Cetoscarus ocellatus (assembly GCA_037902135.1). Taxonomy (NCBI): domain Eukaryota; kingdom Metazoa; phylum Chordata; class Actinopteri; order Labriformes; family Labridae; genus Cetoscarus; species Cetoscarus ocellatus. The sequence continues at coordinate 22,159 of JBAMNC010000511.1, read as the reverse complement.
AAATATTTCATCACCTTTGCTAGTTTGTGCATTAAGTAGTACTGGTAACTCAAGATGAATCATATTTAGCAGTTGTTGTTATGTTTTCTTCATATTACCAATTTGAGTTTTTATTTTTGAAATGATTGGTGGGCCGCATTGAGTGAAGTGAAGGCCTGCATGTGGCCTCCGGGCCGCCAGTTGCCCAGCCTTGCTCGAGACTCACAGCAGAGTTTTAATTCATAAAATTTGTGTAAAATATTCTTTATTCTCCAGTACATTTTTCTGCACATCTCCCTTTAAAACTAGCTTTTAGGTTTTGGTTCAGTACTTGAAATGGCATCTTTTAATATGATGGAGGTTTCTGTTAGACTTCCTCTAATTGTGTTCGGCGACCTCCTGCCTGGACTACATTTCAGTATTTCAGAGTCACTGAGTGGTGGGTTGCTAGGCGATGCAGCAGGGCAGCATGGGTAAAGAGCGTGATAGGCAGCTTGTTGCTCAGAGCGATCTGGAGGGATACAACGCCAAAACTGGCCGCCTGCCCATTTTCCATTCATATTCCCTCTCACACACTCGTACACACTACTTGTCTGTTTCACACACACACACACACACACCACTTGGCTGCTCGCACACACACTGGCCAGACGAGTGTCTCCTCTCTCCGCACATGTGCAGCCGCCCACACACACACAGCACCTTCTGTGTACACACACGGAGCGTAAACAGAGCACTTCCCCTGATTGAGACCTGCAGTGGAGAGATGCTAATGAAACATGACTGCGTGAGGGCAGATACCAGAAGGTCCTCTGCTTCTCATTCAGGTAAATGCCAGGCTCACAGCACTGCTCATCCCCATTTAAACGGGAAAATTACTCCATCATTACTCTGCAGGTGGAGTCCATTGGAGAACGACTGCTGTATGGAAATCAGGATCGTAAGTCACACCTGTGTATTAGGCACGGTCCAGCTGTGGGAGCCTTCAGGGGTAAAAGGTTTGAACTGTCTTCTCCGCAGGATTATTTGCTTTACATTCAATAATAGTTTAGTTTTATTTTTATCATCATGTCATACATTTAATCATAAAAGCCTGGGCTTACTGACCTTGCACACCAGATGTACTGTTCAATATATTTCACCAGTCCATCTGATAAATAGCCCATTGAAAGAAAAGCAGAACCTTTTAGAGGCATATCAGCAGGTGATTGGATGGTTGTTCACACTCGTTATAGGCCAATCAGATATTGCAGTAGGCGGGTGCCACTGCGCTAGAGAACTTAAGGCACTTTATAAAAAAACTCTCACCAAAACATGTCAGAAGTGGAGCAGATCATATTCTTACTGTAGAGAAGTTTGTAGTGTTGGTGTTTGTTTTTCATTCAATTAAGAAATGCATTTAAGATCTGATAAAACTGCTACTGAAGCTGTTAGCATCTATGCTAATCTCTGTACGTGCAGTCACTTCCTGCTGTCGTCTCGCTCGTAGCTCCTTCCTCTTCCTGCTCTAAAGGATGCTAATTGGACTGCTCACAGTTATTGTAGATCGGAGCTTGGCAAGATGGATCCAGCTGCACTGCAAGGTTATGGGCTTACATGATGCCATGAAAACGGTACAGGGTCAGGAACCAAAGAAAGTTAATTTACAGTGACAGAACATGAGAGAAAAGTAAATAAACAGAAAAATAAAAACAAACAAACAAAAAAAGTCTGGTTACTCTATTACAGAATTTCTTGCCTTCTTTTTTAACCTTTTGCCAAAGACAGTGAGCTTAAACATGTCAAAATCAAACAGCCATGTTAGTTTTTAGTCGTCTGGTCACAGCAACACGTCAGGTTGAAAACAAGCGATTTTCACAAAGCAATTACTCTCTTCAATTGTCATATTTGCAGTGCAGAAGAAAATGACTAACTTTCACTTTAGTCAGATCATATATTTCACAGTCTGCTGCCTTTTGGACTATATTTGAGTAGATCAACCTCATAGGCAAAAGGAAGAATACCAGATTTAGTTGTGCAATCAAGTAACTTTGGTTTCTGGACAGTAAATTAAAACCCAGCTGCATTTTGTGAGTTTTCTTCCTATCATCTTTGAGTGTTGTTACCTCATAAAATAGTTTCCAGGTTGAATCATTTAAAATGTCTAATTCTGTCTGTAGTCATCATCATGCAAGACTGTTTTTTGTTTCTGTCCTATCCTGTTCAGGACTCAGAGTTTGTCTGCTGCCGATGGTGAAGACCAAGAGGATTTCCCCGCTGATCTCACTCTTCACTCCGACCTCCTGACCCCTGAGGGACTACCATGTACGCTGGCCAATGCTGTGGAGGTGCACAGGGACTCACAGCCAGGTAAAGGCAGTTAACATCTGGATATAGATTAGGGCTGTTCCAATACCTCAGTATGGGAGATAACTGTCTTAAAAAACAAAATAACCATACTGAGCTAAAAATGTGCGTACAGTGGTTCTGTGTGACTGTTTGCATATTTATTAGGGGACTGCTCAATGTTTCAGTGATGGACAAATCATAGCAGAGCAGCAGAGGGATTTCTCTGACACAAACAGCAGGGCAGTCATTGAATAAAGACATCGTAACTGTTTAAGAGAGGAACTTTTTTTTTCTTGGTAAATTCAGAGCTGCATAATGTATTAGGGGTGGGAATCTTTCAGTAGGTCATGATTCAATTCATCTTGACTCTTTGGGTCTCGATACAATTCAAACTAATTCACAAAACATTCCCTGTTTGTTAAAAAAAGGGTTTATTGCAACATCTGCTTCTACCTGCAACATGATTTCACAAAGTAAAGCATGTTTATTACTGTTTATTTACAACAAATAGAATAGAATAGAAAATAATAGAATAGCCATAATTTTAATTGCAGCCAGTACAATGAAACAGAGTGCACATCAAAAAAAGATCACGATATGAAAATATGGATAAACTGAAAATGTAGAAAAAAATAGTTTCAAATATAAACAGATAAGAAGGTGCTCAGAGTGCGAAGAGTTCAAGTGATCAAATGAGAGTTCAGTTCAGTATGAAGTATGTTAAAGGGTGTTTTTAATTGATTCATGGGTGTTTTGAATATTATTGTAAATATGATTTGACTTTAATGTAAAACAGTTCTTTAACTTACTGGTGCTGTAAAGAGGGAGAAGTCCTGATGCTGCTGCCTTTCCTACCGTACAGTAGTGCTTTATTGTGTAGGGAGGGCATGTCAGACCCACTAAAGGGCTTAAGATAATCAAAAGTATAATATGGGCTCTTTTCTTAACATGATATTTTTAATATGTTTTAAATAACAACATACACATTACAAAAACTACAGTAACTCCCCAACTCTAAATTAACAGTCAGACAATGTTACAGATATAAAAAAAAAAAAAAAAAAATGTATACATAAAATAATAATAATAATAACAATAATAATGAAATTATAATAAATAAAAATAAATAGGCTAAATTAATAAATAGTAATAATAATGAAAAATTATAAAAATAAGCAACAAGATAAATATTAATGATAAAGGGAGAAAAGGGAAGGAAGTATGAATATGGTAACAGTAATAATAATTACAAAAGATCAATAATGAAAATAATAATGATAAAAATACACGCTCAGACACATAAACAAGTGTACATTGCATGTTTAGATCGCCAGGTGACATATTTTCGACAAATGATACAAACGGTTGCCAAGTGGTATGAAATTTTCTGGTACACCCTCTGATTCTCTCTTTTTCTATATGGATAAGACACATTACGTCCCTTATCCACTAACCATATGATGCAGGAACAGAGTCCTTCCTTTTTGACAGTGTGAGTCCTCTGGCTAAAAGGGAACAGAAGGCGATCATATTTTCTTAGCTCCTGCTGACAGAGTTGTTGACCGGGACAACCCATAAATCTTGGGACAAGTCCAGAATATGTCTAATAAAGTGGCTGGAGCCAATTTACAGCGATCACAGGTTGGGTTGAGATCTTTCTTAAATTTAGCTGATTTATCTTTGGACCAGTGCAAGCGGTGTACAATTTTAAACTCATGACAGTGTGCCGTAAACATATAGTGTAAGAATAGATCCTCTTTATAATCCTTTGCCAAATTTCTTCTGAAATTATTTCACCAAGATCTGTTTCCCATTCATTCCTAAGACACTCCAGGTCATTTATTATATTTTAGTTAAGCACTGAGTAGATCTTACTCATGATGTGAGTAGAATTAGTTTTACAAGTAAAAAGGGAGTCTATAGAGAGGCTGGGGGTAGCAAATAAATGTTTATTGTTCCCCAGGAATTTGAGCGGATGCACAGGCACAACACTGACCACAACAGTACCGGGTATGATATCAAATGCAGGATCAAGAAAACAAAGTAAAACAAAGGCAAATAAGAGTAGAGTGAGTTAAGTCCCATAGCATCCTACCTTGTTTCCATCTCCCTGCTGCTCTGACTGTGATGCTGGCTGTGGAGGTGGCTGTTAAAGTGACATTTGTTTTCTTGGCTCCAGCTGTGTGCAGGGTTCAGAGTGTGGCACCCAGTGATTAGCATTAGCCTAATCTGTAGGCACTCAGTCTGCCAAGCCTCCAACAGGAGTATTGTAGCTGCCGGGACAGCAGACACCCACACACACACACACACACACACACACACACACACACACACACAGTGACATTGACCTCATGCTGAACTCTTGACTCCCTGCTGTGCTGCTGTGTGTGTGTTGATGAACCTGTCTGCTTGGATCATCTCAATGAAGGTGCATCTAAGAGGTTAACCTGATGTTTCATTGATGCTAACAGTCGTCTGCTGTCCTCATCACAGAGACTTCCTTAAGGAGCAGCGGAAAAGTCCCAGAGGAGGCCGTCGTGGATGAAGAGGCTATTCTGAGTCTTCTAGAGACCAGTCAGACCTTCCTCCCCCTCTCGCAGACGTCCAACCACTCACCTCTGTTAGGTAGGTTCAACATCCAGATCCAAAAACATCCATGCCCCATGTGTGATAGATCCACGGATTCTATATCTTGCTAGTGTTGCAACCCTTATGCATCAAATGATATGGTGCCTGGGAGTTGTAGTCTTTTGAATGTTTGGTATCATTAGACTCAGTAGCTTCTCCTCTTTCATGGGACTACAAAAATGGACACACCACGGCTAGAATTGACCCTTCACTAAGCCCCTCCCACATACGACTGCTGTCCAATCCTGCGTTAGCAACCGTAACTATGCACGAGAGGCCTGTCAAGCTTTCGGCAGAAAACAATATGCGCAAGCAGTGTGCATCCGGGACTAGCAATTCTGACAGTCGATATCCAAGAAATTTGAAGGGTTGTGTTGATTTTTTTGCCTTCCCCAAGCCCAAGACACAAAAAGAAAGATGCTGGGTGTGGATAAAGCACAAGAACACCTACGTTTGTTCTAAAGTAAGGTGCTAACTAACGTTTGCTAACCATAGCTTTGTATGTTAGGTAAGATAACGTTAGCAAACAAAGACGTTAGTAGGTTACTTCTGTTAAACTTTGAGACACTGGGTAATATTTGAGCAAAACAGATACTAGCAACAGATAAAGACAAGTTCTGACATACTGATATCTTTTAGCAGTTTGTTAACAGACGCCATAGAAAGGGGCAAACGCAACGATAATGAAAGCTAAATTAACATCAATTGAAATTTACACAATATATATCAACGTACCCTGCTGTACAAGAACATTGTTGTTCTTGCATGTGATTATTTTGAACATGAAGTGTCAACACATGGGGTGCTTGACAAGATCTGTGTGCTTTCCCCTCTACTTTAATGTCAACTTTATTTGAACTCTGACAGCATTTAATTCGGTGAATGTTTCTCTCAGAAACATACTGGAGACCTTTCTGTCTGCTTCTTTCCCATATTTCTCAAGAATTTATCCAGAAAGTTGCAGATATTTCCTTAGGAATATCACTTACCTGCATCGCTAAAAACTCCATATTTCTCATTCTAGGAGGGAAAGCTTGACAGGCATAGCAACAGTAACCAAACGGGGCAGGGCTTAGTGAAGGGCCAATTACGATGATATTAAGCCTGATTTTCGCCTTGTCCTACATTCTAAATGTCCCTTGTTTTACCAGTAAAATCATTTCTTAACATAAATATTTGCAGTAAAATACATTTTTGGTCTCTTTTTGTGGACATAAGGGTCAAACTTTGACAGCTGAAAATAAATCACGGATGTTTTGATCCGCCATTCGGGCCGATCAGGCTGAGGAAATTAACTCAGACTATGGTTATTAAACACCAAAAAAGGAAATGGGTGGACAAAACTGACCAAAAAACCTAAACAGGACCACAAAATCTAAAAGAGAGATGATCTGTGAAACAAGGTAAAAGGGGGTCCAACACAGCACTAGCAAAGAAGACCTAATTTTGGTGAGCCTATACAAACTGTAGCCAAAGTTTCCTGTTCTTATCTAACAGGAGTGGCAGCCCACCTTCCTCAATATTTGACTGTTGTGTGTTTGGAAATGAGCTTCTGCAGACAAGCGGACTGGCAGCCACATCCAAAGTCACTTAGATTACCCTTTTCACCATTCTGATGCTGGACTGAAACTTCAGCAGGTCGTCTTGATTGTGTCAACATGCTTTAATGCATTGAATTGCTGCTGTGTGATTGGCTGATTGCCTATTTATGTTACTGTGCAGTTAGGTGGCTGCTAAGTGCACATAACTTCTGTATTTGTGCTGATCAGGCAAAGGTTGAGGTAGGTTTTATGCTGAACAGGCTCAGTAATAATCAGTCGCGTGTTGCCTGTCCATTGAGTCCACATACATGCATTTTTGCTGTTTCATTTCTTTTTATCAGAAGGTTCTTTATTTATCTTTACTACTAAAAAGAATTTAGAGAATAAAATCAAAAAAGACAAAGGTTCAGATGGCTGAGAGCCTTAATTTAGTCATTAATTTAATAATGTTCTGCCAGGATTAAAGTTGTTGGTGTAAAATCTGCCTGCTTGTTTTATTATCTCCGCATCATTATTTAATTTGATTTAATTTAATTTCTTTGGACACACAGACAGCAGCCAGGACCACGCCATCATTGATCTGTTAGCTGGCCTGGAGGATGATGGTTTCCGTAGGACCCCTGTTAGGCAGAATTCCCAGACACAGTCCCTCCCTGGTGCCAGGAACTACCACTGTAACAGCGACGAGGAGGAGGCAGAGCCGGAGGTGGAGAGGGAAGAGGCGGAGCTTAGCGTGTTGATGTCACAGCGCTGGGACAGAGAACCTGAGACCACATCCATACAGAGGTCAGTTTGAATGAAAGGTCAACCTAACATCTGTTCTTACACAATTATGATTAAAGATAAAATGATTGTTTTTATGTAAGTTTATTTTTTGAGCATTTTGTGCCTTTAATAATAGGAGAGAGAGAGTGAATAGGCTTATGAAGGGGGGCGAGAGAGAGTAGGGGATGATACTCCACAAATTGGCCACATTTGTATAAAAAAGAAACAACAACGCTTTACCCTGTATGTTTCCTCTCACTTTGGTCAACAATGGCATGTTCTTTAAAATATCATCACTGTGATGTGTTGTCAGAAGCTTTATTCTATTATGACACTTAGGCTAAAAGTGACCTGAATCTGATTTTTTGGCTCAAATGCCACCTGTATCTGATTTGTTTCTGACAGTGTGAACAGCACAAGTCACATTGAATCTGAAATTTTCGAATCAGATTCAGGCCACTTTCAAATGCGGTGCTGAATCAGATACGTATCTGATTTTCTTGATTGCGACCGCGGTCTGAACAGCCAGGTTGCATTCAATGCGACTTTGACGTCATTCTAGAGCAGGGGTTGGCAATTTACCTCGGGTCACATTTTTTCAAAGTCACTTCATGGCCAGAACATAATCAGTGGTTAATAGACATGATTATTAAAAAGTTTCTACCATTTTTTTTCATAACAAAGAGTTTTAGTTGATTTTCCATCTACAAGCATGATTAAACAATGCATAAAGGGGGAAGTGACGAGAGAAAGTGAGAGGGCGCTGGGGCAATCGACTGGTGTCTCCATTACACGCACAATAAACAATAGACATGAATGAATCATACGTCTTTACACTGTTTGTATATCTGATAACCTTAGTTTATTAACACTGCACCAACATTTTTAATGAATTTATCAGGCTAAAATAACAGTTTACAGGACGCGGAAAGACACTGATGATCCACTGCTGACCATCTCATCCGTGTGCATTTGCGCGCTTCTGTATGTTTCTACGCTACAGTGTCAGTCAGTGAACAGTCTGCTCCTGTCTGATCTGCTCTCAGATAAACAACATCAGAACAAATGCTTAAACTAAGTTTTTGCCTCTTTGTTCACCTGTTCAGCCCGCTATGGCTCTGAGCTGTTTTTCTCTACAGCAGCAATCTCTCATCGGCTGGGAATAGCGGCCGCCTTTAGGTTCATAAGAAATAAAATATATCCATAATAACTTTAATAAGAGCTCACTCACAGTGAGATGCTGTAACATCAGGTTCTGCGTTATGGGAACAAACTTCTCCAGCATTGTGAAGCACGTTTTTGGTCTCTCTGTGTTTGTTGCCCCTCATCACACCGTTCTGTGCGTGATGTCATTAATGTTCAACTGAGCATGCGTGTCACTTCTGAAGCGTGAGCTGTGCACATCACAGTCTGCAGTCAGGCCACATTTAAAGGTGTAATCTGAACAGCCAAACAAAAAAAACGGATTTGAGCAATACATCGGAATTGAGCAATAAGGGCTGCAGTGTGAACGTAGGCTAAATCACTAATTCAGGAGACGCCAACAAGGTGCCAGCGAGTACCTGGTAGCCCTTAAGGAGCCTCTGAGGTGCCCACAGGGACACTCTAAACAGCATAAGTTCACGCCACAGAGTCTTTAATTTCTATTATGTTTTGTAAATAAGTCATACCGACATCAACACCATCAGTGTTTTAATTTACTCCCTTTTCATTATTATTATTTTATATTTTATGTGTTTATTTATTTTTTCTCTTTTATCTGTCCTCTATCTACCCTCTTCTTTTCCATCCTCCTAATGTGATGCTGTCAGTTATCAGCTGTCATCAATCTATGTATCTATAAATCTATCATCTATTTATTGTCTTATCATCACCTTATCATTACATATAAAATGAAATACCTTCTTTCCTATTGTTCTTCATATGTATGTGTTGACATAGTAAGCTGTACTAATTTAGTATACTCCTGTAGTACTTCAGCTGTTTCCAGCTCACCAGTTTACCATTTTATTTCCTTTTGTTGCTTTATTTATCTTGACCCTCTGTGCCTTTTCCTTTGACACTTTTGGTCTCTGTTTGACCTGATTTTTTATTTTATTGTCTCCAGAGTTCTGCCTTTCTTTTTTTAACCTTTTTTTGCACTTTGTAAACATCTGTTTTTAAAGGTGCTATATAAATAAACTTATTATTAATATTATAATACAAAAAACAACATATTTAATGTATATTACATTTCATAATGGCCTTTTTCTTTTAAACTTTGGCCTGTGCAGAGCCAAAGCTTACTTTGATGCACTGACGCCACACCTATATCACCACTGCTGCTAGCTAGAGCCCTTCCAGTGCCACTTGTACAAAAAAATTGTGTGACTGCTGTTCATATCAGTTTTTTTAAATAAATTAAATCACTAAAGATGCATATAAGCATAATATTCCCATATTATTTCTTAATCATGAGCAATAATTATTGTCATTTACAGTAAAAAGTAAGCATTCAGTGTCACATGTAGCCTCCTAAATGCACGATATGAATTATTTTAAGATGAACTCTGCAAGTGAAGATCAGTCAGAAACATCAAATCAGACAGGTGGCCCTCTGTAATACTCCTCATCTTTTGGTAGCTCTCAGGCCCAGAAAGGTTGGGGACTTCTGCACTAAATCAGCTAAACACTAGATCCTCTCTGGTGCAGTGGCAGAGGAAAGAACTGTAGACAGATTGCTGGACATTTTGGACCATCAGACCATCAGACTACAACTCCTCACTCGGGGGAGGAGGAGTAACAGGAAGACAGAGGAGGGGAAGGAGCAGTAGCCAGCCAGTAGCCATATTTTTATTTATATTTTTATTTGTATATCATTTTATCTACCTTATAATGGTACTGGAATCTTAATTCCGCTGAGGGAGTCTTCCAAAGGGATTAATAAAGTTCTGTCTAATCTAATCTAAATCCCTGCACCAGTTTTTAGTCTCTTACTCTTTACATGTAAATATTAACGTAGCTCACAGCCCGGTTTGTCGTCCACAGTATGTGTCCCAGGTGCATTGTGTATTCAGCACACCTCTCCTCTGTGTTTGCAGGCCCGGCGTCAAGGACTCAGAGGACGCCTTCAGTGATGAACAGCAGGAGTCCTCAGACGAAGACATGGACTGGAGCGGGAGTAACTCTCTGTTCGCCAACCTGTCCATCCCTCAGCTTGACGGAGCGGCAGACGAGAGCAGCGGTGAGTCATCTCATGCTGGGGCGCACTGAGACAGCACTTAAATGTCAGTTTGCTTTGACGCTGATCTTTCACTCCCTGCTGGTTCATGTTCCATCAAGGATATCAGGACACGGATCTGACAGCAGCTGAACAACAACTGTTTGGGCTGCAACTAGTTGGGGCTTCTGTGATCTAATTTGATTACGAGGGAGCTGTGATTTAATCTTGTAGAAGAAGATGGGACCATAATTGATTTCCTGATGTTATTACCAATTAACTCTGAATAAATTACAGAGGTTTGTGAAGGCAGAGTTTTGTAGGGAGTGGAAATGAAGCGATTACAATATTCTAGTGAATATCTTTGAATAACCTGCATAATGATGCACCAGTCAAATGTTTTATTGAATGAATGTTTTCTTAACCAAATAATTCTTTTACATGTTTTTTATTTTAAAAATTCATATTAAATGTTGCTGTCTTAATTAACTTCATCACACAAGTGTATCACAATCTGGGGTCACTATTTGCTTTTCAGTTGAGTTTTCCAAGAATACACGTTAAACATGATACTGCTTCTTATTAAAAGGGCATTAATGTATTTTTTGTCCACATTATAGTTGATGTACTCTGAAAAATGAGAACTACCCTGTCCAGAAGTGAGGTCAATGTAGTAATGCCTAAATGTTGGTGCTTGATAAAGTGGCAGCATCGGTGGGTGAAGACAAAAAAAGGAAAGAAAAATGTTAAATTAAATAGATGGATGTAAACTATAAGGGCCCCTTCTATGATGCTCTTCCTTATAATGCTCTATAAACACACTATAAGTTATTATTATAATGCACTTTTAGTGGTGTATAATCATAGTTATATGTTTATGTATAATGCTTTATAATAGTTATTACGAGTCATTATAGTGATGTTATATACAATGAGTTATAAACATAACTAAAATTTTATAAAAAGTATTACCAAACTATGACCTCCAAACATTTACTATTAAAGGATAAGTTCGGTTTCTACAGCTTTCACATAGTTTATAGAATGAAGTAGAACAATATACTCACCCAGAAGGCTTTCCTGATCCAAACAGTGCTTCGGGAGATATTTAGATCCAAAATCGAGCGGCGAACATCCGTATAAATGGTAGCAGACGGGGCATCTATAGTGCCGCTCCTAAAACTGCATTAATCGTCCAAAAACTCATTAGTTTCACCAACATTTCATCATGGTCCACTCGCGCTACTCCTCCACGACAGTCCGGTGTCGCTCCACCTATTCACAGACGTGCAGCGGTTTGTTGCTCTCTGGCCAGCTGTTCTTCTCATTGCCTCCGCGTCCTCCTTTCGATGAGCTCCTCATCTGTATAGTCTGGCTTGAAACTGTAAGGACACCCATCATATTCAAAGTTCTCGTCCACAACATCTTCATCCGATAGATATTCGTCCATTTTGCACAAAACTGGAAGAAGAAAGTTATTGTGTAGCCACCGCTCGCCGCTGAAACAATGAGCCGTACTGCGCATACACGCGCAACCGGCAAGAAACTTTTCAGTTCAGAGGTCAGCACAGTCACAAAAACATGGGTGGAGTGACACCGGACTGTCGTGGAGGGGTAGCGCGAGCGGACCATGATGAAATGTTGGTGAAACTCATGAGTTTTTGGACGATTAATGCAGTTTAAGGAGCGGCGCTATACATGCCCCGTCTGCTACCATTATACAGATGTCCGCCACTCGATTTTGGATCTAAATATCTCCCGAAGCACTGTTTGGATCAGGAAAGCCTTCTGGGTGAGTATATTGTTCTACTTCATTCTATAAACTATGTGAAAGCTGTAGAAACCGAACTTATCCTTTAAATATTTTTGGTCTAATCTGCCAGTTTCTTGCCTTTTTTACTGCTTTATTGAATTTAGAATTCATCCTCAAAATGAGACTACAGCATGGTTACTGTGATATTTGTTAGTTCATTTAATCACAAGTTTAAACTTTGGTGACTGTCAACATAAAGTGAGATGTTATTGGAGCGACAGCCTCATACTGTACACCTGATTTTAATGGGGGAGTTCATATATTAATGAACAATGTCCCTAAGCATTTCCAAATTTAAATTTTACAAAAACGTGTAAATATCTTTGGTGGATATAAACTTTTTTATGTTTGTGAATTTTTTATCTGACTTCTTGGCCACAGAAAAGGCGTAAATGGACTGAATTATGCCCCAAGCCTCTAATTTCCTGACTCTGATCGAGATGAAATGTAATGACTTTTTTGTGAATTTAACCAAATGCTTCGTTTTTGATCATCAATAGTTCTCACTAGAGAGAGTTTTTAAAGGTTAGCATTTAAAAGTTTTAAATTGCTTTTTTTCTGCGTAAATTCTCAACAGAGTGCCCCTTTTTCTCCTTTTGTTTCCACCACAGATTCCTCATTAACTGACAGCGGCTCCCGGTCTCAATCCTCTCTCATCGTCACAGAGAAGATGCTGGGGAAAAGGAATCCATTCCCAGAACACAAACCCGGCCATGTGTTGGACACAGAGCAACCACTTGACAAGCACTTTCAATCGAAAAGCAGCCAAGAAAGCAGCAGTGAATGTTCTAAAGGATTAAAGATTAATAAAGAAATCCCCTACATCCCGCCTGTTAAGCACCCCATCCCCTGTAAGATAGCCAATCACCCTGAGGCGTCTTCTATCTGCGTAGACAAAGAGGACATAAGACCTCTGTACACCTACGAAAAGAAAACCTCCATAGCTTTGGATAAGACAGACCTGGAAAGCTTCACATTTGGGAACGGAAAGGTCACCAAAAACAGGAAGAAGTACGGCAGCATAAAGAATGTAGAAAAGAACTGTTTGTCCATCCTGCAGAACCACAGGACCTTCTCCCTGTGCTACTCTGAGCTTAGAAACTGCTCAACCAAGAAAGAGCTCGAGCTGAGTCAGAAGGACAGAAAAAGCCCCATTCTGATGAACATCTCCTCGTCCCAGCCATCCATGGAGGACGAGGATGCCTTCCTGGACACTCGGGAGGAAGAAATAAGCCAGGACAGCGAGGAGGGAGATGTTGGCGAACTCAAAATCAGGTATGAGGACTATCAGGAAAATAAAACTGAGAAGACGATTGTGGCCCAGCAGGAAGCACACTACAAGTTCTTCCCCAGTGTCATCCTCTCAAACTGCCTCAGCAGGAAGAAAGCCGGGGGCAAAAAGCCAACAGATCCCAGCAGCGAGCCAGAACAGGCCCAGCCTCGCAGATCGAGGATGAAGATGAACAAAAGGAGATTGGGAATGGTCGGGTCAAGGTGTAAAATAAACACAGGTGTTAGTTCTACCTCTGACAGCCAGAATAGTGATGGTCCCGCCTCAAAAACACCTGCAAGTGCAGATGCAGAGATGCCTGATGAAGAGGAAAAGCCAGAAAAAGAGGCCGAGGTTAAAGAAAATGGGCCGATAGATGAGAAAGAATCGATTGCAAAGCAGGAGCCAGTAAGTGAGGAGTGGTCTGCAATGGAACAGAGTGAATCCCCATCTGATTTGGAGCCCCCTGCCACAGATTCAAGTGTTCCTGAAGAACCTAAAGAGGAAAGTTTGAGCCCTTTGCAAGATCTTTCCACGAAAGTCACCTGCACAAAACCATCTGCCCTGCCTGGGAGTAAATACACCCTGAGGACGAAGCGGAAGATGCTCTACGACAGCGAGGATGGTGAATACGCAGGGGTCTCTCGCTCTAAAAACCCGGCCTCCAAAGACAGACTCAAGGACTCAAATGACTCAGGCGGGCAGGAGGTCAAATGCCAGAAAAGGCGCAAGAAGGAGCCGCCCATCATCATCAAATACATCATCATCAACAGGTTTAAAGGTCAGAAAAACATGTTAGTGAAGATGGCGAAGTTGAACGCAGAGGAGCAGGTGGTTCTGTTGACACCAGAGAAGCTAGAGCGCTACAATAAACTAGCCCCTCTGAAGGATTTCTGGCCAAAAGTACCAGAATCCACAGCTGTAAGGTTTCCCATCATAGAGCCAAAGGGTAAAAAACACGCCAAACGAAAGGCAAAGGTCAACTCTACCAGTAAGAAACCAGTTAGCAAACCATCCAAACTTCAGGTCAGACAGCGTAAACAGGTCAAGCAGATCAGCGGCTGTCAGAGAGGTCCGATCCTACCTTCTCTACCACCTCCTCGGCCATGTTACTGTGAGCTAGCCGATGATCACGGCGTTGAGTACTCTGATGTCATGGTAGAGTTGGGCTACCTCTCGGATAGATCCCCAAGCCCAACAGATTCAACCCCCCCTCGATGTTGGTCCCCAAGCGACCCTCTCATGGACACCAGCAGTTCAGAACAGTTGATAAACCCTCTCAGCGACCCATGTCTTAGCTCTGCTGTCGAACCCCAAGGCACAGCATCTTCAACCAAAGCTGCACAAAGGAAGCGTCAAACTGCCAAACCGAAGAAATGCACCAACACTAAAAGGAAAGTCAGCAAGCCGGCTCCCAAACCTCTGGAGGAGGAGGAACCCAAAAAGGAAAAGTCAAGACCAAGAAGTGCGGCTGCTCCAAGGCAAAGAAAGAAATCTAAAGATGTAGCTGAAGATCCGGTCAGTAATTCTCCAACCACCAAAAGACCAAGAAAGTCTCGCAAGAAGAAGACCGAGGAACCAAAAGGTCAAGATTCAAGTAAAGATGGCTCCCAGCTCTTATTCCCAGGGGATGAGGTGCTTGCATCTGAAAGTTCTTCTCAAGACATCCCTTCATCTCAGCAGCCAAGTCAGGACAACTCCCAGCCTGCACCTCTATCAGAGTCTACCCCTGCTGCCCAGCCTCTGGAGCTAAAGATGGAAGACTGTGAGACATCCATCATGGAGGTCAACAAGAGCTTCTCAGAGCCAGCACAGTTCAAGCAGCAAGGTTGCCAGACTTCTGTGGTAAAAACAGAGTCTTCACAGGAGAGCACAGCCCCTTTGTCCCCTCCTGCTGCTCGATCGTTACTGGAAGCCAGTAAAGATGCCAAGCTAGCAGCAGCCTCACCACACTCAGGACCCAAGAACGGAGAGATCCCCACTCTCTCTGAGACCCCCTCCGGACTAGCAGTCCTCAAGCAGCTCCTCCAGAGGCGGCAGCAGGGGCAGGCCCTCCCTCTGCAGGTGGTTGGTGTAGACAGCCACTCCACTGCCCTCGCTCAGGCCACCGCTCTGCTGGATCCTGCTGCTAAAACAACAAAACCCAGAAAAGCTCCCTCCACCACTCCGCGTAAACCCAGGACCCCAAAGTCTGCCGCCCCCAAGGAGAAGAAGCCAAGAGTCAGGAAAGGAAAAACAAGTAACACGCAGCCGAATGTGAAGCAGGAGGACAGTTTGTCGGATGACTGCCCCATCTTCCTGTCCGAGCCTGGCATGGACAGCTGCACCTTCATAGAGGACAGTCTGTCTCCAGAACTGCCCCATAACTACAACTTTGATATAAACGCCCTTGATCAGACAGAGTTCTCCAGCCCCTACAGCGGCAGTCAGTTCGTCCTGACTGACAAAAACTTACCAGCAAAGTTCCTGAGTGACGTCAGCCAGGAAACTGTATCCGCTCAAGCACCAGACGTGGAGAAGAAGCCTGATAGGCTCTCAGGTTCAGGGGAGGGGCCACAAAAAGGCTCAGACTCTCACAAACTCCGACCTGCCAGCCCCGACCTCTTTGGCAGACATGAGAACGGGGAGTCCATCTCTAACCACCTCACATTGCTCGACTCAGAGAAGATCAAAAGCAGAGAGTGGGACTTCTCTGTAGGTAAAACCCACACACTCAGCCCCTTCCAAGACTTTCACTGTGAGAGGAAAGAGCTGCTGTTCTCCGTCTTCGACCCTGTCCTGCCTTTGCCTTTGAGCTCTGCGTCTTTCGTCGACCATGACAGCTCGCCAACAGGGGAGAGCATAGATGGACTAACGTCCACCACTCCCAGCAGCTCTCCTCGCTCCATCAGCTCCTTGTCCCAGGTGAGGGCCAGTCATCTGCTGCGGGGGACCGGGGGAGGAGCCCACATCCTCAAGCCCCTCATGTCCCCTCCAAGCCGAGAGGAGATCCTCAGCACCTTACCAGACCTGGAGATGTCAGAGGCAACTTTCCTGGAGCCATTCTGCAGCGACCCCTCTGATGCACCAGGGAAACCAATGTAAGAATAAAAGATAGAAGAGCTGAACCTAATAACACCTCAGTAACATGTCACATATGACTTTATCATACTTAAATAATCATGTAAAGAATGCCTCATTAATTATATTTATTGAGTCTCGTACAAACAGCTTTTAGCACTGAATTAATGTAGCTCTGAAGGCAAAAGAGGGTTTCACCCAATCTAACAAGGTGTACCTAATAAAGTGGCCAGTGAGTGTAAATATGTACAAACAGATTAGTCAGACATTGGGGAAAAGGTACCCAGCCAGCATAACCTCTGCTCCATTTAAAACCAAACAGGTCAAGTTGATTCACTCAACTCTGTAGACCAAGTTTGAAGGACAGAGCCCCATCATTTATCACAAGTGAAGCTGACCCTTCGCTAAGCCCCATTCCTAAGGAAATATCTGCAAATTTCTGGCCAAATTCTTTAATGATATCAGAAGGAAGCAGACAGAAAGGTCTCCAGTATGCTTTTGAGAGATACATCACCAAGTCAAATGTTGTTGGAGTTCAAATGAAGAGGACATAAAAATACAGGGAAAGCACACAGATCTCAATAAAAGCATCAAGCGTCCCATGTGTTGACACTCCATGTTAAAAATAGTCATATTCAACAATGTTCTTTTACAGCTGGGTGAGTCTATATATATATATCTTGTTTAAATTGAAATTAATGTTAAATTAGCTGTCATTTTAGTTGTGTTTGCCCTTTTCTTGGGCGTCCGTTCACAAAATGCTTAAAGATATCAGTATGTCAGAACTTGTCTCTGTTACTTCTATTTCTTCTGCTCAAATATTACCCAGTGGCTCAAAGTGTAACAGGAATAACCTACTAGTGAGACATCTTTGTTTGCTAGTGTTATCTTACATAAGGCACAGAGCTATGGTTAGCTAACACTAGTTAGCACCTTACTTTAGAACAAACGTTGCTGCTCTTGTTGATTTTGGAGGGATTCAGCTTTTCGTGTGGTCTTACACACTGTTTTATCCACACCCGGCATCTTTCTTCTTGCGTCTTGGACTTGGGGAAGGCATAAAAATCAACACCACTTTCCAGTAACTATTATTAATTAATAATAATTAATTAATTAATAATTAACTGTTATAACTGTACAATTAGTTTTATTTTATTTTTATGTTTATACTTTCTTTTTTAACAGACAGGTAAGGTTTTTTGGCTCATACCTTCACATGTTTCCACAGAGCTCTTCCGCCTGTTTAATTTATGTAATTCAAACGTAGGAAGGTTTGTATACAAAAACACTAGAGGCTGAGCAGTTTCACAGAATGTTAACATGGAGCTCTCTGATCAATATTTAATTTCATTTATAAAACAAATAAAGCCTAAACATGTGCTTCTGCAAAGCCTGACAGGGCCTACCATGATAAAAACTGTAAATTTTCTGTATTTATATTTTTAAACATTGCAACAACTTACAAGAGTCAAGAAAAAAAAAATCTTGATTTTTAATTTTTAGAACTTCTTCAGAAAATAATTTGATTTAATCGATTAAATCGATATATTGCCCAGCGCTACCTGTAAATCAAGCCTGAGCCTAAGTGGGAAAAGATGAGGCTGAAGCTCTAACCAAGTATTTTCAAGCTGTGATATTTGTGCCCCTGTGACGCTTCCCCTTCACGAGGTGTAAAGATCTTCTGCGTAAAGACACGGTGAAGGGCTCGAGGAAGACTCCAGTGCTATTAATGGTGTTCTCTATATAAAAAAGTAAAGATGTTTGTGAACATCATTGATTGGGAACACACTCTAGATGAATATATGCACCCGATTTAAACCTCGGATTATGTCATTTGGATGAGACTGGAATGGAAGCAACTCAACCCTCTCCCGTTATGCTCCTTCATGTACACTCTGTGAACAGGTTTTTGAGCCGATGACCTAAAAAATAAACTACACACTGCAGCTTTAAGACAAAAATATCAGCTTTTCGACTCCACTATAGAAAAACGGAGCTTGCTGCTACTGAATGAAGAGTCTGTGTTTAGACTGGCAGCGGCCCTTGTGGAAAGCCCTGTATGTATATTTAATTGAAACTTTGTTTATTTGTTTATTTTAAAAACAAGAAAACTTCACTGAGACTAAGAATCTCAATCTCTGTCAGGATGAGCAGCACAATTTATGAAGTGGAGATATGTTGACTATGACACTGAATTGACTCCAATGAAAAGTATGTGACACAGAGCAAAATGTAATATTTTAGTCTGTGAAAATTATTTTTGGCTACTGAGTCAAAAGTTAATTTTGGACCCTTGTAGCACTAGTAATGCCAGTTACTGCTGCCACAGGGTTGGTGATGGACAATGTATAGACCAGTAGTGATTTTGTTTAAGTGTGTAATGTTTAAGTATGTTGTTTTAAAAATTCTATTATTTTTATTTATTTTTTTTTTAAATTGAGATTTTCAGCAAGCGTAATATTAACAATAATTGTATATGTGAATTTTTATATAGGGATCATTACATACATTGAAAGCAAAAGATATTTAAAACAGAAAGAAGACAACCCCCCCCAAAAAAAAAAAAATTAATTAGTTAATTAAATGGAATGATAAATGAAGATAAATAAAAAATAAAGCAACAACAATAATAATAATAAAGATAATAACAATAATAATTTTTTTTAAACAAATCATTTATGTACATGATGAATTAAAGGTCATCCTGATTTAGTAGAAAAAAATATATAAAAGATTGCCATACACTCACCCCAAATCCTGCCTCTTTCACCAGCAGGGTCAGTCCCTGGTAAATAAGTGTGCAAATGTATACATACAGCATAGTCTAATACACAAATTTAAAAAATATTACATTAAATAATAAGATAGAATCAGTTCATCTGTAAAAAATGACTGCATTACGATCAACCAAAAGCCTCAATCATTAAAAGTTTGAATGTTTCCACTCACTTCAGATAAATACCATTTAATCAGTGCAAGTATCCAGATTTATATAATTCACCCCTTTTGAAGCTTTGATGAATTACAGTAATCAAAAATGTGAATAAGTCGATTAATTGCATTCACTTGCTTCTCTCCAGGGAGGTCGGCGGACGTAAGCTAACTGTGAACACCAGACTGGCGAAGGAGCTGGCGGAGTTCAGTGGAGACTTATCTTTGGAAGGCCTCCATTTCTGGAAGACGGCCTTCTCAGCCATGACGCACCCCTCCGCGGCTATTACCTCATCGTCACAAGCCAAGATGGCCGAGGCCTCGGAGGCGAAGAAGGAGCAGCCGGAGCTGAACCCGTCCTCAGCCAGCGACAAGAAGGTCATCCTCCTGCCCTGCAAAAACCCACCCAGCCGAGAGCGCGTCAACCTGTGGATGGAGGCCAGGAGGCAGTACGAAAGCTTACAGCGAGGGAGGAGGGACGCAGAGCTGCAGAGGAAGGAGGCCGGCGTGGAGGGAGAGCAGGAGCAAAGTGAGCCACCAGCAGTGAAGGTCTGTGAGAGACTCTCCAGCACCAGGACTCAGAGGAGGAGGAGGAGAAACCTCTCCTTAATCATATCCCCCCTGAGGAGCACTAACTCTCAGAGTAAATCCACAGAGGTGAGTCCAGTTTCAGAGGAAGGCGCAGATACGGAGCAGGAAGTTGGTGAAAAAAATGACCATGATGATAAAGGGACCTCTCCAGAGTCCCCCGAGCTGCCCCCCTGGCAGCAGTCCTGTCAGCCCAGCCCTTCAGGACCACAACGGCCCAGACAAAACCCTTCAGAACCACAGTCACCTCAGACTTCTAACTCAGAGAGACTTGGGGACACTCAAAGTCCCACACTTATCCATGTCAGTACAAAGGAGGAGGGGAGCACCAGCCCCCTCCCCCTTCACAGCACCCCCTTTATGAGGAGAAGACGGATCAGCAAGGAGGAGCTGGAGCCTGTGTGCAGCACGCCGATATCTGAGGGTGAGATACCTGCAGTCAGTTTATTAGTCTCTGTCATCTGTAGGGATGGGAGTTGATAGGATATTATTGATACCAATGCTATTAAGAATTCTGCTTATGGATTTGATTCTTTAATGATGCCCTTATCGAGTCCTCCTGGTTTTCTGTGTGGGCAAAAGTTAGCCTAAAGGTTATTAGCGGCAGCAAATCAAGCACATGACACTCCTGAGGGGTATTGCACCAAAGTGGAACTAAGACATTCAGGATAAGTATCTAAAGCCAGGCTTGACCAAGTCCCTTCTGAGTACGCTGGCTTAAAGGTTAAGTTTGGTTTTTTGACACGTGGACCTTATTTTTAGGATTAAATACACTCGTAGACTCACCCAGACAATTTTGGTGGAGCTCGGAGCCGTTTTGGAGCAATTTAGATCCATCCGACGGCGTTTTTTCTCATGCCATAGTAGCAGACGGGGCCAGAAATCGAAGCCCCTAAATTAGACATTATCTGCTGCAAAACTCGCTCCTCCTCTGTTGCCATTGCTGTGCAATGTCTACAACAACACCACCAGTTAGCCCCCATTCGTGGACGTGCAGTGGTTGCTTGTTCTCTGGCCAGCTGTTCAGCTCTTTCCCTCTGCATCCTCCTTTCAAATAGCTCCCCATCGGTATATTCTGGCTCAAAACGATACAGGCATCCATTATACTCAAAGTCGTCGTCAGACACTTCTACATCGGATAAATATTCCGCCATGTTGCACAAAAATAGCCGTGTAGCCTAGCAACAACAGCGGCTCTACTCATGTTCTTGTCTATGACGTCACCAAAAGTTACCCATCCTTGTAAAGCCCCGGATGACCATAACAACAAAGTTGAGCTGACATGGTGATAACACTGGCCTTTCATTTATAAAATGTAGCTGAAATGAGCGAGTTTCACAGCAGATAATGTCTAATTTAGGAGCTTCGATTTCTGGCCCCGTCCGCTGCTATAGCATGAGAAAAAACGCCGTCGGATGGATCTAAATTGCTCCAAAACGGCTCCGAGCTCCACCAAAATTGTCTGGGTGAGTCTACGAGCGTATTTAATCCTAAAAATAAGGTCCAGGTGTCAAAAAACCGAACTTAACCTTTGATGTGTTTCACGAAGGCCAATCCAGGATGAGAAGGAGCAGCTTGGTCAAGCCAGATGAAGCTATTTCAGATAACTGCTCGTTCACAGCTTTCTTTAAAAGACCACGAGGTAGATCACAGATACACTGATCGAAACAGGGAAGACACATGTGCATACTTCACTCCAAATTAAAAAACAGCTTTAGATGGAAACTTATCAGGAAGTCAAGCATATAATTTCCTTAAAAAAAATAGGCTACAGCTGCTGCAATAAAGGAGCAAAGTGTAAATCTAATCTCGTTTTGTAATAGAGAGAAGTGAGGGTGTTTTATAATGTACATATTATTGCTTTTCTGCTCCTTTTCCTGTGAGATTTGACTTTTTGTTTTTAATTTTTTTTTTAACTTGACAAGTTAAATATATCATCTAGTCTAGGAAAGGGCACATTATTGTGAGGGAGGAAACTGATGTGCTATTATGTAATATTAATGACTGATAGATTGGAAACACCTTTTCAACTTTGACGTGTAGCCTAATCATCTCAT